>CM052701.1:58453984-58482393 GCA_028551405.1 Uromys caudimaculatus
TTTTTTTTTTTTTTTTCTTTGTTGTTGTTTTGAGACATGGCCCACTACGTAGCACTGGCTATCCTGGAACTTGCTATGTAGACTAGGCTGGCCTCTAATTCACAGAGATCCTTTGGCCTCTGCTTCCCAAGTGCTAGATTAAAGGCATGAGCCCCACGCATCCCAGTACTAGGCAAGATATGAGCATGGTAGCTCAATCCCATAATGCTAGCACTCTAGAGAGGAAGGCTGAGGCAGGAGGATCACCATAAATTCCAATCAAGACTATACAGTAAGATCCTGTCTCCAACAAACAAGGATCTTAGGAGACAAGAGCTTCTCAATCAATACACAAATAATATATACTTACATCTTTCAGTTCCCTTAAAAGAAGTAACCTTGCCATTTCTGAACCTTCCCCCCACCCCCCCGCATTTACAGAAGTTTCCGAATTGTCACATAGGGTAAGTAATCTGTTTCCATGGGTGCGTTGCCCACCACAGCAGTGTGAAGACAGCGGTCCACCCTTTACTCCTCATCTACAAGTCGATTACTGCTAATCAAGTCAAGTCACAGGTTATTGACAAGTTCAGATAACCTACCTCAATTATCAGAATTTTACTTCTAACTTATGTCCAATTTTATTGTCTCGTTCTGTTCTTAATACATTAAAAAAAAAAAAAACCAATAGAAGCAGACAATACCCAGGCTTCTCCCATGATGCATTTATAAGATCATGTCCTATACGCCTCCCTTAATGGCCCCATGGAAACCAAGTTCTTCCTAAGTAACGTGGGAAACACAGCTATCAGGTTAATTCAAAGACAGTTGCCTCCAAGTCCGACCAATAGTCAATCAATTCTGACAACTTTTCTAACATTTCTCTAAACTTCCAAGCAGAGATCCAAGCAGTCTTATTGAGAAATCCCCTGGTCGTGTTGTGGTCATTATTCTGACAGAGCCTGACAATGGGTATGAAAGCAGTCTTCAGATATGTAGTTTACAATTCATTTGTCTTCTTTTTGAGGCATAGTTCCCTATGTAGTTTCTAGCTGCTTAGAAATTGACCGTGTCATCAGCCTGGTTCAAACTTCTTTCTCCTGCCTCAGCCTCCTGAGTGCTGGGATTATGGACATGCACCACCATATCTGGTGTATGTGTGTGTGTGTGTGTGTGTGTGTGTGTGTGTGTGTGTGTGTGTGTGTGTATGTTTACAATTCACTTCTAACATCTACCTCTAAGTTTTTCTAGGCATTATTTAATAGATAACGAAGTTCTCCAGACTCATGCAAGCCACATCTGGAAACACTTCCTCTGCTCTACACATCACCATCCCCCAGGCACCAGAGAGAGCAAGAGCCCGAGGACCCTCCCCCCCATTATATGATAGCATCAGCTTTTAATCAGCAAAAGGCACTCCTATTTAAATTTACAGGATGACTCTTTATTTCATTTATCTTTCCTTTTGGAGGAAAGTGAAACAGGAGCACCACCCTTATTAATTATAAGATTGATGGGGTGAAAAAAGCCAAATGAATTTGGCTTGCAAATTATTAGTGGATGTATGAATATTTATGAGCATGCCAGGAACTGTAGTCATGAGCCCTGGGCATCAAGCTTGGGAGACAGTCAGACCAATGCCTTCTGTGAGGTTCAGCCTTCCCAAATCTGACATGACATAAATGGGAAACTTCGAAATTAGACCCAGGGTGGCCTTCCATCAAATAAGTTACCTTTTCTGGTGTGTGGCTAGCCTTGCTAAAGACGAACTTATTTGCAGAGTCTCTGTCACTTGCTTTAAGAATCCTTTTAAATGAAAGGCAGATCAGTTGTAGAAAGAAGAGTCTTGTGTTTTTCCTACTTGATATTCATCTATTTTAAAATAAAATTTTATGTAAAATATTTGTGCGATGCATTTTAAAATTTAGAACTATTTTTATTTAGTGTAAAAATACTGGGAAGCTAAAATATCCCAAGCATAGAGAGGATTTAAATAGACATGACTAAGGTGTGTGTGTGTGTGTGTGTGTGTGTGTGTGTGTGGTGAGAGAGAGAGAGAGAGAGAGAGAGAGAGAGAGAGAGAGAGAGAGAAGAAGAAGAAGAAGAAGAAGAAGAAGAAGAAGAAGAAGAAGAAGAAGAAGAAGAAGCAGCAGCTTGCCTTTAATCCTAGCACTCAGGAGACAATGTCAGGCAGATCTCTGTGAGTTTGAGGCTAGCTTGGTCTACATAGTGAATTCAAGGCCAGCCAGACCTACAGAGGAAAAGTCTATCTCCAGAAAAGAAAGAAAGTGAAAGAATCAAAGCAACAACAACAACAAACCAAGACTTAGAAATATGGAAAAGGCAAACTGTATCTTCCCCTTGATTAGACCTGGTGGGGTTTCTGAGAGCTCTTTGGAAGGGATACTGGAGGTCTGGCACTGAATGAGCTCAACCTCTTTATCCATCTCCTTTCTGCAGGGTGTGTGATTAGGAGCCCATCCAATTCTGTAGAAAATGGGTCCCTATGACATCAGAGTGTGCTTTGCAGACACACTTGGAAAACGGAGGCAAGATACATTCAAAATAGAAAAACTAAGTAAGTATCTTAAAAATCACAAACAATTTAATAAATTCTCCTCAGATTGTTCTGAAAAACAAACATACAAAAAAACTACTCAACCACATGTTCCCCCTCCCCCACAATCTAAAGTGGATATTTGTGATAAATTGATGCTTTGTGTTTAGCCTGTCTCAATTTGTCTCCTTTCTTTAAGGATGTAATATTTTTAAAGAAGTGATTCAACTGACAACAGTTCACTTGAATTCACCAACCTTGAAATTGATGCGTCTCCTATCAGTTGCTTTCTGGACATGCAGTGAAACATACTTAATGCGCATGTCAGTAGTGGCTCACGCACATGTGCGTCTATGAGCACTTCCTACTGTTGGGGAACATGCTATGGGCTAGTCATCTGGTTCTTCTGATTGTTACATTCTTAACCTAATGAAAATTCCAAGTAGAGCATTCACTCGTTGATTTTTGGAACTTAAAGGTGGGCTTGAGGTCATTTGGTGTAACCCTTCATTGTTCTCATAAAGAAGTAGAACTTTGAAAACGGAAATAGACTAGTTTAACCAAAACTAGCTAGCTCTAGTGTCTGAAAAGACACCAAAGGTCTTAACTTGAGGTTAATTTTTCTTATTATCTGGCGCCTTCCCATTTTCTGATCTTTACAGTATTTATAGCATTTATCAAAGTTTTCTACTAACACTTGCCCTCCTGGTGTAATGACAGGGTAATTCTTATTAAATAGTAATAAGATATTGACCGGCCTGTTTGCCAATACGAAGATTTGTTGTTGATTCGTGATGCTTATATCGATCAGGTAAGAATAAGGTTCAGCCCCTACCTTTGCTATTGGCACAAAAACAAACTTGGTATTAATAGAAATAGAACCTTCCTTATTTATTTAAGGTAAGGTTGGACCTTAGCTCAACCAAGCTAGAAACAGACATAAATAGGGGTAACAGAAATAGACACCTCAAGAGCTACAAAAATATCCACTAGGGATATACTTAAACATAGTCAGAGTTCCTTGGCTTTAACAAGTGGCTTCCTTATTGGTGAGACTTACACCCCACTCTTCCTTATTGCAGGGTCAATCCTACATAGACTGTGCTTTTTGTGTTAGGGGGTGTCTTACTCAGTTCTGAAATAATCTTCTACTTGTGACAGGCTCTTCTGTCACCTTATTATTTCTGTAGTCTGCTGTCAGAAATGCCACTAGAGGTTTCTTTTGCATTGCTCTTTAGGGTTGTGGTATTGAGGCAAGGCACCCCTCTTCCCCTATAGCATACAGTGAGGGCTTGGGAGATGGCTCCGTTGGTAAAGCTCTCACCACACAGGTGTGAGGATCAGATCTTACGTCCCCAGAACCCACTTAAAGCCGAGGTGGACATGATGGCTGTCCTATAACGCCAGGCCTCTGATTCCAGTGCTGGGTAGGTGGGGACAGGATCCTAGCTAGTATCAAACTGGTTAACTAGCAAAGTCAAATGGGCAAGTGTATCAAAAGAGAAAGCCTGACTCAATACATAAAACGAAACATATTTAGCTTTATTTTATTTTATTTTATTTTATTTTATTTTATTTTATTTTATTTTATTTTATTTTATTTTATTTAATACTGATATAGTCTTGGCTGCCCTGGCACCCTCTGTGTAGAACAGGCTGGTCTTTGAACTCACAGAGATCCTCCTGCTTCTGCCTCCCCAGTGCTGAGATTAAAGATGTGTGTCAGACGAAGTGTGTTTGAGGAGGACCCCTTATGTCAACCTCAGGCTTCCGTGTGCACTGCTCACACACATGCTAATGCTCAAAGACACGGGCAGGCCTCACATACGTGCATGTGAAAGAGAAAGTGAGAGCTTTCACTTTGTAGTATCCCCCTCCCTCTTCCAACCTGAGGTCTAGCTTAATTCTATTAAGAAACATTCAGGGTTTCTCTCTGAGGTAAAGATTTTTATCCCAGCATCTCCCCTTAGCTTCAAACACCTAATTTCTGTGGGAAGCATTTAACAGTTAAATGTTTTGGGTGTTTATTTTCTTTTTCTTTGAGACAGAGTCTTTCTGCATATATCCTGGAACTCTCTATGTAGCCCAAGCTGGCCTCAAACTCAGAGACTTGCCTGCCTCTGCCTCCCAAGTGCTGGGAGAACTTGGGGGTGTTTTAGTCAATGATATTTAGATTAAACCCAGACAGAAAAGGAAAAACCCTCTTCAAATTATAGCAAGTTTCAAAACAAAAAAAGCAGATGCTTGATTTATAAATATATATACACACATATATATACATATATATATGTAAAAAAATTAAGCCTCAAACTTGTGAGCACTTAAAACTTTTTCTCAATGCTTTTCTCTCTACTCTGTCTCCTTTTCATTATTTTTGCATGCATATGATAAATGGTCATTAAATCTAATCATTTTTATTTAATGTTCATAAAAAAACTGGTAGGTTTTCAAACAGATGTGGCCTGATACGGTTCAGTGAATTTAGTTGACTTCTCATATAAATGGAATAATAACCATACGGGAGATGAATTTTATGCCCTAGTTTACCTCTTCTAGAATGCGCCCTTATTATAATTACAAATAGTGTTTATTGAGTCTTGTGCAATATACACACCATTGTCCAGACACTGCACAAAGCCGTCACTTGGTCATTGCCTCTAGAGTCTATAATTCGAGGTAAGGCTGAAAATGCAAAGCTACACCTCACTAGAAGGTGTGGTACCCTGATGTTGTTTTTCTCCATAAGAGAGAAGATGCAAACAAGCCTAATTTGTGACAGGAAAAATCTTCATATTTTTGTTTAGAATTTCCCTATCAAATAGGGAATTTCCCTCAAGCAGGTGGTTGGAAAAGAAAGAACAATTTGTTTCATTTTTATTTATTTTTTACCAATTAAGGATGGCAGTAGAGAATGTCACTTCCTTTTCTAACTTTTCATGTTGTTATTAATAATGCATACTAAGTATTTTTAAGTACGTTTGTGTCTCTGTGGGCATGCACAGGTAAGAACAGGTACTGGCAGAGTTTGGAGGTGTCAGATGCCCGCGAGCTGGAGGTACAGGTGTTTGTGAGCCATCTCTGTGGATGCTGGAAATTAAACTCAGGTCCTTTTCACGAGCAGTAGGAGCCATCTCTCCAGCCTACATTTTCTTTTAAAAACATATCTGTTTAGTAATGTCCATGAGTGACTGGGGAAGCACACACAGGGAGGTCAGAGGACCACTTGATAGAGTCAGTTCCTACCTTTACTTGCATTCCAGGGTCAAACTCAGGTCATTCAGTTTTCCCCACCAAGTCCTTTTACCTGCTCAGCTGGCCACCCACTTTTGGCTTCTTAAAGAAGTGATCAGTAAAGAGAGGTAGGTAGCAGCTAGAGTTGCCTATGTGGAGAGGATACACAAGTCCAAGCAGCAAACTCAATGGTTTCAAGCATTGCTTTCCAGTCACACCACCTGGATATAAACAGGAAGGCCTAAGGAATGAACTATGTGACATCAGACATGTTAATTAGTCTCAATTAATTAATGCTTCTCAATCTTTATTGAAGCTTATTTTAGTTTTTAGAATCTTGTGTGCATGAGTGTTTTGCCTGCATGCATGTTTGTGCGCCACATATGTTCCTGGTACCCTTAGAGTCCAGAAAAGGATGTTGGTTTCCCTGGAACCTGCGGTACAGACAGTTGTGAGCCACCATGTGGATGCTGTGAACCAAACCCAGGTCCCGTGCAAGAGCAGCAAGCATCTTCTTATCTGCTGAGCTATCTCTTGAGTCCCTTTCATTGGAGTTTTACATAGTGACCAAATGAGTTAAAGCATGAGAACACTTATCTCAATACTTAATCTGTGGTAGACTTCAGTAAGCATAGATAATGATTTTTATTGAATGCAATAAGAATTTTATTTTTATTTATTTTATTTGTAGGACAGCAAATTCAAGACTTCATATGTATCAGACAAGTGCTTTATCACAGGCCACACCAGCAGCCTCCACTGTTCTTTGCTTTGCAGACTGGGCAGCCAACACCTTCCTAGCTCCCTTGTAGCTTAGAACAAAACCATGTGTAAAAAGTTCATGACATTCAGACATCTATTTTTATTAATAACACAAAAATTCCACCAAATAGATAAATGGTTTATTCTTGCATAAGGAATTTTACTAATCTGGCAGCCAGGAAACCTAGATTTCAATTGTCACTGACTAGTTCTGTGACTGGATCTTACAGTCTTCACCTATGAAACATGTTAAAGTAGAAAATGTCCAAAGTCCATTCTGACCAAAAAAGTCAAGGATTTCTTGACTTACACGGAAACATTACCCTAGTATAACTCCCCCTACTTCCTTCTGAGACTGGGGTCCAGAGAATAAGTTCTATAAAACTCAAAGTCAGTTTTCTAATGAGACAAGGACGTGAAAGTGGTGGATTGCACAGAGGCGTGGAGCCCAAGGACGGTGTGGGTGCCTCCGGGCAGGCTGGACTGTTTACTAGTTATAGGAGTGTTCTAGCTTTAGTTCTGATGCTGTGACAAATACACTGAAAACACACACACACACACACACACACACACACACACACACACACACACACACACACACACACACACACGGGTCTGTAGGCTTATATTTTCCAAAACCTACTTAAGTACAAAAGAGTACTTAAATGCTTTAACCTCCCGTCTAGCCCACCACCCACCAGAAGTAGTGGAAAGGAAAGGATAATAGGACAAAAGAGGATGTGGACCTGTTTAGAAATAGTTTTCGTTAATCCCAACACTTGGGAGGCAGAGGCAGGCGGATTTCTGAGTTCGAGGCCAGCCTGGTCTACAGAGTGAGTTCCAGGACAGCCAGGGCTACACAGAGAAACCCTGTCTTGAACCCCCCCCCCCAAAAATAAAAGAAATAGTTTTGGGGGGCAATTCCAATCTATGTTGTCAGGTTAGCAGCAGTTCAGTTCACATGAATCAGCAGTGGTAGCTCATCCACTTACACACATTATTCATGAGTCAGCAAGAGCAGTTTGATCCAGAAGAAATCATGAGGCTCTGCCAATAGACCCAAGTCTGAGCAAGTGGCAAGAAGCCACTGGAACACTACTAGAAGTTCTTTGGTGTATTTCTCTCCATGAAGTCAGGACAAATGATGGTCAGTGAAGAAGGCAAGGGGAGCCAGTGTCACAGCATCATCAGTGAAGACCAGTGTCAGCAAAGCTCAATGAAGACCAGCAAGGAACGGTAAGGTGGACCAATGCCACACAGCATTGTTCACTGTCTGTTGGGTTATATTCCAAGCATCACGTGTTCTCACAAGCATTCCCTCTACCAAAATATCACATGCCCTGTCTCCAGGCAGCTTCCCTTGCTTGCTTGCTTCTTAGGTAACTTTCTGTACTCCAGAGTTTAGGACCCTGCTCAAGAAATAGTACTGCTCTTAATAGCCTGGATTTTCATCTGTCATTAGCAATCAAGACAATCTCTCCCAGTAACATGGCCACAGGCCAACCTGATCTTGATAGCTCTTCATTAAGACTCTGTTCCCATGTGAGCCTACATCATATCAAGGTGACAATTAAAACTATCCAGCAAAGCAGTCACTCAAGAAAAAGTGAGTGGGAAAGAGGATAAAGAAATAAAACCTAAGGATCAGGGTTTTCTGGGAGAGCTTAATGGGCTAAGTGGCACAGCTTTGTAATGCCTGCAGTAGAGAGCAGAGACAGGCCAACCACACACAGAAAGCTTAGAATTACTGTTGAATGGATTGACAGGAGGATGGCTTCATCTTTTGAAATGGGGAGGAGAGGGAGGGTTGAACCCAGATTGAACCTTCTAGAAAGCACCTCTTTTCTCCACTCTTGCAATCTTTGTTCTGGGTACCAGCTCTGCAGCCTCTGACTCAACTCTCTTTGCAGGTGAAAGGTTGATGAGTTCGTCTTCTTCCTCTTTGATGTTTACTAAGTCTTCTGGCTCAAGACTGTGACATATCTATGGCTGCAGAGGTGTAGCCAGTTTAAGAGGCACATAGAGGACTGGAGAGAGACCTGGCAATGGTTTCACCAACTCTGTAAATGGGTGGTTATATCATTAAGATTTGCTTGCATAAAATGAGTTCTGTCAGATGTGTTATGTAAACCCTCTAGAACTTTCTGTTGACAAGGTAAGGTCCAAGATGCCATAAGATATTCCCTCTCACCCACCATACCCCTGGACAACAGCTCAGGCCTGTGACCTACAGCATTTTCCTTCCCCAGTGGCTTTGCTCAACCCATGATCTAAATCAGAATACCCGGTTGAAACAATAGGATCAAATTTAGAGGTCAACTGAGATGTCCCTATTCTTGGAAACCTTCCCTAATCATGCCAAGTACAATGGAAACACATTGGCCCTGCTTTTGGCTCATGAGGCATGCTTCCTTTAAGTACACCTGAACAAATTGTCAGAATATTTAGTCTATCACACACTTTCCCTTCAGTATTCTTCCCCGTATGATTGTGTCTTTAAAAGACATGAAAACAACCTCTGTCTCTCCATGCAAAAATCAACTCAAAGTGAATTAAAGACCTAACTGGAAGAGCTAAGATGATCAAACTAGAAGAAACCACAGACCTAGGAACATTGGTAGGCCCAACAATGTTTTCAAGACATAGACATAAACACACAAGAAACCAAAGCAAGGATAGACAAATGGGAGTCAGCAAAGTAATGAGCTTATGCACAGCAAAGAAAATGATAGCAGAATAAAATAGAACCTACAGAGTCAGGGGAAATATTTGCCAACTATTCATCTGGCAAGTAGCTGATATCCAGAATGGATAATGTTTGTGCATGTGTATGTGTCTAAGCATATTGTGTGTGCTTTTCTGTGTGTGTAGGTGTGCATCGCATGTATGTGTGTAGAGGGCAGAGGACCATCCTAGGTACTGTTCTTCATCAATGTCTGTCTTGTTTTTCTCTTTCCCTTTTTCTTCCCCTCCCCTCATCCCCTCTCTCCTGTCCCCTTTCTTCTCCTCTTCTCGATTCCTTCTATTTCCCACCTTTTTTTTTTTTTTTTTTAAATACAGAAACTCTCATTGCTCTGGAACTCAGCAAGAAGGCTAGACTGGCCAGTCATCGAGACCAGAGATCTTCCTGTCTCTTCGACCTCTCCAACTGTGGGATTCTAAGCATGCTTTTTATGTGAGCTTTGGGAATCAAACTCAGGTCCTTGTGCTTATGCAGCCAGAATTTTATAATTTTATCTATCTGTTCAGCCCCAGAACATATTTTCCTACGATTTGAATGTGATCCTGTATTCAGGGTCTTTTTTGTTTGTGATTGTTTTATTTTCTGGTTTCTCCGTGAAGCCCTGGCTGTCCTGTAACTCACTATGTAAACCATGCTGGCCTCAAACTCAAGAGATTTGCCTGTCTCTGCCTTCCAAGTGCTGGGATCAAAGGTGTGCACTCAGTTGGCAGTGGAGACTTTAGGGGGTGGGTTTCGAGTGGATCATTGGGCAAAGCCTTTGCAGGGTCACTTGCCCTGGTCCTCACTTGGTCGTTATCTGCCCCCCCCCCAGATGATTCTGTCTGTTTCACCATGACTTGCTGATCAATGCTCTGCCCACCATGAACTCAAACATGCAAAACCATGAACCCAGAGCAATTCTCATTTAAGCTCTTCTGCCAAGTGTTTTTGCCATAATGATTAAAAGCTGACACATAAGGGACTAAAATATGTAACAAAAAATTAAAAAGAAGCAATTCAACTTAAGAATGGACAAGTGGTCTGAACAGACAAGTCAAAAGAGGAAATACAAGTGGCCAATACATGTGTGAAAAAGACTAAGGGCCATTCATTGACTCTCGGGAAAATGCAAGCCCGTGCTACCCCAGGGTTTCATCTCGCTTCAGTACACACATTGTAAAAGCATAACAAAATAAAACAAAAATTGAAATACAGCAAACACTGGCCCGGAAGGGAAGAGAAAGATTCTCATGCACGGTTGAGGGGAGGGCTGATGACTATAATTATTGAGGAATACCATGTGGGAGATTCCTTAGAAAGTTAAAAATAGATGTGCCATTTGATCCATGGGTTCTCTCGGGTATTCAAAAGAGAGGAGAGAGCAGCATACCAAAGACACCTGTACACTCATGTTTTATAATAGCACTACCAACAATAGCCGAGATATGGAACCTGCTTAAATGTTCAGCGACAGCCGAGTGGACAAAGAGAATATGATAAACACACACAATGAAATATTATTTGGCCTCGAAGAAGAATGAAATCTTATCATTTGCAAAAAGAGGGATGGAATCATTGAATCAAGCCAGCAACACAAAAGCATCACATGTGCTCTCTCATGTGAGGAAGCGGAAAGACGCTGCTGTGGAAGGAGTGTAGTGACTGCAGTTGGCTGGGAAGATGTGTGTGTGTGTGTGTGTGTGTGTGTGTGTGTGTGTGTGGTAATACCACATTAAACCCTGCCGATATGTATAGTTAATATTTACTAATGAAAGATTTTAATAGATGCCATAAATATTACTAACTCTCCAGATTATGAAACCAAGAATATCTTTATCTGCATTTTTATTTTTCCTCTTTTTTAGAATTCAGTATTGAACCTGTGGCCGTGTGTGGCAAGTGCTCTGAGCTACATATCCAGCGAACGAAGATCTAAATGTCTTCTTTTCCTCTATTTGATGTCAAATTATTTCCAATTACAGCATTTACATTAAATCAGATTTTTAAAATACAAATATTAGAAGATAACCTGGCACGTAGAACACAATGTTTCTTTTTCAACTAAAAACGTTTGTACATTTATTTATGTTGGTGAGTGTTTTGCTGTATGTATGCATGTTATATGTGTGCTGTGTATATTCCTGGTGCCCTTGGAGTCTAGAAGAGGATATTAGATCCCTGGAACTGGGGATCGATGGTTGGGAGCCATGATGATGGTACTAGGAATTGAGCCTGGGTCTTCTACAAATGCAGCAAGCACTCTTAACCACTGAGCCACCTCTCCAGTCCACAATGTCTCATTTCTTACTGGATCAATGTTTTCACATACTTTTGAGACTCACTCTCTCTCACCCATTGATCCAAGATGACCATTCTCCCCCAGGCCTCCCACATGCTCCTGACTGTGGAAAGCACTGTTGCATCTCCTTCACCATTTCCCGCCATAACCCACCATCCATTTTCTCACTCTCCTGGACCCTTTTGAAATGTGAAGGCTACACTATACTAATTTATTCAGGCCTCACAATGTTGAAATACTATAGTATATAACTGTGAACCATCTCATGTTATTTTATTTTAAAAGACATGAACAACTAGAAAAGAAATTTTTGTCACATGAGAAGGGTCATTGGGTGTTTCTAAGAGTGGCTTGGGTGGAAAGATGAGTTTCAAGGCTCTGCAGCAGGATGAGAATCCTGGAACAATCTGGAAGTAAAATGCAGATCTAATACCAATACCAAATCACTTTTCTCTGAGAACCTTGGGGCTCCTTGGTAGAGTATTGATACACACACAGACACACAGACACACAGACACACAGACACACAGACACACAGACACACACACACACACACACACACACACACACACGATGCTTTTTTGTATACAAAACCTTTATTTCTTGTGTTACTTACTTGTTTCCTTAAGAAATTATTGTTTCCAGCTATCTTCGGTCTGACAAACGGTTGGCTGAGTGGCACTGTTAATAGAGGCATCAATTTTAGGAGTTGTGCTTCTGGAAGTGGAATAAGGAGGAGGTGGAGCCCAGAGTTGAAGATACTACTGATAATGAGGGTGTTTGACTGGTGGTAATTGGCAAGGAGAAAGCCTGAAAGATGTATCCAGAGCCCAACCCTTACACTGTAGGCAAGCTGCCAGATAAAAGACTTAAAACAGCACCAACGCTGGCAAGAAAAGTGTCTTCTGGCTGCTTCCGTACCATAAAAGCTATTAAGAAGGGTTTAGAGAAATGAACCACCCTAAGCAGTGAATCGCCTGGGTGAAAACCCTTGCCATTAGAGAAGTAGGGGACAAAGAGTGCTATCTTTCCCCTTAAGTGTGTGTGTGTGTGTGTGTGTGTGTGTGTGTGTGTGTGTGTGTGTGTGCGCACGCGCGCTGGCATTGGAAGCCAGAAGAGTATGACAATCTCCTGGAACTGGAGTCACAAGTTGAGCAACCTAATAACCTACTGTCTGTGACAGAAACAGAATTTGGGTCCTCTTCAAGAGCAGCAAGTGGTTTTGCTTGGTTTTGTTTTTGTTGTTGTAGTTTGACTTTTCAGTTTTCAATAGTTTAATGTTTTTGTTCACTTTACATCCAGGTCACAGCCCCCCTCCATCCTCCCCTCCAAGTCCCACCCTTACACATCTTTCCTCCCATTTCCCCTACCCTTTCTCCTCAGAGAAGGGGAGCTCCCTTTGGGTACCTCCCTACCCTGGGACATCTAGTTTCAACAGGACTAGGCACATCCTCTCCTACTGTGGCCCAATCAGGCAGTTTAGATAGGAGGAAGAGGATCCAATGTCAGGGAACAGAGACTGAGACAGCCCCTGCTCCAATCCATGAAGATCAAGCTGCACATTTGTTTCAAATGTATAGGGGGCCTAGGCCCAGCCCCTACATGATCCTTAGTTGGTGACCCAGTCTCTATGAGCCACCATGGTCCCAGATTAGTTGACTTTGTAGATTGTCTTGTGGTGTCCTTGACCTCTCTGGCTTGCTCAATTCTATCCCCCACTCTTCCACAAGACTCCCTGAGATCCTTCTGATGTTTGGCTGTGGGTCTCTGCATCTGTTTCCATATGCTGCTGGATGAAATCTCTCAGGAGACAGTTGTGCTAGATTCCTGTCTGCAAGCATAGCAGAGTATCATTGATAGTGACACAGGTTGATTCTTTCACGTGGGATGGGTCTCAAGTTGGGGCAAGCATTGGTTGGCTGTTTCCTCCGTCTCTGCTTCATCTTTATCCATGAGAAACTTGTAGGCAGAACAAATTTTAGGTTGAAAGTTTTGTGGGTGGACTGATGTCACCCCTCCAGCCTCTGAAAGTCCTGCCTGGCTACAGGAGATAGCCACTTCAGTCTCTATAGCCCCCTCTGGTAGGAATCTCAGGTAGGGTCACCCCAATAGACTCCCCATAGCCTCAGCTATCCCAGGGCTCCAGCTAGTCACCAGAGATGCCTCCCATTGATTTCCATTCTCACTCCCAGCTCTCTCCCCACACTGGACTGCCATCCCCGTTCCTCTCTTCACCCCCTCTCCTACCCAGTTCTCTCTCTCCATCCACCTCTGATGACTATTCAGTTTCCTTTTCTGAGCGAGATTCTCACATCATCCTTTGGGTCCTCCTTATTACCCAGTTTCTTTGGGTCTGTGGATTGTAGCATGGTTATTCTGCATTTTAAGGCTAATACTCACTTATAAGTGAGAACATACCATGCATGTCCTTTTGGGTCTGGGTTACCTCACTCAGGATGATATTCTCAAGTTCCATCCATTCATAACGTCTTTGTTTTTAATAGCTGAATAGTATTTTATTGTGTAGATAGATGTACCATATTTTCTTTATCCATTCTTTAATTGAGGGACATCTAGGTTGTTTCCAGTTTCTGGCTATTATGAATAATGAGAGCAGCAAGTATTAATAGCTGACCTATCACCTCTCCTGCCTCAAGAATGTCATCTATAACAAAGTATAACCATGTGGTCTAGTTGATTAGAAAATACCATACCTAGAAATATGCAGAGAAGATTAGAAAGAACTCAGAAAATAACTAAGATGGAGGCTGGGGAGATGGCTGGGTGGGTGAAAGTACTTGTTGCACATATGTAGTGGTCTTAACCACCCATGTACAAACCACGGCATGGAGGTGTAGGCCTGGAACCCCAGTGGGGTGAGAAGGCAGAGACAAGCAAGTCCCAGAGGCCCTCTGGCTAGCTAGTGCAGTTGAAATAAGGTTTAATGAGAGACCCTGCCTCAAAAACTAAGATGGAGAGCAATAGAGGAGAGTATCAATGTCTACTCACTGCCTACACACACACACAGACACACACACACACACAGACACACACACACACCTTATATCAATGTCTACCCACTGCCTACACACACACACACATACACACTACCTATATCAATGTCTACCCACTGCCTACACACACACACATACACGCTACCTATATCAATGTCTACTCACTGCCTACACACACACACACACACACACACACACACACACACACCCCTTAAATCAATGTCTACCCACTGCCTACACACACACACACACACACACACACACATACACGCTACCTATATCAATGTCTACCCACTGGCTATACATATAAACACATTACCTAATGCATACCAAACAACAATAAATGGCTGCTGTAATTTATTGTTGGTTAAAAATTCAAGTTATTTTAAAAGAAATGAAAAATTTGTTGTTCTCATATATTTTAAAAATCATATGATTTCTTATTTATTTTTGACACAGGTTCTTGTCATGTTACTCTTCTGGCTTGGAACTCACTATGTAGATGCTATATAGATAAGACTGGTCTCTGACTCACAGAAAGCTTCTTGTCTCTGCCTCCCACGTGCTTAAATGAAAGATGTGTGCTACCACACCCAGCAAAACCCTCTCTGTTACTTTGTCAACTAAAGTCTTATAGCTAGGTTAATTCCCATTTTCAAGCAGCTTACCGATGATGGCCATTTATTTTAGTTTGTCTTTTAACTCTGTCTTTGTATTTAATATTCAAGTCTTTTACTTTGGAATGATTTGTGGAGTATTTTTCAGTAAACAGCAGATCTGGCAGTCTGCTAGCAGTAAAAACTAGGTTGGAAGATGGTTCTGTGTCATGTAGGGACCTGTGGTTTCCAGTTCAATGTTCTATGACATAGATTACAAATGAAATCAAGCCAGTGTCCTCATGGGGTCTTGATCTATGCACTACAGAATTGCACTACTGTAAGATTTTAATCAAAAAGCCACCAGGTTACTTGGAGGCTGTACATGAACTAATGTATTTGTCTTCCTGATCTTCTGCTTTTAATTCGATTTTTGATGTCATTGGTTTGTTGGAGGCTACAGTTTGGAGATGAACTATGAGTGTGCTGTCCCAGGGTCATTCTTCCCAGTAGGAGAGTATCTAGTGGTCCCAGAGGAGAAGAGAAGCAGTGAGGCTGCAGGAGACGAAGCATCCCAAACGGGAGAGTGTATTATCTGCTGAACCCCAGGTCACTAGGAGCTTTGTCCTCTTATCAGTGAACATGGAGACATTTGCACAAAGTATTGGCTTAAACCACAGTACCAGGGACTGGATGGTACCAGGGGATAATTTCTGTGAGTACTTGGGGTTTCATTTACCACATTGTTAAGTCACATGTTAAGGATGGACAGTCACATTAAAAACAAGTATGCTGCTTATTTTGAAGCAAATTATTATTAAATGACTGTGCTTCAAAACATTTTTTAATTTCAACTTGAAGTGAAGTCATTTGAGTTTGAAGCATATGCCTTTGCAAAGTTGTTGCCAAAAAAAAAAAAAAATCCAGACAAGTTAATTTTTGCATTCGCTATTTGTAAAACTGTTGATTCAAGACGGGAGGGCAAAATTAAAGTCTGGACAGTAAGGCTTCTCTTTCTGTGGCCTGGTGTGGCCCTCATTTGTATCCACCCAAATGATTGCTGTGTACTCCAAAGGAAAACCATGTCTGAGCTGTGAACTATCTCTGTAATTTAAACCAAAAACTTCAACAACTCAATAGACACTAATTTATGAGTACAGAAGATAGGGGGATGGGCAGTACACTGTCAGGTCCTACAGACCGGTGTGTAAAGAGACCCTGTTGATATGTCACTCATACACGATCTTCATGCCCAGTAGATGTTAATCTACGCCACTTGTGGTGGTGCACAAATCTAATCCCTGAAAAACTGTGTGGGTTTGAGGCCAACCTTGTCAACATAACAATACCAACGAAAACAAAACAATAAAAAATAATCCATCTATACGCATACTCTGTAAATTAGTCTTCAGACTTTATGGAGTAATTTTCTCATTGTTCTATCCTGGAGGCAAAGTGTGAGTTGTTTTTGTTATTTTTTTTTAAAAAATTTTATTTTATTGGCCTTTAATGGGTAATACTCTGATATGGGAAGATACCCAAACTACCAAGAATATACTATGAATTGATGGCTTCCTTCCCTACCCAACCCCATGGACATGTCTCCTTTTTGACAGTTGTTGTTGGCATTTTTAATGAACCATTTTCAGTATATTCCCTTTCTCTGTCCTTACATGCACATATCTGAGCATATATTTCTATATTGCCAGCATTTGTTTCCATATTAAAATAATAGTATATTATAAGAGAAAACAGGAAGCACACTCAAGTTGGAGCATTATAGAACATTTCCTTTTATAAAAAAATTTAAATTGCATTTATTGATTTATGGCGTGAGTATGTGCAATCACAAACTTTCATGCCATGGCATATATGTGGAGGTCACAGAACATCTTAATGAGAATTGGCTCTCTCCTTTCACCACGTGGGTCCAGAAGACTGAACTCAGGTCATCAGCCTTGGCAGCAAGCACCTTTACCCGTGGACCCAGTTCACTGATCCTCTCTGTCCCTTGCTTTTTACCATTAACAATGTGTATTGGGGCTGGATGGAGGGTGGAGCAGTTAAGAGCACTGGTCACTCGTTTAGAGGATAGCGGTTTGATTCCTGGAGCTGGCATGATGGCTCACAGCCACCTGCAACTGCAGTTATAGGACAGTCACTGGGTACATGTGGTACACAGAAATACATGCAAACACAAAAAGCTTAAAAGACCATGTATGTTGGAGAATGTTCAATGTATCAGGCAGGACATTCAGCCTTCCCTGGTTCTGTGAAGGGAGGTGATCCACTGCAAAGCTGAAGCATAATTTACTTAATTGGGTTTCTATCGCTAAACATTTCAAGTGATCTCCTGTCTTTTGTGAACACAAATCCTGCAAGAAATATGCTTGTACATATGTCTTCATGCATATGCGCGCTCTATGTGCTGCACAGATCCCAAAAGTGATGTTGCTTCTTCATTAATTTTGGAGGTCAAAATGGATTTTCGGTGCTCCTTTGTCGCCACAGAAAATAGTTGAAGTGCTCCTACAGTTGAGCATGATTTGTGAGTCCATATCCCCCACACCCCCTCCCCAGGTCCGAATTGCTTCTCTCCTAAATATTTCAATTCTTTTCATTTTTAGAACAGTTACAGGTTAAGAAAGGAGCATACTCCAAGGGCTCCATACATTGGTGCTGGAATCCAGACTCTGATGACTGGAGTTGAGGTTTAGGACTTCTCTGTGCTTCTGTTTTCTTATCTGTAAATCGAACCAGACACGACCTCACAGGGCTTTGGGACGGGTGCTGCTCTTAATATTTTTCTCATAATGTCATTCTCTTTTCCCCCTCCTCTTGCTTTCTACTTCTTCCTTGTGCATATATGACAGAAATCTCCTCTTCAGATCTCATGTCTCTCTGTATATCTATTTACTTTACTTACTTCAAGGTTGCTTCAAACTTCTACTTGTTCTTTTGAATAATACAATATATTGAATATGTAATACAATATATTGAATATGTAAAGCATAAAGCATGTAAACCAGTACTTTGGTTAGTAGGTTAGAGTCTACTTCAGATCATTCAAGCGGCCAACCCTGCCCTGTGCTGGGCTCTGAGACAATAACAGATTGTTCATGTTTGAAAAGCTTATTCCCCCAAATTCTTGTTTTGCTGTTATTGTTATTTAATAGCATGGATATCTTTTTAGAATCTGCTAATTTATCCAATTTCTCTTTCTATTTTTATATTCTCAGCTTTCACTGTAACTTGGGCTAACGACTCATGTAAAATTACTGGTTATCTTTCCTTATCCTCAAATGAGAAATTCTCAGCGTTTGCACACTCTAATTCTGGAATCACAATTTTGATGTGAATGCTCTTGCTCAACTACCAAAAACTGAATGATTTTGCAAATTTGTTTTGTCTAGTTTCTTCAAATAATCATTTTTAGATTTATTGTAGGAGTATGGCAAAATAAAATTGACATGGGCAGAGAAAATACAGTTTATTTGTGCTCTCCACTCTAATATTAAGTCTACTGTTTGATTGGCCCAACAATTTTGTGGTACCATTAGAGAGTCCCTATTCAATAGGAGGAAAATGCCCAGCCTCTCAGAAATTTCTGTCTCCCACCCTTAAGTGCCTCTCTTCCTCAGAAACTCTCCAGGCTTGGAAAGAGAACTTTGAACTTCTGTAGAAGAAGAATATGACTTCCATTTTAGAGAGAGCAGAGTATGAGCACTTTAGATCCCTTTGTGGTACCCAGTTCTCTGTCACAGTCATACTTCCGCCTCCCTTCTCCTTAACGGCTGTCTCTCTGTGTCAGCCTGGGAGGAGGTCATGCCTTAGACCATGAAGTAAAGAAAATGAGCTAAAGAGAAGATGTGGCTGATTTTAGGATATTCCTTTTGGCATGCTTACCTAGTCAATGGCTGTAGTGAGCAACACCCCAGTCCTTACAGCAAATGGGGGAAGGCTACTTGTGAACTTTCACATGTAATCATTCAGTGTCCCTTTGGAGTTTTTCCAACATATGTTTTCTACCAAGACACCTCAACTGCATGACAAAGTGTTCCTCTTTCAAATGAATGTTATCATTCTGAATTCCAAAGAATTGATAATGTCTTTCCCCAGCAATATTTAGCACTGTATATGTTGCCTTTGCTAGGGGTCTGTGTACTTGATAACTGACGTTGAACACATTGAGAGTAAGTCAACCTGGATTCTGGATCAACTCATCAATTGAAGAAGCAATGACTCCGTAAAACCAACATTACACCATAAGAAGAGAAATAATTACTCTGCCTCCATCTTACAACTGATTTATTTTACTTCCCCATTCCTGTCTACATTTATTGTATCATTTGTAATAGGTAAAACCTTTCTGATAGTAACATTTTCAACATGATTTGTATTTCTCAAAATATGTTTATGCTTTAATTAAAGACATGACATTATAGAGTAAAAATAAAATCAGTCTATTTTTTAATCAATCTTATATTACTCAAAGAAGTGTATAAAATTAATTTATAAGATTATTGGAGATGCAGTAACTAGTTTAACAAGCTGATTAATTTTATACTAGTGTATGCATACATAATTCACCTCCTTTGATTTAATTGTATTAATCTCAAAAGATAGATCTATGAGTATAATAAATCTGTCTCAAGCTCTGACCATAAGATACCTATGTGGAAAGGTAGAAAGCTGACGATGACCTGAAAGAGACCACTGTTCAGAGTGGGATCGCAAGCTAGACCGTGAAAGCCAGGCACTGTTTGGAACAAGAAAAGAATTTTCCAAATGCCTTTATCTCTCTAGTTAACATTTAGAAGATGTCTTCAGGGAGTAGCGACTAATAGAAGACAAATACGACTTTAGGCCTAAGAAGACAGACAGGGAAAGGTGTTGAACATGGAACTCAAGACATCCCATCCAGGCTTCTTTCCTCTCAATTTACCTGTTCCCTTTCTTCACCCTAATCACATGTAAATAAACAAACAAGCATACACACAAATAAATGAAATACTGCACACTGTTCTGGATACTGGGTTAGGCTGTTATGATTTTATGACACTTATTCTGGCCATTTCTTCTATAAAGCTGGTTTTTAGTTAAGAATTTTCTTTCAAGGACCCAATCAGGTAAATTATAAGGTTATATAAAACTCCATTTGCAAAAATAACAAATTAGGAGAAAAATTGCCGAGTTTTAAAGGTACCCTGGGAGTAAACTGGTGGCGGAACACTTCTCTAGCTTTTGTAGTGCCTTGGATTCCATGCCCAGCACAAGCAAAGAAACAAGAAGAAAATAAACAAGAATGGATTCCCACCCTCATCCTATACTGTACCTGGTTTAAATGTGAGTAGTTGGTGGACAGAAAGACAAAGGTACAGGTAAACCCTTTGCTGTTGCTTTCTTTTAAAACAAAATCAAATTATTTTCTTTCACAAGAAAAAAATGATCTGGGTTCAGTAGCACATAGTTCCAGCTTCTGTACTGGCTGCAGCTAGATAGCTAGAAAAAGCCTGCGTAACATAGTGAAACCCTGCCCTAGAAAAATGAATACCAGAAGGAAATATGAATGAAAATCCCATATGCAAAGCTTACTCTGTAAGGCAATTTAAAATGTTTAAATTTTAAAAAGATGAAAACTAACACGCATGAAATATGTTCTATGACGGAGCCGAGGTACTTCTCAGCGTCTGTCCTTCACTGGGCGCATCATCTCAGCCTCTCCCAGCAGCCTTCAGTAATAATCACTGATCATGAAAAGCGTCCTGGCTTTCCCCACCTCTCATTTTGATGTCTGATCTTTTTCCTTCTGTACTGGAGAACTGAACCAAAGACTTCATGTATGCTAGACAAGTATCTTACCACTGAGCTACAGCCCTAGTACCACTCTTTGAATTTTTGACTTATTTGGAGGATAATGACATTTTATGGTGTTGAGTCGGCCTCTCCATGAACACGATACTTCATAGATCTATTTAGGTACATCTTCGATAACATAATTTTCGCAGTAAGAAGTTACATGTTTGAGTAAGTTATTTTTAGATTTTTTTTATATTTGTGTTCCTATAACATTTATAATGAAATCGATCTTGTTGGTATACAATTTTCATATAATTAACCACAGTCATTTTAAGTGTATAGCATGATCAGTTTTCAGGAATGTAGACATTCATGTAGCTGCCATTAGTTAAAGTCTACAGTAATCTTGTCATGTTGTTTTATTCATCTCAACCTCTGTCCTAGACTCAGGCAAATCTTCTTTTTCTCACTTGGAGGTTTTTTTGCCTGTGATTTGTTTGTCTGTTTGTTTACTTTGTTTTTTTAGCTTTCTTAGAGTTTCATATAAGTAGAATCATGGTGTTTGTTCTTTTGTTTCTAACTTTCTTGCTTAGCATTTCTAAAATATTAGTTCTATTATTTTGCATCTGAGTAGTTATCCTGTTCTCTCACATGATGTGATTTTCCTTCTTTTTCTCTCTGAATAATATATTAATATCTGCATATTTCATTCATTCACTCAACTACTGATAGATATGTAGGTTGTTTTTGTATCTTCACAGCTATGAATATTGTGGTTTGATTAATATTGTCCCCTATAGGCTCATATTTGAGTTCTTGGTCCTCAGTTGGTGGAACTGTTTGGGAAAGATTATGAGGTGTGGCCTTGTTGAAGAAGGTACATCACCAGGAGTGGTCTAGAAGGTTCCAAAGACCCATGGCATTCCCAGTTAGCTCTCTCTCTCTTTCTGTCTCTGTCTCTGTCTCTGTCTCTGTCTCTCTCTCTCTCTCTCTCTCTCTCTGCGCCTCATGGCTGTTGTTCATCATGTACAATATCAACTATTCCATGCCTGCCTCCTGCTATGCTCCTTGATAGTCACGAACTCATCCTCTAAAAGTGTAAGCCCCCAATTAAATGATTTCTCCTATAGTTGATGTGGCTATGGTGTCTCACCACAGCAATAGAAAGGAACTGAGGCAGTGAACATCTCTGTCATGAGCATAGGACTGCAGGTCCTGACTAGTGCGTTAGAATATGTGCCCAGAAATGAGACTGCTAGCTCTATTTTAAAGTTCTGCAGGAAACTCCATAATGTTTCCCTTCACGGCTACGTTACTTTGTGTTCCCACAGTATGCTAAGTGAGCAGCCAGTCACAGAAGAACAAACGCTGCATGATTCCACTTACATAATGGATCTAAAAACAGTAAAATCTATAGATGAATCATGGTTGCCAGAAGATGGGGAGAGGAGAAAATCGGGTGGGGGTGGATAACTGGTTTGTCAGAGAGGCTCAGAGGGAAGCCTCTGTACCTGGCACACCCTTCTATCCCTTTTGGTTTTGTTTCTTACTTACCTGGCTCTTAAGTTTTTGTTTGATTTAGGTACACTTGGCATAAACTAAATCGCACACTAATACAAGGCACAGCGTGACAGGTTTGGATATAGGTATGTACCCACCGTACTATGGCACAGTCAAGGAACCAATGTGTTTATCACCCTCTCTTACGCTCCTGGACATGTGCCCATGCAGCTACTGTTTAAGGCAGTCTTTTGAATCAGTGTTTCTTTCTCAAGGTTGTTTTAGGTAAAGCTTGCTTTGAAGGTTTCTTAGGCCAGAATAGAACAATCCTTAGCCTAGGGCCAGTGAGGAGAGACCCTGGGAAAACAATATTCACCTGTGTTTTCCCACATCACCGATGCTGTAGAAGCTTCTGGGATTCTGGCCCTGTGTGAGTACCTGCTGCCTTGGGCTAGTCATTTCAGATTCTTTCTCTGGCCACAGCTAGCTTCCATGCACATGTACACACACACACACACACACACACACACACACACACACACACACACACACACACACACACACACAAACAGGTGTTCTGTATTTTGCCGAATGTTTGAGGACACCCATGTAATTATATTATGTTAAGCAATAGCTCTTCTCGAGTTTGTCAGGAAGACAATTAAGTGTAATAACAAACCTTTAAGAAGCTCTGTATGGTATCTGAAGGCAAAAGGAAAACTCTTCATTTCTAGTCAATGACTTACGAATGCTTCAGAAAATGGAATTCAGATATGAGTTTGCTCCTCAGGGCATCTAGATAGATCCTGTGTAATACTTATGCACTGCTTTGAGTCAACCTCATTAGAGACTGGGCACATTTTTCTGATAGAATTCTTGAGTTTTACTCTGAATCCTGTCTTGTGTCTAACTATAAAAAGTTGAGTTAATGTGCTATGTGCTAAGCAGATCACTGTGTCTTTTTCTGGCAATTGCTCAGGACAGGGATAGCAGTTTCCTTTAGACTGGCAGCAAGAAATGATGCCTTCTGCTCCTCAGTCCAATGGTTCATTTGGCTTGTTATTGTAAATTGGGCATAATAAGCTTCTCGTGATGATTTCCCTTCAGCCTTGACTGGTTGCTTCACTGGCTGATTACACACATTGACCATATCCCCACTTGTTTCAGGTTCCATGGCTGAAACTTGAGTCAAGATTCCACCATGGAAAAGTATATGGTAATCCTGGCTTTGGAAAGAGGGCCTCTTTTTGCTTGGTAGATGAAGAGGGATGGAACCAAGGACATCGGACAGATTCCCTTTGAGTTTGTGCTTAGCTGCTGAGAAAATGCTTGATATTTCCTGTCTGAACTGTGAAGTTGCTGATATAGTGTCCATTTATTCATTTATTCATATATTTATTTATTTGTGATACAGGGATGTACTGGCTGGTTTTTGTGTCAACTTGACACAACCTGGAGTTATCACAGAGAAAGGAGCTTCAGTTGAGAAAATGCCTCCATGAGATCCAGTGATAAGGCATTTTCTCAATTAGTGATCAAGGGGGGAGGGCCCCTTGTGAGTGGTACCATCCCTGGGCTGGTAGTCTTGGGTTCTATAAGAAAGCCAGCTGAGCAAGCCAGGGGAAGCAAGCCAGTAAGGAACATCCCTCCACGGCCTCTGTATCAGCTCCTGATCCCTGACCTGCTTGAGTTCCAGTCCTGACTTCCTCTGGTGATGAACAGCAGCATGGAAGTGTAAGCTGAATAAACCCTTTCCTCCCCAACTTGCTTCTTGGTCATGATGTTTGTGCAGGAATAGAAACCCTAACTAAGACAAGGGTTACTTGTCCCTGGTCTGCTACTTAGTCCCTGGTCTTCAACTTACAATATCCCTGACACAGTCTCCCAAAGTGCTGGGGTTACAGGTAAGGAACACTGTCTCCTGTGCGCTCTCTCTCTCTCTCTCTCTCTCTCTCTCTCTCTCTCTCTCTCTCTCTCGTTGGAAGAATTGCTTTGAGTAGGGAAAGCTCCTTTTGCAAATTCTGTTTGACATTTTCCATTTAACCTGAAAGGTTGAGTTTTAGTCTATATTTTACTTTAACATTGATTGATTTAAAGTTGCTTTAAAAATGATCTACTTTCTGAAGATCCATGGTAATCCTTGGTGTAGAAAACACCAGCATTTTAATTGCTTGTCTTTGTTATTCAAATGTGTGTATTGAAGTATGTGGGTTTCATAGTTTGAAAGTCAAGAAGAGTTCAGTTGAAAAGAACATTGCATGTCTTTTTTGTCTTTTGTCCCTTTTCTAGAGGGTCACTCCAGTTAACAGGATAGGAAACAATGTGCAGAGCCCCCTGTACAGCAGCAAACACTGCAGAAGAAGAATCAATCACAGGATCCTGCTGTGTAGATTTGTCTTGAACACTTTCTGATGTGGCTTTGATGGTGTTTATGATCATCTCATTGCTCTGCAGTAAACTGTCATATGGTAACTTTCACTGGGTCAAAAGAGCCATACATGGTTTGTTTCAAACCATTTATTCCTCTGGGCACCAGCAATTACTTTTATACCCACCCAGCCATCTGTAACTAGTAATTCATTACTTTTGCAGCCTAGATCCATGAATAAGTTTACTCCCTTAACTTTTATACCCAGCCATCTGTAACTAGTAAGTCATGACTTTTGCAACCTAGATCCATGAATAAGTTTAATCCCTTAACTTTTATACCCAGCCATCTGTAACTACTAAGTCATGACTTTTGCAACCTAGATCCATGAATAACTTTAATCCCTAAATTTTCTGAGTCATGCCCTGTTAGAAATGAATTTTGGAATATATAATAGACAATTCCCCATATAATAAATTATCTTCTTACAGAGAATTTATTTGGGTAGTATATAATAGGAGTCACTTTTGATTTTACTTGCTTCTCAAGATAACCAGCAACCAATGCTAGGGTGGGAGGGAAAATATCTCATTTTTGCCTCCTTTTGCCTCATTTTGAACCATCTTTTTTAAGCATAAGGACCTTGTTAGCCAATCCAAGCTGTAAAGGTCTAAGACAATCTAAGGGAAAATGGCTATTACCTGGAGAGACTCAACAGACAAAAAACAAATGAAACAAAAAACAAAACAGCAGTAGCAGCAGCAACAGCAGCAACAGCAACAGCAGTAACAACAACAACAAAACCCCATCAAACCTACACTATTAATCCCATCTTTCCTGAGACAGCAGAAAACTCATGCCAGCTCATCATGCCAATCTTCACCCATCATTTACTGGCCATCAAATATTGTCTTAAGACTGGACAATATGATACAATATAATGTCTTACTGCAAAGAGGAATGATGCATGAATCCATGAGAATAATGTGTCTATGCACTGCAAAAATCACATTTTACTCAGTTTCCTTAAATTGTAGAGCTGAGAAACTGAAGAGTCATGGAGGGGGCTAAATAGAGAATGTAAGTCTCAAAACCTTGGTGAGAGCCCTGAAAACACCAACTGGAAAAAAAAAAAAAAGACTTTACATCACTTCCAAGAGATAGTGCTGAGCTACAGAAGCAGAATATGTCATAACTCATGCACTTGCAACCTCATAATTCTGTTGGGAAAGTTATGACAACAACAAGAGCAACGCCTGGTTCCCACTTTCTGATTTCGGAACGAGCTGTATTCAATTACAAAATCTACTTGATTTCTTATAAATAAATGCACTCGCCTTCATAATGTTGACTTTACTTTCTAAAATAATTCTAATCAAATCCCTTTGAACTTTCTGCTGCTGAAATATGGTTTCATTTTAAGTGGATTCACTGTGAAACGCCTTTTGCTGCTATCGAAAGCATGAGAACCTCCCTGAATCAGGCATGAGAACCTCCCTGAATCAGGCAATCCACTTTCTTCTCTTTCAGTCCTGTACTCAGTCCCCCTTGAATCTCCTTGTCTTTGCTCTGTTTTTATTTTTTTCTGGGTTTGTCCTTTCTGTCCTTCATGGTGGTGATGAGAATAGAGCTCCCAAAAGAAACCACAGAGGTGACTGAAAACTCAGGAGTCAGTTAGATGAGATTCTTGCAACCTGTGGAATTGCTTACCAATCCCTTTATTAGAAAATACAATCTAACTCTCCCCTTATTTTCAACCATTTTAAACAAGTAAATTTTGAATTTACTTTTGAATTTTAAACAAGTAATTTGTGGAGGTTGCTTTATTTTTACTTACTCTCCCTAAGAAAGAGGAAAATAGCCACAGTAATTATTTGCTGTCTTCCTCTTACGGAGAACTGGGCAGGAAGATTTTGGGTAAGGGTTACTTTTCCCAAGAGGAAGCCTTATTTGCATCCACAACTCTCAGGCCGACTTGTCTGAGGCTGCTCCTTTTGATGGGAGGAAATACCTTCCATGATGCTCCTCTCTTCTTCAGGGGTCCCCTCAGGCTCTCACCATCATTCTCTTTCATTCCTCTCCTGGTAGCACTCACTTTTTGGATGTTACACAGCACAAAATATTCAAAAAATAGTGTTTCTACTCCCCGCCCAACCCCCAACTATGCTCATGTATGAATCCAGAGAACAAATCAAACAGGCAATGTGCCCGCCTGGCAAGAAGCCTACATGTTCAACTGTGCACAATGCAAAAAAACATTGGCCAGGATGTAATGTAAACATTGACTTACAAGCTTTGGTGTGCTCAGTGTTTGTGTTGTATAAGTAGCTCATTGAAAATGAAGGGTAAAGAGATTTATCATCTTACTTATACAAGTCAGGTTCTGTAGGGAAGAGGGATTTCAGGAGTGTGCTGAGTGGCAAGGGTGTGCCTAATAAGCAGCACAACGAAACAAGAGAATAGCGTTTAGGAAAAAGAGATTCTTCTCAGCAGAGGAGCCAAGGTAGTGAGTATGGTAAGTAATCAAAGAAAGGTAAACTACACTTTATGCCGTGAGGACACAAAAGAGATCAGCAAGCACATAGGTACAAAGAATTGGGCCTGCGCGCATGTGCACGCAGGTATACACACACACACACACACACACACACACACACACACTAAACACAGCTAATATTTGTTAAGTGCTCAACATGAAAAACACCTCCATGTGTATTCTTTGGTTGGTGATCCAGTCTCCGGGAGCATCCGGAGGTCAGGCCCGTTGACACTGTTGCTCCCTCCATGGGGCTGCAGACTCCCTCAGCTCCTTCAGTCCCTTCTCCAACTCCTCCATCTGGGACCTCACGCTCAGCCCAATGGTTGCTGTGAAGTGAATCTTGGATATTTCGAACTTTTGGGCTAATAACCACTTACCAGTGAGTACATACCGGGTTTATTCTTTTGTGACTGAGTTACCTCGCTCAGGATGTTATTTTCAAGTTCCATCCATTAGCCTGAGAATTTCATGAAGTCATTGTTTTTAATAGCTGAGTAGTATTCCATTGTGTAAATGTACCACATTTTCTGTATCCATTCCTCTGACGAGGGACATCTGGGTTGTTTCCAGCTTCTGGCTATTGTAAATATGGCTGCTATGAACATAGTGGATGGAGCATGTGTCCTTATTACATGTTGGAGCATCTTCTGGGTATATGCCCAGGAGAGGTATAGCTGGGTCCTCAGGTAGTATTATGTCCATTTTTCTGAGGGTCCGCCAAACTGATTTCCAGAGTGGTTGTACCAGCTTGCAATCCCACCAGCAATGGAGGAGTGCTCCTCTTTCTCCGCATCCTCGCCAGCATCTGCTGTCACCTGAGGTTTTTTTTTTTTAATTTTTTTTTATTTTTGATACTTTATTTACATTTCCAATGTTTCCCCTTTTCTGGGTCTCCTCTTTGGAAACCCCCTATCCCCTCCCCAACCCGCCTCTATGAGGGAATTCCACCTCCCACCCCCCCCCTCCCATCCCCATATTCCTGCTTTGACATTCCCCTTTACTGGGGCCTCTAACATCCTCAGGCCCAAGGGCCTCTCGTCTCT
>CM052701.1:58482893-58587301 GCA_028551405.1 Uromys caudimaculatus
CTTCTTTGTGCATGACTACTTAACCAGTCATGACTACCAACCTAACCCAACAAACAACCACCCAATAACAACAACCAACAACCAACACTACCTTTCCTGGCTCTAGCATTTATATACTCTCTAAAAAGTCCCCAGAATTCTAAACGTCATTCAGTCGTAGAAGCTGTCTGCAGCTGGCAAAATCTTGCCCCTGTTAGAGCTCAAGGCAAATCTTAGTCACCTGCTGTAGATGGTCTGAAGCAGCCCCATATCTCACACCAGCAATTAAAATGAAAAACATATTCCTATAATATTTCTGTTTTTTTTTTAAGAAACCAAAATTCCAAATCATCACTCCACTCTATTCCCTTCCCTCCTCTCAGAGAGAAAGGGTTTATTTTGCTCACAATTTAAGGGTATAATCCATCATAGCAGGAAAGGAAATCAAGGCAGCAAGAGCTTAAACAGCTAGTCATATATTTACAATTAGGAAGCAGAGATGATGAATGCATGCTGTGTTTCAGCTCACTTTCTCCACTTATACAATTCACAATCCCAGTTAGGGGATGGTGCTACCCACAGTGGACAGGTCTTCCCACCTCAAATTAAGATAACCTCCCACAGGAACTCACGCCCAGAATATCATCTCCCAGGTGATTCTAAGTTCTGTCAAGCTGGCAGCTAACACCAACTATAATAGCAGTGGTTACTGGTAGTACCTGCAGGCAAGTGGTGCCCTTTTGGGGCATAGTGTCTTCATCTGCCTTTTATCCTGTACCCTCCACAGAGACAGTGTGAGGAAAAGTAAGGGCCTTTTCCATACACAGTATTCAGTCTGTGTTATTCCTGATCTTTCTACTCAATCAGATATCTCATATTGTCTCAAAAGGAAACAACAGGGGAGGGAGAGATGGCTCGGCGAGTAAACATACTTGCTGCTCTTACAGAGGACCTGTTTGGTTCTTAGCACTCATGTTAGGTAGCTCACAAACATCTGTAGTTCCAGTTCCAGAGCATCTTATATCCTCCTCTGGTGTCACTTGGCACACACACACACACACACACACACACACACACACACATTTTTATATTAAAAACTGGAAACAACACAACATAAAGTTAGCGTTAGCCATTCCTGTCAGCTCTTCCCAGCCAGTTAGTGACACCAGGTGTGTCAATTTGGTGCCATGGCTTCTCCCCTACCCTGTTGCAGATAATACTAATTGCAGCTGAGTGGTTGGTGAACTCCAGGTGACAGTCACAGTAAGTGAGGTCCAATCTGGCTATATTGTTTAAACTAAAAGTACAGTCTGAGGAGGGACACAATGACTTTATCTCAAGGGCTTAACAGCTACATTGCTGGGCTGCACAGAACTCTCTAGGTTTGTCTTTGTCGAAGATTCTGATTGGATAAGGAACCTTGAAGCTCTAATTTCCCATCTTTATCTCCAAGGAAATGTCTAGAAATCAATTTTCTGCTTGTCCTCTTGTTTAGTCAAGGGAAGAAATTTGCTGCTTTTGAAGGCTGCAGGGCCTGACACCACTTCGAGAGAGCTCTCCGAGAACACAGGTTAAGGTGTCTTCCACACAGTCTCGCCCTCCTCATGCTGCTCAGAGCCTCAACCTTGACCTAGAGGGAATCTCTTTTTGGGAGGAGAGCAAGGAAATTCTGTTTCCATGTTAACGGAGAGATGTCTCCTGTCACTGACTGTGGCTGTTCACTCCGTGGGCTCCGGGAGCCCAATTATATGTGGAAGCAGGGGCGGAAAGGGCCCAGGAGCCAATGTTCACACTGGCGTACACAAGATATGGACCCAGATTCTGTCACAGGCTAATGGCACACGCTGGTGTGTCGTGCACACAGTGTGGTTTGGAAGATTACCTTTCTAAGTGGACTTACTGTGCAATGGGAAATGAGCTGAGACCCCTATTTCTTATACCTTTCCTGCTTGGATGGTCTGGATGCCATCGGCACAGGCAGCCGAGAAAATAACATCAGGCTCAACTGTTCATGCATGTGTAATAATAGTCTTTAACAGAGGAGTAATTACCTTTGTCTAGTTTTCCCTGTTATCAAATAGAGCCCAGTGCCTACCCCTCAAGTATGCCAGGCTTCTTTTCTGAGATACACGCGGTGACTGAAATATCCTTTGGTTACAAGCTAAATTCACATCTTAATTCTCAAAAATCCATTAATGTGTGTTGAGTAGATTCTCCGAAAGCATTTGACAGCTTGCAGGCCTGTGCTATTAGACAACAAATCTCGATGTACAGCCCAGGGAGATTATAGAATACGAGAGAGGGTGTAGTCCCCTCCCCCACCACGCTCCACCATCACGGAGACAGGGAGAATTTTCGAAGCAGAAGAGTTTGGGAATGAGTTCATTTGGAAATAGAAGCCCCTGCAAGCAGCCGGAAGCAGTGGGGCTGAAAAGCAATCGCTAGTGTCAAGAACTTTCTTAGCTAGGCAGTGCAGGTGGTGGCAATAAATAGCAGTCTAATCAAGGAGGATGCTCTCAATTCGTGACATGAGCGTAGACCGTTTCAACTACTGAACATAATTTATAAGGCTCTGTATGTCTGAAATGGAACCCCTCGTGTATTTATAAATAAAAAATGTAAAGGTTTCAATAGGAAGAAAAGATCTGCACAGCGAGTCAGAGTAAAATGGGGAGCTCTATGGGAAATGCCCCACTTCTTAAAGTTCAGTGCGATCCTTAATGTAAAGATGCCTCAGGTGACCTATTGCACAGCTGCCTCCATCTCTACGAAAGAAAAAAGTGTTTTCTTCAGTAGTGAATGCTGTTTATGAAAGAGGGTCTTAGAACACCCCACCTGTTCCTGGAAGCTGCAGAGGCAAATTACAGTTGCTAACGTGACTATCCTAGAAATCTTCCAAGATGTGAGCATGTGTTCTCAAGTAAGCCATTAATGAAACCTAGTCAATTGCACATAATCCTTAAAATGGTTCTGAAGGAACTGTTGAAAATGATGAACCAGAAAAGCCATGTGTACTATTAGTGAGGCTTAAACACAGGGCTCATCTGACCGCTTAACTCATTGACTCTGCCTGAGTAAATAAGTTATTAGTTTTGACATAACCAGTGGTTTATTTTACCATCTACTGCTGGTCTTTGTTACACGTTCTATTCATACCACATGTTATTGCTCTTTATAATTATCGTGGAGCATAGCAATTGCACAGACTGTATCATATCCCGCTGGGATAAACATTGTGGATGAGGGACCAGAAGAACTTGCCTTTGACTTAAAGTTTATTCCTACTGCTTTCTTTACACCGGAAAGATTGCTCACTGATGCCATTCACAAAACTAACTCTATGCTTTAATGACTGTGGGGCTACTCTGAATAGCACTTTATGCAGGAATTCCAAATGCTGATTTTGGTTCCACTGTGAGCTGTGTTCAAGCTTATGAAGCAAATGGCTGGTTAATCTTTGAAGCTATTATACTCAAAATAAAAATCTACCAAACCCAAAAGCAAGATACAGCGTTGGAACTGCTGTCCTTGGAAATGGATTTTCCACACTGCTGTTATTCGTTAACATAGTATTTTTGTTTTGCAAAAGAAGTAAGCAGAATTACATAAGGTCAGAGGCCAATGTGCACAAAAAAACATCTTTTTCAACATTCTGTTGACATCAAAACTTATTATTGATATTACATTTTAATGTTCATGATGGGACCATTAAAAGAAAGTATTGCTACATCCTAAAGATTGTTAAATGGTATTACTTGAATGTGTTTTAACTACGAATGCAAAAACAGACATATATATTTCAAAGTACCATATCATAAGGTTGAGAAAAACTATAGAGTAATATGAAAAACTACTTTATCATCAAAAGGTATAAAGCTGCCAGAAGAACTTTTTGTTACCCGATTCATGATTCTGTTCTGAAACAGGTGGTCCTAGAGATTATGTATAAGCAACTGGAAAAGATTTGGATGTGGTGGCTTCTGGGGAATTCTAGGTAGATGTGTGCCACCGGGATGAGTTTTAGAAATGAAACAGTGGTTAATGCCTTCCCTTGAATGTCTCCTAAAATGCTTATGGGTCATCCAAGTCCACACTTTGATTCTGTGTGAAGCTGACAGCTGTAAGTCAAAACAGGGGATGGGGACACACAAGTCTTTAAATCACTGTTCCTGCTCCTCTCTCAATGAGCAACAGGGGAGACCTGACACTTGAGCTTACTTTTCAAGGAAGAACACATGCGCAAATGGTAAGCATTACTTATTCTTATTTTTTTTAAAGTTTCTATCATGGCTGACTTTTGTCTTGCTCTTTCTTTTTCTTCTGGAAACCATGAACTCAGAATTGAATCAACGAACCTCCTCCATCCTCACAGTCAAGAGCAGCCTTTGTGGGTCAGACTGTGGGTGGGACCCAGGCGGTTTTAAACATAGACTTGGAGTCACAAGGTACACCACTCTGACCTCTATGCACAGTTTGCCCTGTAAATGGAGGAATAATCTCACCTGGAGTTTCTTTGAAAAAATGGGATTCAGCTACAATTTATTTGGGAGTAATCTTGCATTGATAATGTTCCATTTTCTTACTTTTTTTTAACCGAAATGTGCTTTCCATTGCTAATGATGTTCTTGTGGTGGAGATGAGGTAACCATGAAGATCTTTGCAGAACACATGCACACACGGAAGAGAAAGGCTTCCTGAGTCTGGCAGGGTGCAATCAGCCTCTCTGGAATCCTGGGTACCCACGTTCATCTCCACACTCATGCCAAGGGCTCTCTAGCTCCATGTGTACCAAGCACTGTTTCCCTTCTCAGGAGTCTCTCTTCATCCCATCCAATGGGAGCTGCCTTCCTGTTTTACCCTTTAGACACAGGGACTCTTGCACTGGGATGAATTTTTGTTCTGTTCTGGCCATCTAGAAACTCTGAGGCAAACAAATATTGAATGTTTTCTCTTATAGTCAAGGCAGGGCTGCTTGAGGGGGGATAATGATGAGCAAGAATAGACAGGTATGTGGGAGGCGAGAGAGTCATGGGAATGTATAAAAATGAGCAAAGTACAAAATATATATGAATGACTATGTTATAATAAGACCCATTATCCTGTATTCTCTCTCTCTCTCTCTCTCTCTCTCTCTCTCTCTCTCTCTCTCTCTCTCTCTCTCTCTCTTTCTCTCTCATTTTTTGAGACAAGGTTTCTGTGTAGCCCTGGTTGTCCTGTAACTAGCTCGATATACCAGACTGTCCTCAAACTCAGAGATCCACCCACCCCTGCCTCCTGAGTGTACGGATTAAAGGTAAAAACAGCCACCACAACCCAGCTCTGTACAATTAAACTAGGTAAGGTGGCACCTGCCTTTAATCCTAGCACTCAGGAGGATCTCCGTAAGTTCAAGACCAGTCCAGTACAGCCATGGCTGTTATACAGAGAAACTCTGTCATAAAACAAAACAAGTTAATTAAACCAGGGTGGTAGTGGCACACACCTTTAATCCCAGCACTTGGGAGGCAGAAGCAGGCAGATCTCTGAGTTCAAGGCCAGCCTGGTCTACAGAGTGAGTTCCAGGACAGCCAGGGTTATAGAGGAAACCCTGTCTGGAAAAACAAAAACAAACAACAAAAGACATTTCAAAACTTGGGAAGATGGTTCAATGGGTAAGAATGCTTGCTTCCCAAACAAGAAGACCTGAGACCCCCAGCACTCAGAAAGCAAGCCAGAGAGACAGCTGTGCCTGTAACTCCAAGCCTGGGGGTGGGGTGGGGGGTGGGTACAGAGACAAAAGGATTGCTCAGACTGCTGCAGGCCTGCATATAGGGGCAGGGTGGGGTGGGGGAGGGGCAAGGGATAGGGTGATAGACTCAGTCAACGTTCAGTGAGAGACCCTGTCTCAAGAGAATAAGTCAGAGTAATAAAAGGAGGACCCCTGTCATCGTCCCCTGCCCTTTGCACATGTGTAGTGTATAATCCACTACACACACACACACACACACACACACACTCCTAATACAAACCCATGCACAACTTTTAAAGATGAGTGAAGCGGAGATGTATTGGGGAGAGCCTCCCTGTCATGTGTGTCATATCATGTGACTGTAAATCACAGATCTACATTTCCGGTGTGTGCTGGGATCCTAGCTACTACTTAGTTTCCTTCACCACTGTTTTACCATTTATTCTGCTTTCTGTTCCTCTGTCTGTGTGCCTACAAAGCACACTGAAAACTATTTGTCCACAAATGAGGAACACAAAGAAGAATCTGAATCTTTAAATGGATTTCCTTTCACTCCTCACTGTAATGTAGTTTTGGAGTTCTCCCTTCTCCTCTGTTCTGTTTTCTGCACATTCTTAGATGCTGCTTGAAGCCTCTCCTTGTTTTCCTGCCTCATTAAGTTACCTTAGTTTGAGGAGGCCACTTAACTGATGTCCGCCTTTAGACTTCCCTTTGAAAGCATTTTATACCTATAAATTCAATACTTCCCTGCTCACCACTAAGTACATTCTTATTACTTATTTGCTTATATATTTGGCATACACACAAATAGATGATATAGATATAGATATAGATATAGATATAGATATAGATATAGATATAGATACACACACATACATATAATCTAACACTAAGCCACGGTACAAGAGAGTCTATTCATTACCTAACCCCAGATATTCTTCTAGGCATTTCTTCTGCTTCCCTTCATAAACCTACATATCCTACCACCCAGTAATACCAGACTGCTATTCATGTCCTTCCTCAGCACAATGAATTTCATCTCACACATCTGGTCTTCAGTAATGCCATGTTCTTCGCTTGGAAACAAAACAAAACAAAACCAGAAACCATAATTTCTTTCCTGTGACTCTTGTCCCTGTCTTTTCTAGAGAGCGTGTTTTCTGGAGGTCCCTACTCAACCACCACCACCTTCCAGAAACAGTCGGACATCTGTAAGCGGTTGCTTTCTTCTGTCTACCACATTTGAACTTTGGAAACACTTCTATGATAGCCATGGGGTGTTTTAGTGTGTGTCTGCTGCTTCTTTTCCTTTTATGAGGCCAAGTTCTACAGTAGTTAGTTTTTAAAAAATCATCTTCATATCCTCATTGTCTAGCTAAAGGCTGGAACTCTTAGGTATTCTGTAAACCAGTGAGCAGGAGAGTACTGAATAGGCCAATGGGGAGACAGATTCATAACCCTACTTTCATTTAGTAAGGGGTGAGCCTGGATTCTCTTGTCCTGTCAAATAAGGCGTGGGGTCAACCTCTTTTACTTCTGTGATGGTTTGAGTTGTATCCTGGAGTCCTTTGAAAAGCTAAGCAGTTGTCCTCATTCCTGCTACCCTAGAACATCACCTTATTTGGAAAGAGTCACTGCAGATATATTTAGTTAAGATGAGGTCATGATGGAAGAGGGCAGGCCCTACGTCTGTGTGAGTGATGTCCTTAAGAGCTGATGGCCAGGTGACCTGGAGTCAGGTGGTGAGGTCATGAGAACAAAGGTTACAGTGTGGCCTTTCAAAGCCAAGGAAATCCAAAAACTGCAGCTACCAGGATTCAGGAGAAAAAGCTTTTCCTGAAGCTTCTGGGAGATCCAGGGCCCTGCCAAACCTTCTACAGAACTCAGAGACGATGTTTCATTTGCATTAAAATACCGTGTTTATACTGCTTTATTGTAGTGGAGCCTTGGACATAATACACCTCAAAACTCCTCTTTAAGTGTAATCTTTCACACACACACACACACACACACACACACACACACACACACACACACACACACTATCATTTAATGACAATGTACCAAATCTGTTAGGTTACATAAAATTTATGCTTGATGTTTACATCAAAAATTTCAAATAACCCTCTCTTGGCTTCATTCCTAATTTCTTGTCATTGTTTTTGGTTTTTTTGCTTTTTGTTTTTCTCCCCCCCCCCAGGCCCAAAGATTATTTATTTATTATATGTAAGTACACTGTAGCTGTCTTCAGACACACTAGAAGAGGGTAACAGATCCCATTACAGATGGTTGTGAGCCACCATGTGGTTGCTGGGAAGTGAACACAGGATCTCCAGAAGAGCAGTCAGTGTTCTTAACTGCTGTGCTATCTCTCCAGCCCCCTAATTTCTTACCTTAGTTCCCTTAGTTCCCTGTACTCACAGCTGTCTGCATACGCTAGGGTCCTTATGTGAGGACCATACAGAGTGTCGGCTAATGAGAAAGGACAGAATGGACAGAGTATAGACAGAAGGGCACGTGAGTTGTGAATGAGGAGAGAAAGTTTTCCCCTTTTTTCTGGCTCCAACTCCATTATAGTTTGTTTTTTGTTTGCTTGCTTTTTATTTCTCTGTGTTGGATAAGTGTCTTAGTTTGGGCTTCATTGCTGTGTGTGAAGAGACACCATGACCAAGGTAACTCTTATAAAGGAGAACATTTAATTGGGGCTGCTTACAGTTTCAGAGGGTTGGTCCATTGTCATCATGGTGAGAAGCATGGCAGCATTCATACGGGCATGGTGTTGAAGAAGGAGCTCAGAGTTCTACATGTTGATCTGCTGGGAGCAAAGAGGAGACTGTCTCATTCAGTGGAACTTGAGCATATAGTAGACCTCATAACCTATCTCTACCGTGACAACTTTCCTCCAACATGGCCACATCTCCTAAATGTGTCACTCCCTATGGGCCAAACATTCAAACACGAGTCAATGGGGGCCATTCCTATTCAGACTACCACAGATAAGTGAGCATAAATGTAATCCAGGATGGAAGTATAAAGTCCTAAGTAAAGCTCTCTGGCTTCGGAGTAGGGGTACTAACTATACAAAAGTTCCATGGGATGCATGAAGTTTGGGACTGGGAAAATAGTTGAGTAGCTTCTTTAAACTATCTGTGTGATGATTTTATGTTTTGAGTTAATAGGAATAAAGTGATATTGTTAAAAGTATTTCAAACAAATACTTTAAATGTGTAGGTTACATTGACCTAAGAGATAGTCCTTACAAGGACATGAGGAAGTAATCCCTTCCTGCCTTGCATGGAGGTTATCTTCATGAATTAATATAGTTTTCTGAAAACATCAACCCAAAGAATGATTATATGATATGTATCAATTATAATTAGAAGAACAACATTCTTAGAATGATTACATTTTAACCGTGTTGTTCAATTATCTATCTATCATCTATTTATCTATTTTATATAATCACCAGTACAATCAAAACAGAGTATTTTCATCATGTTCTTATATCCTTTTGCACCCAATTCCCCTACTTCTGTAAGCTCCAAGTATCTATCGATAGGGTCTTGTTCTCAAAAACTAGGTCAGTCATTTTAGTGCTTTATATGAGTTGGATATTCTTTGGGTTTTTCACCAAGAATGTCATTGTCATGACCTACCCAACAGTATATTCTTGCTGAATAGTATTCTATTTTATGCATATACCACAATGTTTCTTCATTCATCTGCTGTTGAACATTTGGACTGCTCCCAGGTTTTTGCTATTAAATTTTTGCTATCATTTCCTTTCCACATTCATCACAAGTTGTGTGACATAGATTTTTATTCTCTTAAACAAATACTCAAAGGTAGGACCTCTGAGTAATACAATGAGTGAATATTTAATATTTTGAGATGTTGCTAAACTATGTCAGAATGGTCATATAATATTACTTTCCTACCAGCAATCTATGAGAATTCTCTTTGTCCTGTTTTCTCACCAAACCTTCATATTATCAGTCTTTCGAAATTTTAGCAATGCTAATGATGAGTTTTAACTTGCCTTTTCCTTATGACTAATGAGTGTCTACTTAATACAGCTTGCCTTCTGTGGAGTGTCTACACCTTTTGCTTGGCTCTAAGATTCAATGCCTTGTCTTTTCATAATTGAGTTACAAGAATTTAAAAATATTTCCTGCACGTGAGTCTTTGTCAGATATGTTTGCCACACTTTCTCTTAGGCTGTGATTGGCTTTTCATTTTCTTAGTGTGTCTTTCAAGGAGCAGGAAGTTTAAATTTTGATGATGTCTAATTTATCATCTTAGGACATATGCTTTTTGTTTTGTATTGAAGACATCTTTCTCGAAATCAAACAGTTTTTATTTGACTTAAAAAAAGCATTTTGTAATTCTATCTTTAATGTTTATATCTCATCTATTTCGAGTTAGTTTTTACATAAGGTGGGAGGTAGGGATCTCTTCCCTAATACATATTATTCTGACACTATACTTTCTGCATTGAAATTACTTCAATATCTGTCAAAAATCAGTTGGCTTCATGAGTATGTTTGTTTTAGATTCTAAGTCTACTGATTTATGTCTCTTGTTAGCATACAGTCTTGACTACTGACTTCTATGCTGAGTCTTTAAATTAGGCAGATTAGACCTTTGATTTTGTTTTTCTGTTTGAACATTGTTTTGCATATCCTTGACCATTTGCATCTCCATATAAATTTTAGGATTAACACATCAATATTTGTAAGAAGAAATTCACACAGAGTACTTTATTTAAGGTTGCGGTCAATTCTATAGATCATCTTGACAATACTACTTTGTGATTAATGACTTTGATATGACACATAATACAGCCCTAATTTTTCTTATAAACATCTAGCAATAGTTTTTGTTAAAATTTGTTTGTCAAAGGGGAGCCGTGATTCTTCATTTTGGAACTTTGGTCTTCCTCCTTGAGCAAAAGAAGCATGGATTACTGAGCACCAAAGCCAACCCAGGTGAACTAGCCAGCCATAGTTGTGGGGCACAACTCATTTTCTTGTTTTGAATAATAATGAGTATATTCAAGTTTAATATCGTGGATACACGTTTAGTGGATGTGCAGATATTTAACTTTTATTTGAACATCCATGGCTTAGACATATCCCTAAATGACCTTAGTGGAAGACAACAGCCCTCTTTTCAGATGACACTCTGCCTTTTGCTACATCACCATAAAGTCTAAGTGGACGTGATGAGATTGTATAGATTATTGATGAAGCCCTCATAGAAGAAATTGTAGACTAAGGATTGAATTTATGTGACAGTTATAGACTATAGAATTACCCAGGAAATTTTTACTGCTGGAATGCTTAGATTCCATGACCTTGTGAATTCTAGGTAAGAATATCATCTAGGATCCATAATCCATAGTTCTGAGATCCCAAAAGTTCTAAAAATACATCACTAAAAAAGTAAGTTATTTGATAGCCTGATCATTAGTTCATTTAATGTCCAAGTCTAAGCAGACACAATACTTTTAAAAAGTATCCTAATCATTCAAAAACCTCCTTGCAGAAATCAATGGGTTTTGTAGGATGCAGTTACTCACATGCTGGAAGGTCGTGGGATCCATCGAACACTCACTGTATCGACTCCCTGAAAGGTGATAAATTCAAAATTCCAAAATACAACCCAGCCCAAACATTTTAGTCAAGATTTTTGTTGTTCTTTTTACTTTTGTTTTGGTTTAAGACAGGCTGTCATTCTGGAAGCCTGAAACTAACTGTACAGATCAGGCTAGCCTCAAATTCACTGAGATCTGGCTGCCTCTGCCTCCTATATGCTGAGATTAAAGGGATGGATCACCAAGTCCTGTAGTCAAGTGTTTTTGTCTGATATACAGAAAAGCTGTAGTAAATTCCCTTAATTCTTTTTTTTTTTTTTTTGAGGGGGTGGGAGATGTTATATGGGGCTTGTAAACAATCATGAAAATGGAAATATAGAATACTTTCTTTTTTTTGTTTGTTTTTGGTTTTTTGAGACAGGGTTTCTCTGTGTAGCCCTGGCTGTTCTGGAACTCACTCTGTAGACCAGGCTGGCCTCAAACTCAGAAATCCACCTGCCTCTGCCTCCCAAGTGCTGGGATTAAAGGCATGCACCACCACTGCCCGGCGAATTCTCTCATTTTTAGTGACTCAGACTCCACTCCCTTTTCTAATTGGCTCCTTTGGGGGAAGGGAAATGGTCTTTTCCCAGTTGGGATCTCCTTGGAGGTCTCCTGACAGTAGTGTAACAGAATGAGGCAGTCTTTCCTTTCCTGCCTTAGTACTCTGCAAAACTGACTATTTGTATGCTAGGTCCCGGACCTTGCCCAGTGACAGACAGGCTGGCACTATGTTGATGGCCTCGTGTGCTGAGCAGACCCTCCTGAGTCTGAGCTTTGGGACTGACTGGTGATGTAAAGGAAGCTTCAGTCAGAGACAGTCTCTTGACAGATGAGATCTATCAAGTTGAGATAATATATTAATATGCCTAGAGCCATAAAAACAAAAGTGGCCCCTGCACCCAGTGAGAAGGTTATACAGAAAGGAGGCAGAGCATGGAGTAATTAGCCAACTGTGGAAGGCCAAGGACTTCTAGGAATCAGAAGCTGGAAGAGGTGGGTGAAGACTCTCCTGAGGGCCTTTAAGAGCCTCCTGCTGCCATCTTGATTTTTAACTTCCTAGCTCCCAGAACCCGAGAGTTCTATGAGTTTAAGCCATATACTCTGTGTTGGATTCTATTACAAGAGTCTTTGAATCTGAACCTCTTTTTTTTTGTTTTTTGTTTTGTTTTTTTTTTGTTTTTTGAAACAGGGTTTCTCTGTATAGCCCTGGCTGTCCTGGAACTCACTCTGTAGACCAGGCTGGCCTCGAACTCAGAAATCCGCCTGCCTCTGCCTCCCAAGTGCTGGGATTAAAGGCGAGCGCCACCACTGCCCGGCTGAACCTGAACCTCTTAATACCTCCATTCTTTCACAGAAAGTCAGCTGGAGGACACGTCATATTTACCACGAGATGCTCTATATGTCACATAATAATCTATGCACTTTGGTAGGATTTGTGAATATTATGAGTTATTTAAAAATTCTAAGTAGAATAAAATGCCTAAATTTTCTATGTGGAAAATCTCAAGTATCAAAGAACAGAGAGAGAGAGAGAGAGAGAGAGAGAGAGAGAGAGAGAGAGAGAATTGAGAAGCAGCTTAGGAATTCAGATACAACACTGCAGAGTAAATAGAATCTTGAAGGTATCCAAAATAAAATATCATGTTGCTCATAGCAACAAATTAGTGACTAGCCAACCAAGGTTTGCCTTTAAAATATATCAAAATAGGCTGTCCTGTACGTGCGAGAGTCTTCTTTATGTTATGATTGCTCTCTAAGATATATTACATTATGATAAATGATCATGTACATTGTTTTGACAATCAGAGAATTTATGAATGAGAAGCTGATTTGCCTGCAGTGATGAACTGAATTGTAAAAAAAAAAAAAAGCATTAACAATGATGATACTATTTAAAATTTGTTTAAGAATTGTGTTACAGTTTTGCTTTCTTCTTAATCAGGAGCAAAAAAGCAGCCAAAAGGCATTTGTTTTGCAGAAACGAGCATGTGACAGCTCTCATTAGAGAATCACTTACACATTATAGGTATAGTGGGTTTGTTTTGGCTGTTGCAGCCTAGAGATCTCCTACTCATGCTCTCCACTCCGAGTGTATGAGAATGTCACCAACTTGATGTCATTTGTTGGAAGCCTCTTAGAATGACAAAGTGGGGGTGCTTCCTGGGCTTTTCATGGGGTGCAATATGTAGCAACTGGGTCTATGGAGCCATAGGTCAGACACGAAATACTTCCTTGGTCTATAGGAAATATATCTCATGGTGAAACAGAAATTACAACCACCTTTCTCCATCCACTCCTGGGAAACCCCCAAATCAAACAAACAGTGGCTTGTGGTCGAAAACCTGAGAGGATATAACAAACAGGTAAAGGAAGATTGTAAGTTCAGGATCAGTCTAGCCTGCACCTCTGTGTTAGTTATTTTTCTATTGCTGGGATAAACAATAGAAAATGACCAACAGCTGGGCAGCGGTGGCGCATGCCTTTAATCCCAGCATGTGGGAGGCAGAGACAGGCAGATTTCTGAGTTTGAGGCCAGCCTGGTCTACACAGAGAAACCCTGTCTCGAAAAACCAAAATAAGAGAAGAAGAAGGAGGAGGAGGAGGAGGAGGAGGAGGAGGAGGAGGAGGAGGAGGAGGAGGAGGAGGAGGAGGAGAAGAAGAAGAAGAAGAAGAAGAAGAAGAAGAAGAAGAAGAAGAAGAAGAAGAAGAAGAAGAAGAAGAAGAAGAAGAAGAAGAAAATGACCAACAGCAGCTTGTGGAAGAAAGAATGTATTTTGGCTTGTGCTTCCAGAGGAAGAGTCCACCATGACAGGGAGACATGATACCAAGCAGCTGAAGCAGGAATTTGAGAGACTCCCTTCTCAACTGGAAGTCTGAAGCAGATCCAGAAATGGAAGTGGGGTGAGGCTACAACCTCTCAACGGCTCCCCCAGTGACATACTTCCTCCTGTAGTACTCTAGTTCCATTCCTTCCTCCTTCTTCCCACCTCCCCAAGCAAGGCCACCAACTGAGGACCAATCATTCAAACACCTGAGCCTGTGAAAGACATTTCTCACTCAAACCACCACAGCCCTTAAACTGGGGATGGCTCAGTGAGGAAGAGCACTTGGTATGTAAGCAAGATGATACACATGGAGAACTCTAACATTCATGTGAAAGACAGGCATGACCAGGGGGAGCCTAGCTTTGGGGGCGGAGGGTGCCCAGAAAAAGTGGATCAGAGGTGGAGTAGAGAAAGATGCCTGACATTCTCCTCTGGCCTTTGCATGGCGCCTGCACACACACACACACACACACACACACACACACACGCACGCACACACACACACCACACACACACACACACACACACACACACACACACACACCCTTACACACATACCACACACACAAAAGAAAATAAAACAAAATCTCCAAGCTGACTAACTACTGAGAAATCAAGAAAATAAAATAAAGAAAGGCGATAAAATGTCAATGACATGCATCATAGCAGTGTGTTACGAACGTTCTAGGGGAATCAAGTATGCCATGACTTGGATGTCAGTTGGAGAGATTTGCTGGCTTCCTGACAGAGAACATCAATAGATTTACTCACCTCAGTAGACTTTTAGATAGAACCTGCAGATTTGCAGGTGTATCTACCAGTCGGAGATGCCACAAACCCAGGCCCCAGAAACCTAAGCTGTAAACTAGCAATCCAGTTCACCTAATTAGCATACAAAACAGCCGCCAGGTACTGCGGTATATTTCTGTAGTACTAGCTATTCAGGAGTCTGAGGAAGGAAGATCACTTGAGCTCAGGCATTTGAGGGAGCTTAGGGAACATAGTGAAACTTCTTTCTTTAAAGCAAACGAACAAGCATAAAACAAGGTGTATTTGTTTCTTACAGATAAAGGGAAATATAAGTAAGTCTCCAGCTTGTAATAAGAAATATACTGCATACTTTAATCCTGGCACTTGGGAGGCAAAGGCAGGCAGATTTCTGAGTTCGAAACCAGCCTGGTCTACAAAGCAAGTTTCTGGACAGCTGGGATACTCAAAGAAACCCTGTCTGGAAAACAACAACAGAGAAAGAAAGAAAGAAAGAAAGAAAGAAAGAAAGAAAGAAAGAAAGAAAGAAAGAAAGAAAGAAAGAAAGAAAGAAAGAAAGAAAGAAAGAAAGAAAGAGGGAAGGAGGGAAGGAAGGAAGGAGGGAAGGAGGGAAGGAGGGAAGGAGAGGGGGGGAGGAAGGAAGGGAGAGAGGGAGGAAGGAAGGAACTGATAAATGTAAGAACATAAACTCCTAAAGCAATTTCTCTTGGCAGTCTCTGAAGAAGCTGCAATGTGAATAAAATCACGTCTTGAGTTGCCAAGAGTTGTGTGTTGTGGATTCCAATGGCTTTTGCCAGGCCACTGTGCCTTTCCGGGAGCAGAGAGTGGCACATGGCGCGTGCCCCCTAATATCATGGCCCCTCTCCCATGCCCTGCCCAGTGCTGAACCTCTGCTGCCTGCTCCCCACATTCTGCTCCCATCACCCTTCTTTCAGAAGGCCACTTCCTTATCTAGGTGTATTAGTCAGGGGCTTCTAGAGTCACAGAAGTTATGGATGGTCTCTATATAGTAAGGGATTTTGTCGATGACTTACGGTCCAACTCCCCAACAGTGGTCAGCAGAAGCTGTGAATGAAAATCCAAGGATCTAGCAGTTGCTCAGTCCCACAAGGCACACAGGTGAAGAAAAGCAAATCTTCCTTCTTCCAATGTCCTTATGTAGGTCTCCAGCAGAAATTGTGTCCCAAATTAAAGGTGTGTACCACCATGCCTAGATCTGGGACTTGCTTTGTCTCAGGCTCACCTTGAACTCAGAGATCTCCTTGCCCCCGTCTCCTGGAATTAAGGGCATGTACTACTTTGCCTGGGGCTAAGCTTTTCATGACCACTATGCCTCAAGATCTCCATGCCAAGATCCAGTCAGAAACTTGTGTCTTCCAGCTTCAAGATCTGGATCACGGTGAGCCTTCTAATTCTGGATTGTAGTTCACTTCAGATATAGTCAAGTTGACAACCAGGAATAGCCATTACACTAGGCATGTCAATGTCCTTGAATCAGCTGTGACATATGACCTCACCCTCATCCTCATGCTTCGAGAAAACTTCCAGGTATCAATTAACACACTATTTACCTACAAATCCATTCTTAACCATGCTGTATTTAAAAAATTACCAGCTTACTCCATTTTGGTTTACAGGAAGGCTTGCTTCTTCCCTGTATGCTAGCCTGAGGCACTGAGACCCTATGAAATTTAACAGAGCACTGTCACTTGAGAACAGAGAGAGGGTAAGTATTTTTTAAAAAAGAAATTAACATATTTACTGGTGATAGCAAAACTAGTATACCATTCTTAAATATAAGAATGTATGTATCTACATAGCAGTCCGTCATCGTAGGGAGGTGTGGTGGCAGTCAGCAGGCATGGTGGTCAGAGCAGGAAGCTGAGACCTCACATCTTCAAATGAGAGTACAAAACAGAGAGAGGAAAAACAATTTAAAATGTAAATCAAGTTAGGTGTCATGGCATGTGCCTGCAGTCTCAATATTCAGAAGGCTGAGGCAGGGGGATTTCAGATTCAGAGACAGACTGAGTTTATGTAGTAGACTGTCCAGAGAATATGTAGGTCAGATCTTGTCACTGTGTGGATTAATATCTTACAGCAGTTTACTCTTGCACTCAGAATAAACTCTGCACGTAGGCTTTCTGCAGGCATACAAAAGCACAGAAGTTCAGTGTTTGCTTGTGTACCTTCCTGTCTTTCTTGTCTGCAAACCCAACCACAAGCCCAGTTGCTATTTTTAGCTAGGCACAGAGTGGGCCTGTCTTCTGACTTTGCCCAGTGTTTCTGAGACTCGTGACATCCATCCTGAGATTTAACACAGGTGATTCCTGCTGAATCACATGAAATCCTTGCTGAATGCTAATTCTCTGCATTCAGAGTTTGAAGTGCTCCTTCCCTTCCTTTATGTTGGTATCTCTCCGTTCTTTTTCCTTAGGCACTTACCGCCATTTAAACTTAACCTGATCATTTATTGGTTTACTTATTTCTGGTTGCTCCATTTTAGTTTGTGGTCTACTGACCACAAGGTAGGCTAACACCCACTGTGATAGTGGAGCATTAAAAAGTAATGTGGCCTCAACTAAGGAAACTCGAAGGGCTGAGAAGCACCTAAAGAAATGTTCAACATCCTTAGTCATCAGAGAAATGAAAATCAAAACAACCCTAAGATTCTACCTCACACCAGTCAGAATAGCTAAGAACAAAAACTCAGGTGACAGCAGATGCTGGCAAGGATGTGGAGAAAGAGTAACATTCCTCCATTGCTGGTGGGATTGCAAGCTGGTACAACCACTCTGGAAATCAGTTTGGCAGACCCTCAGAAAAATGGACATAATATTACCTGAGGACCCAGCTATACCTCTCCTGGACATATACCCAGAAGATGCTCCAACATGTAATAAGGACACATGCTCCACTATGTTCATAGCAGCCATATTTATAATATCCAGAAGCTGGAAACAATCCAGATGTCCCTCAACAGAGGAATGGATACAGAAAATGTGGTACATTTACACAATGGAATACTACTCAGCTATTAAAAACAATGACTTCATGATATTCGCAGGCAAATGGATGGAACTTGAAAATATCATCCTGAGTGAGGTAACTCAGTCACAAAAGAACAAACACGGTATGTACTCACTAATAAGTGGATATTAGCCCAAAAGTTGGGAATACCCAAGATTCAATTCACAGCAACCATTGGACTGATCGTGGAGTCCGAGATGGAGGAGTTGGAGAAGGGATTGAAGGAGCTGAGGGAGTTTGCAGCCCCATGGAGGGAGCAACAGTGTCAACTGGCCTGACCCCCTGGTGCTCCAGGAGACTGGACCACCAACCAAAGAATACACATGGAGGGACCCATGGTGCTGGCCACATATGTGGCAGAGGAAGGCCTTGTTGGCCATCAGGGGAAGGAGAGGCCTTTGGGCCTGAGGGTGTTAGATGCCCCAGTACAGGGGAATGCCAGGGAGGGAAGATGGGAGCGGGTGGGTGGGTGGAGGAATACCCTCATAGAGGCAGGGGAAGGGGGAATGGGATATGGGGCTTCCAAAGGGGAGACCTGGAAAGGGGAAAACATTTGAAATGTAAATGAGGTATCAAAAAAAGTAATGTGGCAGTAATGGCATGTGGAATAGTCTAAGAAGGCAGGCATCGGAGGCAGGAGGATCTCAAATCCAAGGCTAGTCTCTGTGACACAGAAGATTTTGTGTTAAAATAAAGGGCAAAATGAAATCATGTGATGGTTTATATTGATTTTCAACTTGACAGGACCTAACATCACTGATGAGACAGGACTCTGGGCAAGCCTGTGAGGAACTATCTAGATCAGATGAACTGAAATGGGAAGGTAGTCCATGATTAGTACCTTTCCATGGGCTGGGGCCTTAGATGGAATGAAAAGGAGAAGGTGAGCTGAGCACCAGCCTCCATCTCTCTTTGCTTCCTGAGTGTGGATGCAATGTGACTTGCTACCCAGTGCTCAGACTGCCATCCATTCCTTCGAGCCAGGACAAACTGACTACACCATTGAACTTCCCAGTTCCTCAAAACAAATTTCTTTCCCACCTAACTTGCTTTTGTCAGGGTATTGTACTACAAGGAAACTACCCAACACAACAAGCAACCAAACCCAAAGCACTGAACTTAATCACTATAGTCTATTTCTTGTTCCCATTCTTCTCTGGGAGACACATTAGCATTCAGTGTCACTCCTTTGTAGCCTGGTGCATCACTGGTCAATTATTAGATGCTCTCTCTGCTGGTGGCCCTTAACTCTCAACAGTATAGACTCCTGAAAATGAGGATGAAAGTGAGATTGTCCCTCAGAGGTACTTAATACACAGCAGATCACAGATTTGGAATCCATGTGTGATTCCTTTTAAATGGGTGTGGCTACAGGATGTCTGTAGATCCTGCCTGGCTTGATGCATAGCAACACCAGAGGAAAACTTATGGGCAGACCGTTGAACAGTGTTATCTGTAACTTCTTTTTAGAGTTTTGTTAGCTAATAGTAAACATCCATTTTATTATTAAAATTAAATAATAAAGACAAATATTAACAAAGTAATAGATTATGTTATATGTTAGTAAAAACATTTTTTGTACTGGGCATGGTGGCACAGGCCTTTGACACTTGCATTTTGGAGGCAGAGGCAGACAGATATGGATGAGTTGAAGGCCAGCATGGTCTACATAATGAGTTCTAGGACAGATAGAGCTACATAGTGAGACCCTGTTTCAAAAAGACAAATACAAAAATTGTTTTTGTTTGTTTGTTTTACTTTCCATTTTTATTTTATGTATATGGGTGTTTTGCCTGCAAGTCTGTGCTCCATAATACATACTTGGTGTTCAGGGAGGCCAAAGGGAGATGTCAGTTAGATCTCTTCGGCCATCCTTTCTTAAGACTAAAAAGCAAACACAAGATTCAGTGTACTTCTGCTCATTGTCTGTGGCCAAACTCCCCATGTTCAACTCCACTATTTAGTCCTGAGCCATGAAATAGCAAAATTATCTTCCTGGTCAAGTTCCAATCAATATATACACATATGTTAATGATTGTTTGCTTGGTTACCTTGTTAGTTGTTGTGTTAATGTAATTTCCTTGTTACTATAATAAAATACCTTGAATATCTAATATCTGTCTATCTATCTATCTATCTATCTATCTATCTATCTATCTATCTATCTTTTTCCAGAGGGAACAGGAAGGATTTCAGCTGCCTAGTCTATCAGAGTGACAGCTCTCTCTAGGAAAGGCATGGAGTCTTTCATGATCTCTGGTATGATCTATATTTTTATTGAGTGAACTTATTGATGCTCTAGCTTTACTCTTCTCCATACTCTCTTCATATGTAGAATGGACTTTGTTTCCATTCTCCTTTCCCAGAAGTCTTTGCATTCAAGTATGACAGCAGCCAAGGATTTACACACACTTGTCAGATATTCAGATATGCCCTTTTGGAATAACACATGTGTCATCATAGAATTTATGCCCAGAAATGCAATCTAATTGCTTTCACAACAAGAATATTTCACATGTAAATAATTGCCCAAACATCATTACTTTTGTACATTGACTGTAAGTTTATTCTAATGCATGAGATTAGCCTTTAGAAAGAGACAGCAGTATAGGAGGTCCTCTTTCCATTGCAATGGGGAACGTTGAAGTGTGCTACGAGTGGCAGCCCTGGTTAACATTGGTGTTTGTGGATGTTTAGAGTATCAATAATCATTTGCTCAATGAACTGATTTTCCATTTTTTTTTTTTAATAAAAAAAAACAAACAGATTCCTCACCTCACACAATTTGAATGACTGTTCTAGGACTAGGCTGGAGAGTTTCCACCACACTGAAAATTTCTTTCCCTAAGAGCCTTTGTAAAAGTGTTCTGTGCTGTCAGGAGGGGGGAGGGAAGAACAAGTAAAGCTGCCTTCATGTGAGGCCAGGGCTATTCTTGGTTTTGTGACTAATTAGAGCAAGACCTTCCACAGGTCACATCTCCTCTCTAACACGGCTGTATTCCTTGCTACTGAATGGACAAAGTGATTCCTGCTCTCTTACATGCCTCAGATCTGCAGGGCTATGCACAGAAGTGACTGACAGTGAAGAGATTTGTGTCATAAACTTCATTCATATGTAAAATGTTACTATGTAAATTAATTGCACATTTAAAAGTTCCATGTTCTTAGTTCTGTGCATTGTCATTTTAAAACTCTATTATTATACAAGAAAAACTTAATTTTCTAATAGTTTCAGACTTACAGAAAGCCCGTGAAAACAGTACAATTTTCCATTTACCTTATGTCCAGTTTCTCTCAACTACCATTTTCAGATTAGTATTCCATTCTTGGTTTTCACCAGCAAAATACATATTATTCTATATATTCATCATATATCTAAGAAAAAAAATGTGGGGAACCCTGCTTCCTTTTTCTGTGTTCTTATTTAGCTCCTCTTGCACCTGGTAGGAGGCAAGGCATCTTCTATAAGTAGAGGCATCAGTTATAATGGGTTTTGGTTCCAAACAACAGAACAACCAGACCCAACTGGCTTCAAGAGTAAAGAGGATTTCTCGTTTGAGAAATGGGAAGTATGGAAACAGAGGAAGGAGTTCAGGGGGTTGATTCATGGACTTAGTGATGTCAAGAAAGCCCAGGACTATTCTTTTTGAATGCCTTCTCAGACTCTGAGCCCTGGCTTGTCTGCTGTCACCCTCACCCCTGCTCCTGGTAGGCAGATGGTACAGCAATTCATCCATCTTCCAGATGTAACCACAACCAGAAGAAAACAGACTTTGCTTCCTTCATGGCCAGCAAGGAAAACTTTTTCCAGAAGCAACTTTCCACCTCCAATAGCACATGCTTGCTCAGTTTTCTTTGTTGTCAATGACATGACATGCCCACTATATACCAGTCAGTGGTAGGGATCCAAGGGGGTTGAATAGCTTAGAATAGTTGTTCAGTGCCCTTTGGGACTGAGACAAGGGCTTTCTTCTCCCAGGGAAGCCATCCTGGGGATAGTAGATGCTTGAACAAAGGTGAAGCTGAGTTAGAAAGGAGGTGTGGGTGTTGGCAAATGTCAGGAAAGTAACAAAGGCAACTATACTATCTTCAACTCTCATAATGGAGAGGAAATTGAAATAATAAAATAACAAATACTTATCATTTGCTTATTATGTGACAGGCATCATTCCAGATTATGGGACTGCATAATGTCTTGGAAGCATTTCTAAATATACTTAGAAGTGATCTAGATTTGGGGATCTAGGTGATATTTGGTACATTGGAAGTGTGTACCATGCTATTTTCAAGAATTTAAAAATGAACATTTGTTGAACAGTGTTGAATAGATGTTTTGTACACAAAGCTGTGAAGAAAGAGAAATGTTTCTCTCTAGTTTGACATGAATACAATTTACTATTTAGAAGTTTTGCACTGACACAATATTGACCATAAATACACCTATTTTCAGTATAATTAGTTTAGACAATGTAGTTAACATCTGATAAATAATAGGTTGAATTGAAAAAAAGTTGAACTTGTAAATAGTCAGAATATTACTGAAGTGTAATGAACTCATTTGAAAATATTCACCTAATTTTAAAAATTTATATTTGTTTTCTTTTTGTTTTTTTTTTTTTATTGAGTTATAATTTTAAGAAGTATAATCCTTTTTGGTGCACAGTTCTGTAGTGAGAATTTTGGTTTCTTTGAAAAACACAGAAATATTATAAGGATATGCTTTCATTTTAATTCTAAGCGATTTAGGGATTTAGGGCTGTTTAGACTGTCTACAGCAACTAATTATGATTTGCCTTGTGTTCTAGCAGGGGTGTGATTTTATCAGCTGCAGATAGTTTCTGCAATTGTGTGACACTTGGAATTCTAGGAACTCTTTAGAGAGCATATAAATGCGAGAGCCCCGAGAGGCAGTGTGGGTGGTTGGTTGTTGGGGAATTGTTGGTTGGTTTCTGTTGATGTTGTTAGTTGTTGTTGGTCTCAGTTTGTTAAATAGTCATGTGCAAAGAAGAAACAAGATGATAAAGAAATTAGATATCCTGACAGAGAGGATTAAACTTGCCCCCAGGAACTCAATGACCCTAATCAGCAGGATATAGTCTCACAATAAGAAAGAGGATTGAAAGGGTGGGAAAAGAGTGGAAAAGGGTGGAAGAAAAACAAACCACAAAGTCACCAAAGACAGCTACACACAGTTCATCAAATTTTTTATAGTCTATAATCATCATTAGCATTAAATGTAAAAATATTTCAACATCCTCAAAGGTTCTTTTGTGGCCCCTTTATTGTTTATTTTGTTCCCCTCCACCTTGAGCCCTGGTAATCTGCTATGATTTCTATCTCTATCATTTTTCTAGGATATTATATGAAGTAGAATCATCTAAAATATAGCCTTTGAGTCTGGCTTATATTTAGTTTAATTCTTCTGAGACTGACTTATGTTATGGTATGCATTGGGTAATCAGTCCCTTGTTGTTCCATAGTGTTTCATTGAATGGATATACTGCCATTTGTTTATCTGTTCCAAATTGGACATTTTCTAGGTTGGGGCCTTTATGACTAACAATAGTATAAATACTATATGTGTGTGTGGATGTGTGTGTGTGTGTGTGTGTGTGTGTGTGTGTGTGTGTGTATTTGTAAGAGCACATGTCTTTGTTTCTCTTGGGTACATGTTCAGAAATAGCTTTGCTGGGTTAGTTTTATAATAAATTCCTCAATGTTTAAGCAAGGAGCTAGCATTCTGCATTCTCATCAGCAATGTATGTTGTAGCTGCTTCACATTTTCCCTCACCATTTGATACCACTTTTTGTTTTATTTTGTTTTCAGGCAGAATATTACTGTATATCCTAGGCTGGCCTGGAACTCACTATCCAAGGGCTTCAGCCTCCTGAGTGTTGAGATTAAAGGTGTGTGTCACCATGTCTGGCAAATACTGTTTTTATGTAAGTTGTTCTAATAGCTTTAGAGTGGCTTCTTGGGGCTTTTCATGGTTAGCCTAATTCTTTAGTGGTAAATTGGCTTTTGTAAGATTTTACAAATTACTTGACATCTGTGAGTAACCATGACCGTATTTGGAAAAGAGGTACTTGTGATGGTTACATTTACCAAATATTTCTGCATTTTTGGTCCTGACATTAGTACTTTAGATGTATCAAATGTTTGAGTCATTGCAAATTAAACACAAGTGGTACTATCTCCATAGTTACCAAGGAGACCTACGGAAGCTAAGTAAATTGCTGAAGCCACAGGAGCTTGTGAAAGCTGGATCTGAGAGTGGATCCAGCATTCAGGGTGAAATCCTAGACTTCAGGACTGGGCTTTGCCTCCTCTTTCACACATGATCATGTCTGTTTGAGTTAGAGGCCCATCCCAGTTATTTCAGTCCTCATTACTGTAATATTTAATAGAAATTAAGGAAGTAGACAACATATCCAATGACATAATTCAGTGAAAATATTGTTCTTTTGAACAAGTAGGGACGGTGGAAGAACAGGAGAAATGATTATCGGAAAATAATTCTATTAAATTAGGGTTTGCTTTCTCTAGCGAGACCCCTTTACTCTCTGATTTTTGCATTATTATTTTTAAGATCTATATTCTTAGTTTTAATTTTATTTTATGTGTATGGGCACTATACATGGTGATACACACCCATAATCTCAGCACTCAGGAGGCTGAAGCACAGGGATCATAAGTTCTAGACTAGCTTAGGATACATAATAATATCCCGCCTGTGTGTGTCTGTGTACCTCATGAGGGAAGTGCCTGTGGAGGTCAGAGAGGAGGTCAGAGGAGAGCACTGGAGCCTTTAGAAAGGGAGCTGCAAATCTCGGTGAGCCACCTTGTTGATGCTTGGAATCAAACGTGGACCCTCAACAATCGTCAGTGCCCTAAGCTCCCGAGCCCTCTCTTTAGCCCCCATACCAATGCTATTAATAACACTCCCAGAAACGTTAGACCCTGAACAGAGCGTCAAAAAATGTTGTATTGCTGCATTACAAATTACAGGGTTTGTCTTCTCTCAAAAGAGAATTAGCTTCCTTCTTAGTACTTGTAACTTCAATTTTTTCAAACCTTATTTATTTATTTTTTCAAACCTTATTTTTAATGCTGGTTCTTAAACGCTTTAACCTCCCTTATAGCCCACCGCCTACCAGAGGAAGTGGGAAAGAGAGGATACGGGGAAGCGGGCCTGTTACAAAGGTTCTTTGGAGCAACTCCTGTCTCTGTTTTCTGCAAATCAGAAGTTCAGTTCACAGGTCTTAGCCAGGGTTTCTATTCCTGCACAAAACATCATGACCAAGAAGCAAGTTGGGGAGGAAAGAGTTTATTCAGCTCACATTTCTACATTGCTGTTCATCACCAAAGCAAATCAGGACTGGAACTCACACAGGGCAGGAACTTGGAAGCAGGAGCTGATGCAGAGGCCATGGAGGGTGCTGCTTATTGGCTTGCTTCCCTTGGCTTGCTCAGCTTGCTTTCTTATAGACCCCAAGACTACCAGCCCATAGGTGGTACCACCCACAAGGCACCCTCCCACCCTTGACCACTAATTGAGATCCTTACAGCTGGATCTCATGGAGGCATTTCCTCAAGGGAGGCTCCTTTCTTTGTGACAACTCCAGCTTGTGTCAAGTTGACACACAAAACCAGCCAGAACAACCGGTTAGCAGCTACAGCTCGATACACTTGCAAACACTTCACAGGTACACCAGTAGTCCAATTCCATATAGTTGTATTAGCAACAGCAGTAACACAACCTAGCAGTGACAGCCAGGCCTCAGCCTCAGCCTCAACTCAAGTTAGCGGGTGGGACCAGGAGGGACGCCAGGAGAGGTTCTCAGCTGTGCCTCTCTGAGAAGCGAAGATCATAAACACTTTACAACTAGCTGTACCAGCAAGCCAAGACCTCTCTCTTTCAAACCACTGAGTTCTATTTATACCCTCCAAACATCATGTGCCATCCACATGTGCTGCCTGGGCACGTGTGTCAGCATGGCTCTTGCCTCAGCATGTGCATCCAGTCAGCCCAATTCCTTGGAAGCAGCAAGAAACTGCAGCACACCACTATAAGTTTTTTGGTGCATTTCTCTCTGTGGCGTCCTGACAAATGCAGCTCAGCTACACAATGTAAGGCAGACCAATACATGAGTGTCCTTAGCAAAGACTCCTTCATCGTGTGTCCTTTCACAGGCTTGCTTTAGCACAGCATCCTCTCTCCTGTGTCTGCTTTAGCGAAATGTTCCTTCACACGCTTGCCCCAGCAATACACTATCCAACCAAAACCACCATCCAACCGACTTTTCAAAGAACCCTCAGGTTTCCACTTAAGTCCGAGTAGATTTTAGGTGAAGGGTCAGTGTCTCCAGATATGTCTGATAAATCAGTAAATTGGTTGGAAATTTTGACCACACACTTCTCATAGGACAGAATGAGAGATTACCACAGGCTGCAATTCACATGGTCTTTGCTTCGGTTAGGAATGCATTTGGATGCAAGTAACACAGTTGCCAATGAAACTGCAAAAAAAGAGATTTGTTTGCTTTCTCCTCAGGCAGAAGGGATCGCAATACTAACCTTGGCTTAACAATTCTGGCTGTTTTCCTTGTGGTCACAGATAGCTATCACAGCTTTCTTTTCATCAGGGAAGAGAAGCCTTCTGAAACATGAAAGTAAGCTTTCGTTCACACCTCTGTGCTATGCGTGGTACTGAGGGTTCAGTGCTAAGGTCCATCTTCCTGGTAATACAGTCATAAAGTATCTTTTTTCAGGCCCAGGATAAAATTGCATTCTGTTAGGGAGGATGGAAAGAGGAGCCCTGAGGGTAAAGAGAGGAAGAGAAAAGAGAGAAATGGAGGAGAGAAAGAGAGAGAGAGAGAGAGAGAGAGAGAGAGAGAGAGAGAGAGAGAGAGGGAGGGAGGGAGGGAGGGAGGGAGGGAGAGGAAGGAGGAGAGGAGAGAGAGATTTGTGTGACAGTAAGTTATATCTTCCATGTGTCGTCTTGCAGGCAGGAAGAGATAACTGCCTCTATAGGTTTCTGTCCTAAGGGCCTATTTACTCTTCTGTTCTGGAACTGACAAATTAGGTTCTCCAGGAAGCTACATGGGCCAATCAGGATGTTTCTAGAGAGCCTTCCGTACCAGCCTAGGGGGTAGTTATGGCTCCTACAGCACCAGGAAGCCCTTCCTCACTACATTTCCAGTGCTGTGGACAAGTGACATCACAAACTTAAACCAGACTTACTTAGCTGATCACCTGATCAAAGAGCTGAAACCATAGCTCAGTGGTAAACTGCCTACCTAGTATATGTGAGACCCAGCATCACACACACACACACACACACACACACACACACACACACACACACACACACACACACACACACACACACTACATAAATTCCCCAGGACAGATTGCATGAAGGCTTTATGTTTTAAAATTATGATGCCAATGCATCATTTGATATTCGTATCAAATCTGAAATTTTCAAGTTTGATCTCCAGGTCTAAATCATTTCTATACTGTACAGTCTACTTAGCAAAATGGGCCCATTGCAAAGTAAATCCCAAGAAGTGGTCTGCTCAACTTCACTTTGTGTGAGTAAAAGTAAAAAGAGAGGTTTTTAAAAAAAAATTGTCCATTTTCCATTTCAAAATTTTTCTTTTTAAGACAGTGTCTTATTATGTAGCTCAGGCTAGCCTTGATTTGTAACCCTCCTGCTCCAGTCTCCTGGGTGCTGGGAAATTGTTGGTATGTCATCCTTTTTATAGATCTAAAACATACCTGTAAGGGAAGGGGACACAATGAAACCTCAGTAAAGCCATCTAGAATGTATCCTCTAACCTGTGATTGAAGCTAGAGATGTGGCGAAGGACCCAGGGGAGCCTCCTCCTGGGTATTTCTGTGTCCCTCTTTTATGGGCTATGCCTATCAGTAGTCTCTGTATGTTGACTACAGGCCAGTCTGGGTAATTTATACTACTATAGTAGTATACGTGATTTGTTTGTTATACATTTTAATATTTCAAAATATTTTTGTGTTTTCAGACAGTCTAGAACGGATGAAGAGAAATCGCTCCTTCTCTTTAGAAGCAACAGGATGTGAAGCTGGGTTTGTCAGGCTCTCTGACCAGAACACCAGAGCACTCAGATACCTGGTGAGGGATTGTTCGACACAGTGGACTCTGCACACTGCTCCTCATGCCCTTAATGGAGGAGCCACACTCTGGGACTCACATGTTTGTTCTACCGTTTTCAGCGGCCAATAGGAAGGCAGTTCACAGCCTGTCCGCACAGCGCACTTTTCATGAGGGGAGCAGTGGTGTTATTTCAACTGTTCAAAAATAGTTCAGCTTGTCCGTTATCTGACGAGGTTTGTGTTTGGGAGTGGTATACTGGTGAAAGTCACATCTTCGAACAAACAAACAAATGAACAAAACCTCTAAAAACCTTCTAAATAGTGTCACAACCATTGGTTGGGGAATCCAGGAGCAAGCTGATAATTTGTCCACTTCCCTGTTTTGCCTTTTTTCCCCAAAGATCAAATTCAGATAGCATCAATGCTTTTATTTTATTGAATTAACAATGGCCCGAGAAGGTGTTTTGGTCCCCTTAAAGAAGCTTCTCTGTGATGACCAACCCACAAAAGTTTATGGGTGTGTCTGGTGCATCAGGATTTGGGCTGTCAATCAGATGTGTAAGAGCTGGCTGCTTCCTGCTCTGTCTGGCTGCTGAGGTTGTATTTCTGGCAAAGGTTACTGTCAGTATCAAAAGAAACACAGGCTGGCTGTCTCTGCACTCCGAGGAGCACAGGAATGTAAACTGGATATCTGTCTGTGCAAACAACGAAGTCAACACACATCTGCTCTCAAAGAATGACCTTCTCCGGCTGCTCTCAACTTCTGGCAAACTTTTATTGTTTTAAATGGGTGTTAGAAAAGCAGATGGAACAAGGCAAACCATCTACTTCACAGTGACTTCTGAACCAACATAGAAAATGCAGCTTTTTAAATGTTGCTTATCATTCATGAAATATCCTTTACCCGTGTGTGTGTGTGTGTGTGTGTGTGTGTGTGTTGTATGATTATGCGTTATGGGTACACTCACATGTATGTACACATATTGAGGCTATAGATCAACATCAAATGTCTTCCTCTCTCACTCTCTTTCCTAATTTCTGAAATGAAGTCTCATACTGAGCCTACAGTGTGGCATTTCAGCTAGACTACCTACCAGTGAGTCTCAGGATCTGCCTGTCATGGCCTCCACTCCTCAAGCGATGTTAGCGTTACAGCACATGGAACCCTGACTAGCTCTTAGGTGAGTGTTGTGGCTCCAAACTCAGGTCCTCATACATGAGCAGGGAGCATGTTACCACTGAGCTGTGTCCCCAGGCCCTGAAATGGATCCTTCTATGTACCAATAATTTATTAATAGTTATATAATACGTAACACCTATAATATATGACAATGCCAGTTTTAGTGCAGCTGTGATTGATGGTGTATCAAACACTAATCTTATTTAATCCCCCGTAACAGTCCTGCGTGGTAGGTATTATTTCAGTTTACAGAGGAAGTCTGAAGCCTTTAGCAAGTCTGGTGTCTGTTGAATAGGGAGGCAGGGACTCTGGGCGGCCGCGGAGGCGGTTTGCCTACCTGGATCTCCTGACTATAGTTCTAGAACTTTATATGTTGCCTAGGGGAGTTGATCATCCCTAGATCAGTTTGTTTAAAGAAAATCTTATCTTTAGAGTAAGGAAATACGGTAAATGCAACCTGGAGATTACCCCCTCCCCCAGTGTAAGGAAACGAAATTAATTGTAAGTTGGCCAGAGGAAGATTATCTGCATTAGTTATGTGTCATTCTCAGTGGCTCATCCTCAGGCTAGGTGGCCATGCAAACAACCTAGTTGTTACTGAGTGTTATTGAGTTTTGGAGACGAGGGTGAAAATAAAATAGATATAAAAATCCAAGCTCTTATCTACTATAGAAATCATAGCATCTTAGCAGGACTTAAACAATAAAGTCCAACAGTGATCACAAAAATATATTTTTTTGTTTGTAAGTTATAAATATAATTTAAAATATTAGAAACTCTGAGGAATAAATGATTAGCCTCTTCTAGTTTGCTTTTCTGTTGCTGTGATAAATACCATACCATGGGCAAAAGCAACTTGCAGTTTAGAATTTATTTCAGTTTGGAATTCCAGTCACTGTTCATCACAGAAAGAAGCCAGGACAGAAACTCAAGCAGGAACTGAAGCAGAAGCCATGCTTACTGGCTCATGCAAGGCTGTCTTGTTTGTTTGTTCGTTTGTTTGTTTGTTTTGAGACAGGGTTTAATAGCCCTGGCTGTTCTGGACTCCCTTTGTAAACCAGGCTGGCCTCGAACTCACAGAGATCCACCTGCCTCTGCTCCCAAATGCTAGGATTAAAGGCGTGCACCATCATGCTCAGCTCAACTGTCTTTCTTATACAGTATATGCAGTGTCATTGGCCTAGGGTTAGCGCCACCCAACCGTGTCTGTGAGTCTGAGGTTAGTATGGTCTAGACAGTGAGAGTCTGTCTCAAAATATAAAACAGAACAACAACCACAACAAAATTTCTAGACACCCAATCAACCAACTACCAACCCACCAAAGAAATAATTTCCCCAACTAGAGAGTGTAGAAGACTTTCTAGTATAAGATATTCTTCAAACTGCAGATCTCTAAGAACTAAAATGATAGACTCTTGTTTTTAATCAACAGCATCATACAATTTGTGGACATCTATTTTACTACTACTGCTGCTACTAATTTTTTGTGCACTTCCATTGTATAACTTATTTTAAAAGGACAATTTGATTAATACATTTGGCTTACTGAATTTTATCAAAGATTTCTTTTTATTAAGTGTGTGTGTGTGTGCACATGTTATACAGGTACTTGCATGTGAGTGCAGCTGCCCTCAGAAGTCAGAGACATGCCCCCCCCCCCCAGCACTGGAGTTCCAGGCAGTTTGTGAGGTGCTGAACTGAGTGCTGGGACCTGATCTTGGCTCCTCTGCAAGGGTAGAGCTCTTAATCAGAGCCATCTCTCCAGACCCAATTATGTGAACTTCATTCACGTAATTTAGTTATAAACAGAAACTTTACTTGATGTTATGATACTGTGAGAAAATGTCACAGCTGGTTTTAGTACTTAGGCCAAGGAATTCTGTACCAGTTGCTTAGAATGCTTTTGTACTTGACATGAGTGGCCCAGGACAGGAAAAGAACATATGAGCTATCTACATATTACCTACACTGAGGACAAAAGCCCCTTACCAGAGCTGAGCTAAACCTGACCTTGGAATCTATCTCAACCGCAGCAAGTCCAGTACCATAGGCAAATACAAAACTATTTGCCGAACACGGAGTTTGTTAAAACACTTTATTTAGATCTCCACACACAGATCTCCACACATCTCCTTCTCTTGCTGTAATGATTGTCTCTTCTGCAAATTTCAGGTCTCCTGTTGTTTCCGTTTTGATGAGTAACTATTTTTCCCAAGGTTTTTATTTATTTTTTATTTACATACTTTCATTACTCTAAAAAAGCTCCCTAGTACTTCCAAGATTTGTAAATATACACTGGAGACCTGGTAAGTATTTGTGTGTTAAATAGCCTTAGTGCTAGAAATATGTCAGGAATATTGGATATCAAAGATGGGCAGGTCTCATTGGTACCTGTACGGTGGGTCAGTTCTCTCCAGATGCTTGTGGAAACGCTGGATAACTTGGTGGTGCATGTTTCCAGAACATGAGGAAATAGAATGCCTTTGGCTTTCAAATGATAAGACACTTGGATTAATGATAAATAAGGATGCACCCACTGAGGAGTGTGGACAGCTTCTCTTCAAAGGTCAGATCCCACAGGCAAAGGACCAGAGATGCTTTCTCTAAAGCCTGCCAGCCATGTTCATGACCAGGAAGCATTTTGACATGAACTAGGTATTATAAGAAGGATCAATAAAAAGTGTCAGATATAGGGAGTCTGACAACACCCCAAACAGCTCCAATTCTCTGTGTTCAGTACTTGGATTTGGGGCCTAATTGGATGCTAAGGGCAATTATTATAATAGACTAAAAAAAAATAAAATTTCTAATATTGTTAGCAATTCAGTGGATAAAATTAGTGGTCTTAGGTTAATTTTATGGCAAATGCAACAAAATGATAATGAATTCCCCTTAAAAGTAAATAGTGTGTCTCAAACTTGCTTTGAGATTTTGAGAAGTTTCTAAAGTAATTTATTCTTTAACATCAACATATATATTGCTTTTCTAATTCCAGTGACTATTTAAATATTTTTAGCTGAAAAAGAGAAATGGCTCCAATTATTTGTGTAATGAAAGTGATAATATATTCAATAGACATTTAGCAATCATTTCTTCATACAATAGTTACTGATCAGCTGCTCTCCAGGAATTTTGATAAGTTCTGGAACGTAGAGAAGTCAATGGAATAGATATGGTCATGCCCCCCCCAAGATAATAATCTAACTGGAAATTTACATTAAACAAACACAAAGTAATGTGGCCAGTAAGATATTTAGTAAGAACACAAATAGCATTTGTCTTTTAGCTTACTCAAAAAAGAACTATGGTTTCCTGTAAAGAGATAGTTTTGGCTGGATTTTTATTCCTTCCAAAATAGTTTCAATAAAAAAGAAAAAAATACCAGAAAGTCCACACAGACATACTAAAATTATTTCTGAATGAATGAATTTGCATTGGATGTGAAAAATGACTAAAGGCATCCCGCTGCCCCCAATCGCAAAGGATCAGTTTAAGTTATTCTAGAAATACCTTTAAACAGCAGCAGTTTCCAGGAGAATTAATGGCCATTTTAGGTTAATGGTCACTGGCTTCATGTTTGGCCCTCAATTAAACACTGAACTTCAACTGTTATTACGCAATTAATGTGGTTATATTTCATACTGGCATTTCAAAATGACCTTCTTCTAAAGAGTGGAGCTGGTCTGACCGAGTAACATGCGTCGTCAGGTGCACCTGACATGGCCGCCTTCACTGCACACATGGTCGAGTTGAGGACTCACTCCACTTTGCTAGCCTAGTTTTTATCATCCTCTTCTATGACATGAGACAGCTCAGGAAAAGTTCAAGAGAGGGAAAAGGAATAAAAAAATAAACACATTTGTTGTCTTATTGAAATACCAAAGTAAGCCCTGTTATGTCATCTTGAGTATTGGGGGTAAATATGGTTTAGCAAATAACTTACAGACAGCGTGGGCAAGCTGTGCTCAAGAAAAAAATAATTCAGTTATATGTATCTTTTCTTTCCAAGTGAGTCCGAGTGTTTAGTAATTGTAGGTAACTAGATTAAAACCTACCATCTTTGTCCTCACACCGGAAGCACCAAGCACAAGTTGTACTCACCTAATCAATGATTTGTTTTTTATAAAGTAGGCATGGCATCCAGATTGAACTCTGTTACACTCACTGAAATGAATCAAGGCGTCACGTGAACACTTCCTGTCCCCCCATGTGTTGTAGATAAGTTTTAAAAGGCTCTTTGGAATTACTTTGATCAAGCTTTGAAATCATTTTCGTGGATCCCTATTGTATGAAAACTGTAATTTATGGTGCCTGACCAGAGCAGTTCTTTGTCTCATAGCCATATTCAAAACAATAGCAGGAAGGTACAAAACACGAGGGGAACCCGGGCCCTTCTGGTTATTATTTAATTCATAATCCCATCTTTCCTTATTTAACCTTTAGAATCAGGCATGTTCTTCATAAACCAGCTTGAGATTGGGTTGCTACAGAAAGGAAGGTCAGTAAGATGATTAGATAGACTCAACCATGTCACTCATGACCCCTCCTTAACCCAAGAGTGACTCAGGCTGAGATAGGCAACTTGCACTTCGGTGACTCTGCAGGCACATTTCCATTGTTTGCCTGGTAGGCTCCCTCTCAGTTTGTTCTTTAACCCTAATCAAGAATGTGCCCCCAGGGAGGGCGTCTCCTCCCATCCTTGCCATCAAATACTTATTCTATGAAGCAGTCTCCTCTCAGAGACACGGGCAACGGCAAGCTGCTCTCACAGTAATTGAGTGGAGTGACTCACTAAGCCAGACAGAAATTTTACTGTTTGAATTCACAACTCTGATCAGCTGAACACAATCATGTGGGCTGAAAGACGCTATAAAAGCTTCCATGTCTTGGCTTCTTTTGTGATATTTTTCCCCCTCTGAGACAGAGGCTCATCCTGTAGCCTTGGTTGGTCTGGAAACGTCTATGTAAACCAGACTGTCTCTTGAGTGCAGGGACTAATGATGTTTGCTACCATCTCCAGCTTTGATGGCTCCTTTCGCCAAAACATTTACCTAAGGCATAGATCGCATATGAAATATTTCTAAGTTAAGCACACGGGAGCATCCTATAGGCACTGCTGACATGCACTCTGGTGTCCTGACTGGTGAAGTGTGTGAGTTTTTCTTTTACTTGAAGAGATTAGTCAGTTGTGACCTCCCAAGGATCTAGAGAAGAGGTATCTTGCTTCTGGGATCATTGTCTACAACGAAACAACAGACTAGTAGGAAGGCATAGCTATGTGGACTTAATGAAAGGGAAGAAGCAGGAAGAGAAGAAACACACATCACTCTTAAGATTTAATTGAAACTCCAGGCCTGAAACAGGTTCAAAAGAGCAAACACCAGATATCTTGGTTCCAGTGTAGAAAGTAAACAATGGCGCAGGTCCCCAGGGAGAGTGAGCTAACTGTTCACTTTGGTGCTAGGTGGTAATTACTGTAGCCAGCCAGGAGACTATTTAGACAACCTCATCAGGGCTCTAAGCAGCCTCCTCCCTGGTGGCTCTCAGGAGTTACTGCAATCCCCAAAGACCAATAATTCATCATTTTTTTTCCAGAGTGGCATTAAGCCTTACAGGTGACGAGGGCTTATACTTAAATGAATACTTCTCTTAAGAGGTGGACTTCAGAACTCTGAACGTTCTCTATCAGGTGTAAAAAAGTTGACGTACACCTTACTGGAAGGTAAAAGAAAGGATTCTCAATTGTTTATGGTTTTTTAGGAAGGGAAGAGAAGGGTAGAGAGGAGTCACACAGTCATCAGGTGGCTCAGACTTGTTCAGAGTCAGTCCCTCTCCACTGTTCAAAGGGATGTAGTGCGTCTGAGGGTACAGGTGAGTGGCAAGTCTCTGGGGCAGAGAGAGCACTGTTTAGAGTTATGTTTTACTCATATTCCTGCATCCCTGACTTGGTGCAGTTCATCAGCACAGTGTGCAAAATGGTCCATGAAGATATTAAAGATTTAGCTTTAACATTAATGCTCTATTGATGACAGACATAAGGGTAAGCTCTCCAGACTGCTCTCCAGGACTGAAGCTTGGATTGCTACACTACAAAAATAAACAGGCAAGCAATGTATAGGGATGTTGCATGGGTATTTTTAAGACACTTGTATGAGTGTTGTGCCTGCATGTATGTATGTGTACCATGTACATGCGTGGTACCCATGGAGGACATGGATCTCCTGGAGGTGCTACTTGGGTGCTGGGATTTGAACCTGGATCCCCTGCAAAAGCACCATACTCTTAAGTGCTGAAACATCTTTCCAGGATCCAGAGAAGTATTTTTAAGACAGAAGGAAAGTCAGAGGTTTTAAGCTTCCCATCTGGGAGCGTCACTCCTTTTTCCTCAGATGTCTCTAAGGAAACACAGTGGACGCAGGGATCACACTGGTTTTTGAGTCACCCATAATGCTACCATAGTACTTAGTGCAGTGTTGGTTTCTTTCTTGCTTTGAAGGGCCAAACTGTGAAGCTTCACTCATAAATCCAAGGTGGTATCTCTGTTGGGGCTTAGCAGAACCTTTCCACAACACATGGTCGGGGCTCCAGGTAGAGGGGTAAACAGCAAACGAAAGCACCTTTTGAGTGTTTACAATTTATTAGTGAACAGTCATCATAAATTAGGCTAATGTTAAAACAATCAAATCTTTGACAAGGGTTTAGCAAGATTTTCAACATCTGTGAAGATACATGTAATTTACTGCAACTCCCCCACCCCTGAAATCCAAACCAAACCAAACCAAACCAAACCAAACCAAACCGGTAGCTTAGGGTATGTCATGAAAGCAGATTTTAATATTTTTCTTTAAACTGTGTATAAAGTCAATGTAGTAGTGATCTCAAATCATCTATTTCATACACCAAACCTGCAAGCTACATTCTAGGTGGAAATAGGCGTTTGCTTGACGCCGCCTTACCCATGACTCTATCTTCTCTCCGGTGATTTCCTGCAGTCTCTAAGGAGAGCTTAAAATCCTGTCTTGGACCTGCCCCATTTGTGAAGCTTGGGAGGAAGGCAACAGACCAAGTTTTTCACTAACTAGGTACAAAAGGATCCAACTAATGTGCATGAGTTAAGGTGTTTGTTTCTAAGAGTCGTGTTTTTATTTCTAAAAACCATTCAACACTATAAAAGCTACATTTTACAAGCATGGGGCAAATATTTCTTTTACAAAATACATTTTTTGGGGGGAGATACAGATTAGTTTTTAATTTCCCAAAAGATAGGTTTATAATTATTTTATTGATGTTTTGCTTCCGACGGAAGCCTGGTCTGCAGTATATAAAAGTGAAGAAATTAAAGTGAATAAATACAAAATCTCTTTTATATTGCTTATTTAAAAATCGCTCGAGGAGTTTTCTGCTACACTTAATTCATTCAAAGCTGACTATTTATAATGTCTAAATCATTTGAGTATTATACAATTATGTGGTATAAAATGCAGACTCAAAGCAGTATGTACTTAAAAAAATAACCTCATAAAAATAGCTGCTAACATTGTGCTGGCTGGCAGTCGGGTTTAGAGGGCCACTGTAGACAGGAGGCTGGGGTTCAGTCCTCTGCCTCAGCCTCAAGCCAAAGGAGCGTGCTTTTCCAGACACAACTGCAACTCATACTTGAAGGTGAGGTCAATGTGAAGTGTTTGGTGTTCAAATCAACTTTATGAAAAGAGGAAATTCTCATCAAGGGGGATTTTTGCAGCTTGGCTGAATGCCACAGAAGTCAGAGGCCACAAGGCTCCACAGAAAAGGCTCCGGTCCGGCTCTGCTGAGCCCCAGGTGAGAAGGAACACTTACTTCCGGATTTCCTGTCTCCAGCTTTTCTAGGTTTGTGCTAGGTTATTCCCCGGTGGTAATACAACACTCAGTACCAGTGTACCCTCGCAGAGACTGGGGGAAGGGAAGAGAGAGAGAGGGAGGGAGAGGGAGAGAGGGGGGGAGGGAGAGGGAGAGAGGGAGGGAGGGAGTGAAGGAGAGAGAGAGAGAGAGAGAGAGAGAGAGAAGAAAACATATTTGATCACAGGGAGGAGAAGTGAAAACTCACACCTTTCAGTCTCCATACTTTCTCTTCTGTTCAGTATACACGGAGAAAGCATTCGGAAGGAAGCAAGATTACGACTATCTGTAAACTAACTGTTTGTCAGAGACTGAAATGCTGATAATGAGTGGGTTGTGTCTGTATTCTTGGCTATTCACATCACCCAGGGATGAAGGAAAACAGAAACTCTTGATATGTTTGTCTAGAGAGGTAGGGCTGGGACGGCAGCAGCAAGGGTTCAGCTGTAGGTCAGGGCAGATGTTGCCAACAGTTTATACTGCAGGAAAGTAACATTGCTTCCGGCTTCTCTTCCAGGATCTTGGGGGTCAAGCTGTGCTATGGCATAAGGTGACGATGTCTGTTGGGAAAGAGGCTTTGAGCAGGATGCCCCTTTCCCGGTTGCAGTCCAGTTCCTGGATAAATCCATACCAATAGATGACCAAGCCTGGTCCGAACCTGCAAAAACAACAGAAAATGTCATGCATGCCCACGACAACACAGTCCAGAAAACAGACATTTTGGAGGCATAGATAAAAGACAGTTTAAGTGTGCATAACCACACCGACTTGCTTTGGCTACTAGCTGGATGATTGGAGGCAGCTGGGTACAAACTTAAGCACTCACTTAATCCAACTGTTGCTACTTTGACAGATCGGTTTCCTGTCTTGGCAGGAGCCCATCAGAGCTAGATTCACCTGTAGCATCTTTCAATAAAGGGCCATGGGTGTGGGCTGAGAAAATCCCAGCTAAACTGAGGAAGGCTACAACCAAAGGAGGAGCAGGCTCTGGGAGGCTGGCCTTCTAATATTTCCTGGTACTAGCTTAAAAATTAAACTCGCCTACTTTTAACAAAGGAAGGGAAAGAATGTTTGAACAACTAGCCATGGTGGTCCATAGTTGTACTCACAGCCCTCAGGAGGTGGAGGCTGGAGGATCTGTTAGCTGGAAGCCAACCTGGGCTGCATAAGAACTGTCTCAAAACATCTGCAACAGAACTCACAACAATGGGACAGACTGGGGTTCTCTCTGGCTATCATGTTTAATTCAAGTATCATTGTGGTCAGAAATATCTCCTGATATTATTTGTAACTTAGAAAAATAAAGTCTTTATGTCTCACTAGGATGCCTCAAAAATATCTCTTCCCAACACCCCATTATTCTCTGCATTGCTATGTAAACGTGGAAGTGGTATGCAATCTAATAGTAAGCTCCCATAGAAACAAGGGATAGTCACAGAGACTTGTAACTCAGTGTGGACAGACAGATGGAAGCTTAAAAGCTCAACATGTCTACACTGTGCTCCCCGAGTTTATCTTTGGTTTTGTTAGCAGCCACTGATCCCTGCCAGGCACACCCAGGAAGTGGCCCTACAGAAGACTTCACCCATCAGGAAGTTAAGACCTTTAGGCAGAGTTCATAAAGAAGTAATCGCTATCAATCATCGGGCACAGAGAGACCCTTTGCACATCAGTTTCACGTTTGCTCTGCCGAGAGTACTTAATTAAAGGGCAGGACTACTTTTGGTGTAGTGTTGCAGGAATTTTACAGTGAAATCATAAATTATGAATGCTGGGTTAGTGAAAGGATGTGTAAAAACAGAACTGCTTTTTGTATTCTAACATTACAGCAGGCTCGACCAAGCTAGGCCAAAAGCTCTTGCCTTCGGTGATTTATTATCTGCGGTGGCGTGCTGCCAAAACTAACAGTACAGGATGGGCTGAGAGACACTGTAACGCACAGGACAAGTTCAGTGGGATGTCATGGGCTGGCTTATTTGGGTATTCACATCACTGGGTAAACCTAGTTGTAGTCAAGATTATTTCAACCTTTTTTAGTCTCCTCTAAGTAGGGACAATCTTTTGAACTGGGTCTTGTGAGAGTTGAGGGAGGGGTGGAGATGCTCTCATTCCTCAGCATCTCCAAGGAAAAGCTTTTTTTTGAATTAGAAGGATTAGGTTGAGGGTGAGCACCAAGATTTGAACATGCAAGTTCATAACTGCACAAGAGCTGGCTTCGACCTAACAAATTGTTTCTTAGAGATCGCATGTGTGTGTGTGTGTGTGCGCGCGCGCACACACACACACACACATACACACACACAAACTGTTCACAATGGGAACATAAGCCATTGTGTAGCTAAACTTCATAAAGAATTTTGAGAGTTGTGCCAAATGATGTTAGAGTTATCAAGGCAAATCTGGTAAGAGACAAAAGACCTGCATCTCTGTGGGCCTTGCACAGGCTCCAAACCATCACTCTGCAATACACCAGCACCAAGACCTCCATGCACCTGATAGCAAGCTCCATACATTTCTCCACTTTATTAGGCAGCCATTCTGGAGACCACAGTGTTCTTCAGAAAGACACTAATATTTTTACTAAGGGAGCAAAAGTGTGATCTAACCAGTCATGAAGAAGAACAAAAGAATATACGGGCCTCATAAAAAGCAAGCCCGGTATTTTAAAGATTTAATAAAACAAAAAACACACATCACCAGCACTGGGCAAGCAACAGCAGCCTGCACTTCCCCTGAACAGCTAAATCACAAGCCAAAGGGCTCGGAGCATGACAGCTCTTTATGAAAATGGCCCTTTCTAGACAGAGAGGCCAGGCTGGGGAACACCTCCATGCTCAAGAAAATGGCCTATTTCACTTGTGACGCAACAGCTGAAATCTGGCAAACCACAGAGGGTTTGGCAGGATTGTGAACCTGAACATCTCAAGTAATGGTTCAGGCCCAGGATTCCCCAAAGACAGCAGCCTGATGTATTCTGAAGCTGCCAAGACTCTACCATCTCTCTATCTTTAAGGTTCTTGTAGGAGTTAGAAAACACCAGTGCTCTCATGAGCTCAAAAACTCTAATGAAAAAACTTCGTCCGATTAGGTAAAAATGAATAAACACAACTTCTTGCATGTACAGACTGCTAGGGCTTTTACATTACATGGATCATAAGTGACAAAGATAATATGGATTTTTAGAAGGTGACAAGTTTGTAGCTAGAATGACAGAATAGCATCTGGCTTTGCTCCCTTGTGCTTCTCTGAGGGTTCTTTAGCAGCTCAGGATCCTGCGATTATCAGATGCTGGCAAGACGGACTTTGGGCAGTTTATTGTTTATGAAGGAGCTGACCACATAGAGCTAGCCTGAGCTAATGTGTGAGACCATGTCTTAGAGCCTGGATCGAGGATGCTCACTACTGGTGCTGAGTCTTCCACTGCTCAGAGGCACTCAGCCCATGAACATGTGAATGGTGTCTGACCCTTCTCATGGGTCACCATGATTTGACAGTTGCTATTCCTCCCAGTGCAATTTATATTTCCTTGAGGAACAGACACTAGGATGAGAGTCACTACTGAACAAGTAATCTGTTTATGAATAAAATACCACCAAATTGGACTAACAAATAGATCTTGAGAAAGATGGGGAAGGTCAAGAGCTTGAAGGGATGAAATAATGTCAACTTTACAAAGGCGTTAAGCATTTTTCTGGCTTCCTTTACTTTCGGGTACTTAGAAATATTGAGTAGGAGATACCGGTACTAACGCTGGGTGCTATTTATGCATCCATCTCCCAGGGATCACATCCTACTTCATCATTTCACTTTTTTTTTTTTTTTAATTCTGGGACCCAGATGAGGGGGCAGAGACCATGTATTACTTCCGTTCACATCCTCAGGGCTTCACAAGACAGTGCCTAGCTCATGATAGATACTCTCTGGGACAAGATGGAGGATGTGGTCAACAAAGAGGCCCCAGGCAGCTTAGTACTGCATCAGTGGTGGTCTAGAGACATCAGTGCTGGTGGACTCAACATGGCATCATTCAGAATGACCCGGAACAAATATATTGATGACGTATGTACAGATCACAGTGACAATAGGTATATCAACATCTCTTAGGCTGAACTAGGAATTAACATGACTCCATGGTAGGAAATTCCATAGCTGACCTTGTGGTGCGGATTGTAGAAAGAGAAGAAGCATTGAAAATATGGTTTAAAATTACCTTCAGGCTATGTGTATCAAGCATATAGGAAACACATGAATGTTGTTTTGAGACCTGTATCCCGTCTCAGAAGATACCTCAATATACAGTGCAAATGTTCAGAATTCCCAAAGAAACCCAAATCTGAAAGACTTCTGGTCCCAGGTCCTTAGAATATGGGATGCTCACGTTGCTTTAACACTTCCATAACATTCCTAGGTGCCACAGATCCTTCGGAACATTTTCAACATGTGAACTCACTTAATTCTGTGAGAACATCATGAACTAGACTCAAGTACACGTCCTGTTCTACAAAAGAAGAAACTAAGGCAAAAGGTCATTTAGCACTGGGCTGTCTGACTGTACAAGTGGCGTGTGTAGCGATCCATTTAACTGAATAGGGTGAGGGAGGAGCAGAACTGAACCAGAAGGGGAAGAGTTTTGGTGCTAATAGACTCTACCAAGAATACTTTGAACACCTCTGGGGCCATGTTTACAGAGAACAGCTGTCGGTTCCCAGCTGGAACTGACTTAGAGGAGAATCGTAGGCTATCTGGGGAACTGCCAGGATAACAGAGCATGCCTGACCTAGAAAGGAACACAGCATAGCCACATGCTCTTAGCACACCAACTTCAAGAGGGCTCTTGGGGAGTTGATTCATGTTGTGTTTCTCTGTCTCTCTGTCTCTCTGTTCTTGTCTTATGTAGCTCAGGCTGTGTTGAACTTGCCGCATAGCTAAAAATGACCTTGGTCTCTTGATGCTTTTGCTTCCACCACCCAAGTGCTAAGATTACAGGCATGTTCCACCACTCTGAACTCTATGTTATGTCTCTGAAGTACAGAATTAGGGCAATTTTTAAGATAGATAGCTAAGATTCAGATTTTTATGTAACACCCCCTACCCCATAATTGAATCATCTGAAAAGACAAAGTGAGTTGCCTTACAAGCCACTGTGAATGGACCTACTAAATCAGGGCTTGGCTTTCATTAATTAAGATGCTTGGGAGGCTAGGGATATATATAGCTTAGCAGAGCTCTGGCCTGGCAGACATGAGGACCAGAGGTTGATTACCTGCAGCATATAAGTAAGGTATAGGGACATATGCCTATTATCCCAGGACTTAAGAGGTGAAGGCAGGAAGGCCAGAAGTTCAAAGTTGCCACTGACTATATAAGGGGTTTGAAGTCAGCTTGGGCTACATGAGATCCTGTTTCAAAAAAAGTAAATGAATATATACAAATTATGAATTTATACACAAACCCTCCCAAATCTCCTTCTTTTGAGAAACTAACTGATCTAGCTACACACACAGGGAGCTCAGTCACTACTGCCACTCAGATATAACTACCATCCTTAGATTGCCCATGGCCTCCACTGCTCTCTGTGACTCCAGGATGCCAAGGCTCTGTGCCATGCCCTGATCATCACACTGGCGGCATGGAGTTCTGTTCTAGAGAGACTAGTTTCTTCATGTGCACATCTTCACTGAATGTGCTGAAGGATAACCTAGCCCTCGGGAACTGTATCAACACAGATGGAAGAGAACACTGTGCGTGCTCTTGTCTGGCCTTGTTGATTCTTTCTCGTCATCCACTGGGATCCTGCGGCTGTCAGAATGCTTGAGCCCTACTCTGGGCTGTAATCTGGACAGTCTCAAACCTGGATCAGAGAGCCTTGAGGGGCGGTGGGAAGAGTGCAGGAGTTGGTATACACCAAGCACTGAGCTCAGTCGCAGAGCGAGGGATCTGTCTTATTTTTAAAATGTTGATAACAGAATTCACAGTAGATTTCAGTCACTTTGCATCTTATAAGTAGATGGGATTGAAAAGCACAGCTGTTATCCTATGGGGTGCAAAGATTGTTTTTGTTTGTTTTGGGGAAGATCCTTGTATCTGCTGTAATTGCTTCTGCTTCTTTCTGTTGCTGGATGTGTTGTGCACAGGTGAACAGCATCCACAGACTGAGTTCTGTGATATGGGTAACACTTAGTCACATTGAAGATGTGTGAAAATACTTAGCAAACTTGTAACTAACCTGTCCCTGCACATATGGTTTGCCTTCACAGCAAGAGTGAGCTGAAAGGAAAGACATTTAGCAACTGCATCAGACCCCATTCAGAACTCCCTCTACTGAGAACAGGCTCACCAACGTCATGGACAGGGACAAAGGAGCCACCAGTGATGGCGGAGCTCCAGTTCTCTGTGGGCTGAAGAGAGATGGCATTGCAGGCAGATGCCACAGTGCCCCCAGTGCTTCATGCCTGTTGAAATTCAGGCCTTTGTACGACCAGTGCTTGTCTCAGTCACTTCTCTGTTTCTGTGAGAAAGCACCACGGCCAAAGCAGTTTATAGAAGGAGGGGCTTATTGGGTTTACGGATCCAGAGGGTAGGTGTTCATCATGGCGGGAGGCAAGGCAGTAGCAGGGACGGTAGGTGGGACAGGATTCCCAGAGCTCACACCTTCAAACACAAGCATGAGGCAGAGAGTGAACTAGAAGGCTCTTTAAACTCTCGGAGCCTATCCTTAGTCACATCTTCCCGCAAGGCCACAACCCTCCCAAATGGCCCCAAACAGTGCCGCCAACTGAGCAGCTAGTGTTCAAATACATGAAGCTATAGGGAACATTTTCATTCAAACCATGACACCATGATGTAAATATGGGATGGATCTAAGGATTTGTTTTTGCCAGTAAGAAAAGTGATAGGATGTTACTTCTAAGATGAAGTTACACAGGCTGTGATCTCCATCTTGCTAAAGGCTCTCTCTATTGCTTCTTTTGCTTATATGTTGAAGCCAACTGTGGGAAATACTCATACGATGAAGAGGGACCGAGCATGGTCCCAGCCACTTAGGAAATGGAGAAAGAAACCCCCAGTCTATCTTTATACGAGACCGACACTGCACTACTGCAGACTGGAAAGATGGAAACAGGGCTGTTGAGGACCAGGAAGTGTGATGTCTAGAGCCTTGCTGAACTTCTATTGCTAATTCAGTGAGCCTGTGAAAATGTGTGTTATTTTAGGGCAGTTTTATAGACAATTGCTACACAGCAATAGATAGCTAACACAAATATTCACTGTAGATTTGAGGTCAAGTATAATCAACTTTCACTCTCCACATATGCAGCACTGAGGGTCCTGGTGGGTACAGATTGGCTTTTCCAGTCACAGATGAACCTTGGATCCATACAGAAGGAGATTATCAGTAAGTACCAACTACGCACATGCAGGCAAGCCCCTGTTACTGAGCAACTCCATGTCTCTCGCCATCAGAGCTTCTTGGCTGTGTACCAGTCCTATAGTTGCTGCGTGTCTGAGAAACTGGTGTTACACACAGAAGATTTTTCTCTGTTTTTTTTCCTTTCTGATTCTGTGGATTTGCTATTATGCTTGGTTATATAGAGCTTCTAGAGCTGCAAATGTGAAGTGCATGCTGGAGCCAAAGGGCGTGAGCAGCAGGTTAAGGTGGGACCGCCACTCAGCTGACATCAATGGCTGGCGACTTTGGGAGAGACATAAAAAGCCAGAGCAGTGACAGTCCATGGCTGTTCTGTGTTGGAGCAAACAGACTTTGTCTCTCTCAGCAGATGCTGGGGCAGTCTAGGAAAAACAGATGCTGAGGACATTTTGTTCGGTTTTAAAAAGGCAGTAAAAGCAGCAAAGTATTTTTAAAGACTGTCAGCAAGAGCATTTAAAAATTGTCCTTCAGGGAGTAAATTCTTAGTTTTCCAGAAAAACTGGGCTATCCTCAGATGGTCCTGGGGGTTGCAGACAGCAAATGTTTCATAGAATGGAGGGCATGCCCCATCCAGTGTGTAATTCAGGAGAAGATTTTCTACAGCTACCTGGGAAAGCCATTTTACCAGAAACCTTGGGGCCCCAGTTCAGGTAGAACAGGCTTGCTTTTTCTAACCCATGGAATGAAAGGGTCTCCCTGTTGTGGCTCTTCACTCTTCTGAAATGCAAGAATTCTTTAGATGGTTTTTAATGACTTACAGAGAAAGGGAGGTCTACTAGTTCTGCTGTGAGTGAGAAATGTTCCTCGTAGTCTCAGACATTTGGACACCCGGTCCCCAGTTAGTGGTGCTGTTTGGGAAAGACCTCTTGGAGCAATTCCTTTACCAGGGACAGGCTTTGAGATTAAAAAGACCTTAGAACTTCTAGTTTGTTCTGTTTCCTGGATGCCACTAAAGATGCAAACCCTCAACTGCCTGTTCCGGTCGCCATGCCTGCCCGTGGCTATGGCGCTCCACGGTGATAGGTCGTGGTGCTTCATCACCACAATAACACAGTAATACAATCATCTTCACCCAACAGATGAAGAAACTTGGACACTAAAAGGGTCAGGCTTAAACCTAAACAGTCTGACTCCACGGCTTGCTCTTGTAATGAGTATACTATACTGTCTCTCATTACATCTTGTGTTTACTCAGGAACTTATAACAGAGATTCAACTTTGAAAAATATTTACAATGCCTGGAAAAGATAAAAAAAGCAGAGGCAATTCATTCAGCATCAATACAGGGCCTAGGAGTCATCTCTCTGAGAGGATTTGCTCTTAATAGTTTTACATTACATTTACTTAGCTACTCAGTTAGATTTGAATAACTTTATTCAGGAAGGACGTGGATAAGCAACCCAAACTCAGGTTAGAAAAGAAAAAGGAAACGATTGCATTTGAGGAAGTGTGTTTGAAGCCCTTGTTGATCAGGAGGAAGTAAGCTAGGGAGGGACCATAGCATCCAGTTCAAAGAAGAGAGACGCTTGCACTGTGAAGGGGCTCAGCAAGGCACTACCACAGTGTGTGCAGATCAGCAGAAACAGGCTGGAGGAAGTTACAAGAGGCTGAGGAAGCAAAAGGCTAAGGGAGCCTGGGAAGTGGAGTGTAGTTAGTTTTTTCCGTTTCAGAAAAGGTTCAGGTTTATTGAATAGGGCTGGTATTGTGATCTCTCTCTCTCTCACCTATCTATTGGCTTATATATATATATATATATATATATATATATATATATATATATATATATATATATATGTCATTAAATTGGTGTATTTATTTTTTAGCTCTATGAGACAAAGATATGCATATATATGTATACATGCAAGCATGTGTGTTCATGTGTGCCTATGTGGCACGCGTGTGTGTGTGTGTGTGTGTGTGTGTGTGTGTGTGTGTGTGTGTGACTGTGTGTATTTAGAAACTGGAGCTTCAGTTAAGCTTCAGTTGAAGGATGGCAACCAGTTATGACTGACTGACTTGTAAAGTTTCTTTTCATGAGAATCTTCATCAAACAACAAAAACAACTTATATTGATTAAACAAGTTGTATTGATTAAATCTTTGTTCCCAGACCAAATCTTTGATTTTAAATCATAGTCAAACAGAAAAAAAATCTTAAAAAATGGAACCAAAAAAAAAAAATTAGAAAAAGTAGAATTCTGAGAATCCTACACATGATACATACGCAGATGTGCACTTTCCTTTCTCCTTCCGAGTGGCTGTGTGGTTTACCCACTTCTGAGGATGAGTGCAGACATGTGCTTGTTGGACACGGCCTGTTTCCCAGTCTAAGAGACCTGCATGTGGTTCTTATGAAGACACTGTTTTCAAACACATAGTTCAGGATGAAGGAGAAATATAAAACATCTTGTAATTGTTTTAAAATAAACTCTTACGCCGTTTATTTAGTTTTTAATCTGCATGTTGTAGATTGGCTGTGCACTTGTTAATCACCGTTGTATGGATCTCCAGACAGAGTTGTAAATAACTTTTCAGTCCAAGTGAAACATGCCTGCACGTGTTTATGTGGAAAGTATGTGTCCTTAGGCCTGTGCGTAAATATGTGTATAGTGATAACAGATTAGCGATCATGTACTATAACATAATAAAGTCTGGCACTATGGTCAATTTAATACACAATACAAATATCCCTTTTCATAGTATCTAGGAATGAAATAAAAATACAATAACTTGGTTCATTTACTTTTTTTTTTGTTTTGGCTTGGCAGGATCATGATTGTAAATTGAAATAACTGAAGAAAGAGAACCCTAGTCATGGATTTTAAAAATACAACTTCAAGCGAGGCCTAATAGAGTACACCAGGAATCCCAGCACTGGGAAGCTGGGAAGAGGGACATGGGTTCAAGACCAGCCTTGGATTCACAGTAAGTTCAGGGGTAGCTTGGGCTTTATAACACCCTGCCTTAAAACAAAACAGAATGACAAGGAACCCTAAAACCAAAACAAAGTAAACCTAAACTCTCTCACAAAAAACGAGCAAAAATGACAACTTCATCTTTTCTATGCAACATATTTTCTATAAAATTTAAAAATGAAAAGTGAACAATATGCTGATTCACTTCAGGCTTTCATGACACACAGAGAATTAACAGAGTCCTGTATATGGAAGATAAGCTAAATCCACATACAAACACGATCCAAGTGACCTGAGAGTCTCTTCCATGTTTCTGTAACTAGACATTGCCAAGTCCACATCAGATTAACTTGACAAATGTTACTATGTTTATTTGTACTATGTTGGATATTCTTAGATGCCATACTTGGGGTCTTTCTGCCTAATTAAGTTTTTTTTTCTTCGGAAGAGGAAGAGAGCAAAAGGAGAAGATATTTGTTTTTGTTTTCTTGGATAGATATTTACTTCTGACCTGGGTCAGCTCTTCTGAACTGACCTGACAGGAATCTACATAGATAGTTGCATGTTCAACCTGTAGAGCAAGCAACAGGACAGTAAAGAAAAGGTTTTTTCTTTAAGTGGCATACAATTTAAGAATAATGTTGAAGCAAATCTATCTCCATTTAAATGGATATAAACTTTATTGAATAAACCAAATGCAAAAGGTTTCACAGGAGGAGAATAATTATATCAATGATGTGTTATTTGAAAAGATGAGTTTTCAATGATGTTGTATTTATTCATCTCTTGGTCTCTTAAAATTTCCCACAATCCTTCCATTAGGGCTGGAGAAAATGAAGAGTAGGGTCAGGGTTCCCAAGAGACATAGGAACCATTGGGGCAGGATCTTCTCGGATGATTAAGGCTGCTGAAAGTGCAGGCTGGTATATTTTAAACAAGGATCCCAGGAGCGGGAGACAGGACACATCCTTGAATGGGAACAATTTGGCATAGCAGCAATGTGGCAAGGAGAGAAAAGGAAACCTTTGAAATTCACATTGGGCCAAGGTCACATCCACCTCGAAAGCACCAAAGCTCCGAGAATGAAAGAATGCTTCAGGTGCACTTGGGTGCAAATCACATCTCTCCACCTAGAATTTATTCCCAGCCTTCTTCCAAAAGTTGGGGGTGGTTTACAAAATTGGTTGTGTGAATTATTACATGTTTTCTCAGTTATTTCCCCAGGGAAACACGCCAAAGGCAAACCCATCATTTCAGCTGATTTAGTGTTTGGTGTCAGAGAATTCATAATTGATATGACAGGCATAATGGAGAGTGATCACTGAATTGGCAAAGCCTCGGCTGACTCCCGCAGCCACGCTGGTTCCGACCACTCTGCCCACTGACTCGCTCTGGTAAGTCCTGTGGTTATTTCCCACCTTCTCCTGTCCAACTTCCTGGGTATTAGAGGTGCATTACTAAATAGTTTATTACACAAATACTGCTCATGCAGTTGCTTCCCCTCATGTGGGCTTTTATTGTTAGGACTAGGACAGATGCAGTTTCTTTTACTTTGACTCATTTTGCTAAAGATCACAGGGTAACTCAGAGTTCAGTGAGACATTTATCTCAAGGCACTAGGAGATTTATAGGTTCTGAATATATAAAAGTCTTCTTTTAAAAAAAATTGGAGTCTTCATCCCTGGCAAAGTCAAATAACTAAGGGGCTAAGGCTGCGTGCACTTGCCCTATAAATCTATCATTAAGCAAGTGTGATACAAGGCTTCAGGTATGCAAGATCCCAACTTGCTCTAAATGGGCAGTTAAATTGTCTCTTCTTTACAGCAAGTATTTCATGATAAGGAAAATCTCTTTGGCTAAACAAATCATCTCCCCACCCCTACAGCACCCCCCCAAATAAAACTGTTCCATTTTCCATCATGGAAGAAAATGCTGGAAATGGAAAAACAAATTAGAAGCCAAGAGAAAAGGAACACACACACAAATATGTTTGATAGCTATCAAACTCGGGTATTTTAGAGTCTAAGCTGTCTGAGGGCCAGTCATGCTTCAGGGCACGCAGGACTCAGCTGACGTTTGTTTAGCTGGGTGTGAATCTGCAAATGCACATCTCCGCTGTAAGGCCCTGCACACCCATCCCCCAAACCAACCCCCTAACAACACTTTTGCTAATAAGTCTACCACACGGAAAAGAATCTGTCTGAGCAAGAGAATAAGCCTTGAATTAAGGCCACATGTCCTTGTCTGCCTGCTGTGAATGCTGGTAGGTTCCTGGGCTTTGTAGAGTGTCATGGAGAGATGATGCTATGGCCTTTGGCCTGGAAGAAACCAAAAGTAATGGTCCCTAGAAGGACTACTGTTGCAGGCTTTTGCTGTTAGGGCTTATGGGAATTAGTTGTTAAGAAAGCAAAGCAAAGCAAAACAAAACAAAAAAAACCCCAAACCTCTGAAGCCCATTGCTGCACACAGGTGGCTTTTAGTTCTTTTTAAATACAATCAATTTAGGTAGGCTTTTGTTTACAGTAGCTCTTATCTAGATTATAAGGTTGTAAAAACCTCTGTCAAAATGAAGTACCACTGTTCCCACCCCTGTTCTATTTTTATTTCCCTTTCCAAATACCTTAAGGTGTTTAAGGTGAGTGAAGAGATATCAAACCATTACAGTGAACAGATACCTGAGTACACAGGCAGTTTGCCCTCCTTGAACAACAAATAACATCTTGGAGTGCTGCCTCACACAAGTTGGCAGAGGCCTGCAGACCTCAGAGCTTCACTTTTCAAAGCAATACACATAGTATCTATCTATCTATCTATCTATCTATCTATCTATCTATCTATCTATCTATCTATCTATCTATCTATACGCACGCACGCACGCACGCACCATGTTGATCTTTCTGCTGCTTCCTACAGAGCTCTTTAAAAGAGAATCGTATAGCTTCTATATATTGGTATGAGGCTTTCAATGTATTCATATCCTGTCTTCTCCCATAAACAGTCATATGCAATAAAAAGTCAGAACAGAAATAAAAAGAAAAGGAATGCAAAGAGGATCATGGGAATATGAACTTGAAGGTCAATTTTACTGCTGAAAGACTTAAGGCAGTGAAGGTGCAAGCTGCTTAGATTCTTAAAGGTTTAGCTTAATTAGTGCTGGAGTCATGAGCCAGGGATATTACCCAGTGACAAGGGACACTGCTGAGGGGCTGAAAAAGCCCACCCGGGTGCATGCACCATCAGGACCAGGACACTGCACGCTAATGGCAGGGCTGCTCCTAGAGGAAGGCCCCAACTCATCAGTCCTGGGCTTTAGGAGCCCAGGAACCAACTGCTACCTGTTTCTCTTTATAATACAACCAGTGTACGGTGTTCTAGTCAGTGTAATGCCCCTGCAGTTAACCTAGGATAGAGTTTACTCCAGTCTTATTTTTCTGGCATGCTAGAAACTTTGAGAATGGTAGAAGACACAAACTATTTGCCTATTTCTTTGACTAAAGTGATATCAGCAATAGTTATAAAAACATAACCATAATCCTTAGAGCCTACTAGTTCTTATCAAATATTTGATATGTCCCAGATATTCTTGTCAGGGTCTTTGTTTGCTTTATGTCATTTAAAACAAAAACCCTATGGGTTGGTAATAGCAGCCTTATTTAAATTTTGTTTTATTATTTTATGGGCATCTTGCAGCATGTATATCTCTGTACCACTTGTGATAGTACCCATATTTGCTGAGAAAGCGAGTAACTGGTTTTGATGAAGACGGAGAGGATTACTAATTAGCCATTTACTATGTGTCTTATCCTGTGTTAAATATGTTGTACATGTGATCTCAGCTAATACTTGCAATGAGCCTACCAGGTAGAAGTGCTCGTTGGAAACAGAGGAAGTAGAGGCAGCGAGGCTGGTGTGTGAGTTAGGGTTACTACGGTTGTGGTGAAACACCATAACCAAAACAACTCGGGGAAGAAAGGGTTTATTTGGCTTATACTTTCACATCACCGTTCATCACTGATGGAAGTCAGGACAGGAACCCGAACAGGGTGGGGACCTGGAGCTGATGCAGAGGCCATGGAGGAGTGTTGCTTACTGGCTTGCTCCTCATGGCTTGCTTAGCCTGCTTTCTTATAGAACCCAGAACCACAGCCCAGGGATGGCACCATCCATAATGGGCTGGGCCTACCCCTCATCAATCACTAATTTAAAAAAAATGTCCTACAAGCTTGTCTGCTTACAGCCTGATCTTTTGGAGTCATTTTCTCAATTGAGGTTCTCACCTCTAGAAAGACTCTAGGCTGTCAGGTTGACATAAACCTAGTCAATATAGGATGGATAGCTTACCTATAGAAGGAGATAAAGCAAGATGCTGTCCAACTGAGATGCTAATCCAGACCTGACCTATGCAGGGCTCCTTCACTGAGGAATGGTGTCAAGGCATCACACTGCCTCCTGTGCTATGACTCTCCCAGATATTCTGATCCTTGAAGCCTGGCTCTGAAACCGCTCTCCCTTACAGTCTCAAGGTAAGGGTCTTGCCTTTAATCCAGTTGCTTCAACGAAAGACTCTTTCACAGTCAATATACCCTTTCTCTATGAAATATGGATGCTAGAAAGGTCTACTGACAGCTTTTTTTTTTTTTTTTTAAATCTTTTTGTGTCTTAGTTTCCTCACTGATAAAGTGTATCCTGGTGTTCAAGGTATGGGAATAAATTAACTTTTAACACTTTAACTAGTGTACGTTTATTGTCAACCCATTTGCAAGATCCTGAGCAGCTATGGGGTCTGATGTGGCCGTTTGCTCAGCTCTGGAGCCATGGGGTAGGGTGGCTGTTCTGTTAGTTGTTCCTGCCTTTGAAAATAAGAGCTGGTGCTTCCTGTGACCTGGAGACTGAGACTAGAGAGAAAACTTCAGTGATACCATGGATGAAATCCTTCTTTCACTACAGGTTCCTGCTCTTGGTGACAGGGCACCACCATGCACAGTTCTGTGTTTGGGTCCCAAGACACACAAAGAAGGACTACACAAACCAAATTCAGGGTGATGTCATGCGGTTTCACTGCACCGTCCAAAGTACATTTCCTGTGGTCAGTATTTTCAAGTCTTCTTAACACTAATGGTTCTTTATAAATGAATGGTTTCAATGTTCCTTTGAAAACGAGAGAACAAAATGACTCAAATGGCCCCTGATGGATAGAGAAAGTGTGGAACACAACAATAGAATATTATTCAACCTTAAAAAAGAAGTCCTGTCACACGTCACAAGACAGCTGAACCGTAGAGAGGGAGGGATATCCTGAGTGTGTTGTTGACATGGGCTCAGCCATGTCAAGGACCTCAATGTGTCAGTGCCAAAAATCACAGGCACAGAAAGTACATGCCAAGGGCAGGAGAGGCTAGAGTTTCAGTTAAGGCAAGATAAAGAAGTTCCAGAGATTATATTCTCAATATGCTTAAACTTATACACTTAATGGCAGTCATGGTGGCATGCTTACTATTACTCCTTACAGCAATAACGTTATAGATTTAAAAAAAAGCATTTTAAACATTTTTGCATGTATATTTATGTGTTCATGTGTATATACATGTGTGTGTCAAAGACAAAGGTCAACATTAGTTGTCATTCTTGATCGATGTCTGTATTATTAGTTCAAATAGGGTTTCTTTTCTTTTTTATTATTAATTAATTATTTTATTTATTTACATCCCAAATGCTCCCTCTCCCCCCTCCCTTTTCCCTGTAAGAGGGTGCTCCCCCTTAGTATCCCCCCTCCCTGGGGCTTCAAGTCTCTATAGGATTAGAGTGGGTGCATCCTCTCCCACTGAGGCCAGACAAGGCAATCCTCTGCTACATATTTGGTTGGTGTCTTAGTTTCTGGGAGCTCCCAGGGGTCCAGGTTTGTTGGCACCATTGGTCTTCCTATGGGGTTACCGCCCCCTTCAGTTCCTTCAATCCTTCCCCTAACTCTTCCACAGGGGTTCCCACTGTGAGTATCTACATCTGTTTCAGTCAGCTGCTGGTACAGCCTCTCAGAGGACAGCCATGCTAGGCTCCTGTCTGCAAGCACAACATAGCATCAGTAATGGTGTTAGGGTTTGGTGCCTACCCATGGGATGAATCCCAAGTTGGACCAGTCTGGTTGGCCATTTGTTCAGTCTCTGATTCCATATTTTCCCCCGATGTTTCTTAAGGATCCTGTAGCTCACTGGTTTCACTAGGTTGGCTGGCTGATGAACTTCAGAGGTTTGCATTTCTAACATCCAGTGCTTGAATTGCAGATATGTCCACCTGTATCATGGTTTTGTGTAGTAGATCTGAACTCAGGTTCTCGGGCTTGGAGAATAGGCACTTTACTGACTGAGCTATCACTCCAGCTTAAGAAAACATTTAAAAACTATTATTTAAAGTCTATAGAAAGGAAAGTAAAAATGATAACAAAAATCTCCAGATAACTGGAAGAACAGTGGTTAAAGTTTGGAGTTAGTCCCATCCTGACAGAACACAGAAACCTTCTGGGACACTGAAGCTGGCTTTTGGGCGTGTGTGTGTGTGTGTGTGTGTGTGTGTGTGTGTGTGTGTGAGACACACAGTGAGGTCTTAGGAGGCCTGGTGGCCAGAACTGACTTCTAAAGCTGCTTTTGTTTCCTCGAGGTTAATGAAGTTGTTCTGTCAGACAACTGTAGGAAAGAAATATGGAGCTAGAACTCTCCCTCCTAACTTTATGGTAAGTGTGGCAGGGCCCACAGTGAGTACAGAACCTGCTTGGACAGGATCAGGTTAGCGACCTGGCTCCACCCCTTGCTGGCTGATGGCACAGTGTTTCATAGCTCTTACTGTATCCCTACAAACTGTACAGTGAGAGAGCTGGTCATCAGACAGTGCATTCTTCTAATATGACGGCTGGGGAAACTGAGGCTGTCAGAGGTGAAATGCTCAACATCAAAACCAGAAAGCAGACAGGGTTGCACAGAAGGGATTAGTGAGCCTAGATGAACCAATTCTACCTCCCACCTGCAGTAAGCAGCTAGATCCCTTCACATCTGTAAATAGGGAGAGCGAGGTCTTCTGCCTTCCTGAGAAAGCTGCCAGGTAGAAACAAGACATTAGGAGAGACCCTGCCTTCTCAGGGGCTCCCAGCAGTATGGGCAGGTTCAAGAGAGAGAAGGAGACAGATTCAAGTCAGCTGTGCTGTGGCTTGGAGGACTATCTGGGAAGGCCAGAGAGGGCTCTGAGCAGAGGGGGCGGAGGTCTTCAGGGAAACCCTTGAAGTCAAGGGTGAGGAGGAATAAGAGGGAAGAGGTGTAGAGATGCAGATGTGGATGGCTAGAGAAGATTCACACTCGAGCAAGACAGTGATCATTCAGAAAACACAGCTGGACTGGTGGGATGTGAGGGAGGGCTGATGAGGGCGAGGACCAGTACCTCAGAGGAAGCTGCTCTGAGGGCCAAGGAGAGTATCAACTCCAAGAGGAACGTTGGCAGCCCTTTCTGCCCAAGGGCAGTCCTCCTGCTTAAAATCCAAATACTGTAGGCTCATTTCTGTGTGGAATCCCTGAGTTAAATATTTACTTTGTGTGGGGCCAAAGTATCTACTGCAGCTCACTTATTTAGGGGTAAACACATTAAAGAAATGTGTACACTAAAACAAACGGCCCTCTCCTCCCACCATGGAGAGAAAAGAAGAGACTGTCATTCAAAAAAAAAAAAAAATTCTGCAAACTATACTGCAGGCTCAACTTTCCTGAGTGGCTGAGACAAAGCCATGTAGATATAAACACTTCCCCCTCAGCTCCACGGGGTTCCTCTGATTTGTATTCTTTGAGAAGTCAGTGGGCACGAGGTGAACAGGGAACAGTTTCCTTTAGTGAGGTACAAGGTATCACCAGAAGTCATTAGCTGAATTTTGTGATGATAAGGACTTCCAGGCGTGAGTTCCCTCCCTTCTGATTGTTTTATGATTAAAAGTCAGACAAGGCAGAGCTGGTCTTGGACTCCAGGGGAACCAGTAGCTTTCCCTCACAGGCTGATTCTAGGAAGAAGCCCACAAAGCAGCAGGGTTGGGTGGTGCTTTGATTTGTCAGCCAAGTGAAAAGCCAGTCAATATGGAGAGAAGTTACAGGGTTCCTTTAAACATTTCCTTAAGCGTGAGACTGTCTTTTTTTTTTTTTCCCCAGAGACATTTCTGGCTGCCTCCTGCTTTATCCTAGATGACCAGATGGACCACTGGCTGAGGTTAGACTTAGGTCCTCTAGTCAGAGGACTGGTCAACCCATGTTGCCTTTAGCTGATTAATAGGTGTTTATTTTTAGGGTTTGAACTAACAGTCTGGGCTGAGGCCAGCGCAGGGTGATATCAGACGTAACCCGTGAGTGTCTTGTGCTTACAAAGACCTTTGCTTTCTGTGTGGTTGTTGGCACAGCTAAAGTTTTTGTCCAACTCGTGAAACTTAATAGCATAAAATTTAATACCAAAGGCAGAGAAACTTCCCCTACACTGTCCATTACAAAAACGGTTATTGCAAAAAGATTTATTTTTACTTTAAAAATATTTTGTATTCATCTTTCAGAATTTTATACACATATGCAATGCATTTTGATCATAAGAAGCAAATATGACCAGCTAGTTATGACAATTAGGTGAGCCTAGACACTCACTGCATATTAAATATGAAAAAGCTTAGATTCCTCATGTGTGTAAAGCCTTCTATAAACAATAATATGCAAATCCTTCCCATAAACAATATCCAGGCTTACTGTATAGCTTTCTGTGAAAACACTAGCTGCGGATATGTGCTATAATAAAGCCTATGTGGATGTATGGGCTTGGAGTTGCAAAATTTGTGACTCTATGATATTCAGACACAAGTGAGAAGCTGACTGCTCTGTTGATGTCAAGTTCAAAAGATGTTACAGTTACATGTGTATCTGTGCTTCGCTCTGTATCTCATGCTCTGTGTAGGAAGAACCCTGTTGCCTTCAGTGCCTCTGACCTGATGGTACCCGGCTAAATATTTGTTGAACATCGAAGGACAGACAGAAAAGTAACACAGGGTACCTCTGCTTATCTGGTCTATATAGTCTAGGTTTTTGAACCTTGGGGCACATACAGGGGAGGCTAGGTGGGTTAAAAACTGTCCAAGGACTTAGCTAGCAAACTTTCACAGGAAAATAGGTCTAAGACTTTTTCCTGTTAGCTTAAATCTGTCACCTCAACCTTAATGGCAGGTTATGTCCCAACACTGGCACTCCTACCTTCCCTTTCAAACTAACACAAAAGCATTTCGAGCTGGACTTTTGAACAGTGGCAAGCCTTAGAAGTCAGGGTTGAGGAAGGCTGACAGCAGAGCCATCCCTGTGGGAGCCCATTCATGAGGCCTCACTGCGGAGTAAGGCACAGTTGTATTTCCACTCTGAGGAAAGACACTGAAGATCTCAAGAGACTGAAAGTTCAGTCTGTGAAGTTGTTACATCCACAATTTGATCAGCAAGGCCTGGAACAGGGACACGAAGGGCAATTTACCACCATGATTTCCACAGGGAAGCAATCCTGGTGCCTTTGGTCTATTTTCATGATAGACGCTACACAGATCAATCACCCGGGCTCCCGACACATTCATAATGCCTTATAGGCTTATTTATGGACCAAGCATTAGTTTGACTGAAGCAGGCTAACAGGTGCCATTTGGGAAGACAGTTCTTTCATGTCACTGACGATTACACACTGACTCTAGAATGGATCTGCTTTGGGCAGTGTATTAGTCAGGGTTCTCTAGAGTCACAGAACTTATAGGTAGTCTCTATATAGTAAGGGAATTTGTTGATGACTTACAGTCTGTAGTCAGACTCCCCAACAGTGGTCAGCAGTAGCTGTGAATGAAAACCCGAGGATCTAGCAGTCGCTTAGTCCCACAAGGCTCGTAGGCGAAGAAGATTGAATCTTCCTCCTTCCAATGTCCTTATGTAGATCTCCAGCAGCAGGTGTGGCCCAGATTAGAGGTGTGCGCACCACCACACCTGAAACTTGTGTCCTCCAGTCTCAAGATCCAGATCACAGGTGAGCCTTCTAATTCTGGATTGTAATTCACTCCAGATGTAGTCAAGTTGACAATCAGAAAGAGTCACTACAGGCAGGTACCAACCATCCCCACGCCAATTTTGCAGCCTCTCAATTGTAATGTCTTCAGGTGGTTGCTGACACTCTGGGACCTTGACATTTCAGAGAGGATGGAAGTGGTATTTTCAAGAGGAGGAAGGGCACTGTGTGTACAGAAAAGCCTTTTATGGTCATGGTATGGTTTTAAAGTCTGTTATAGATTGAGAATTGGTTAACACACAGGGCTTGTTTTACTTTATTAAACTTCACTTGATAGGGTTAACACTATTAACTCAACAATAAAAGGTATGTAGTTTGTGGGACTGTAGAGATGGCTTAGTGGTCAGAAGCGCAGTGGGCTTATGTTTGGTTTCTAGTACTGACTTTTAGGCGCTCACAAATACCTGTTAACTCCAGCTCCAGGGGATCAAGTGCCCTCCCCTGGCCTCCACTGGCACTGTGCTCATGCGCATAGCCCCCAACAACACATACAGATATATGCATAATTAAAACTAAAGATAAGCCATTGAAAAACGTGTGGCTGAAAATGCTACCGTGGCAAAAGCTTCCAGGATTTCATTAGATACCCTATTCCATTTTTATTAGATATACTACTCAAAATTTTAAATGCAGTAGCCAAAACAAGAACCTTTAAAGAATCAGAGTACAGATTTTCCAAAGTTCTATCTTGATTTTTCAAAGTGCTTATCATAATCTGATTAGGCTCATTAAAATGTTTCTACATTAATTTGTTAAAAGAATAGACATCATTAGTTTAAGAAAATGGTTTGTACTCTCAATTCACGTGTGTGTGTGTGTGTGTGTGTGTGTGTGTGTGTGTGAGAGAGAGAGAGAGAGAGAGAGAGAGAGAGAGAGAGAGAGAGAAAGAAACAAAGAGAGAGATAGAGAAGGACGGGGCAGGGACAGGGGAAGTGTCCCTTTCTCTGGAAAACTGTGCATAGGGGAGAGAGAGAGAGAGAGAGAGAGAGAGAGAGAGAGAGAGAGAGAGAGAGAGAAGGACGGGGCAGGGACAGGGGAAGTGTCCCTTTCTCTGGAAAACTGTGCATAAGTTACCCAAAGGAAATGAAAGTCTTGTTAAGGGAATTGAGGTAGTCAATGTGGTCCCTTCTTTCTCTGTGTTCTGGAGAACATGGGAAAGGCTGGCTCTTACCCTACTCAGATTAAATCACTAGACTGCAAAAACAGTTTCTTTTCTTCTAGAAAACTGCATTTGCAAAGTGCTTTACAGAGATTCTTAGAGGACATAGATGTGTTCCTTGGGAGGATGATGGAGTAGAGAAGCTGGGTGACTCCCAGGCTGGACTGGAAACAATGGTGGGAGGACAGTGGGGCACTGATGCTTACCCAGGGACCCAGGGGAGCCTTGGGAGGTGATGTGACACCTCACACATAGACCCTGTGACATTGACAAGTCTTCCAGTTGAGTCAGAATGAAAGGGAAAGCTTTGCAGTTTGTATCTCAGCTTCTAAAATGAGGCCTGAAGTTCCACTGCTCTTACTCAGGTTGCCTAAATGCAACAAACTGGACATGACTGCTAAGTGATATGAAAATAAAGCTTTAGCATAAATATGTTTTGAAACGGATGGAGGTATTTTCCATTGAGATAGCAACACTCCGGCTTTCAATGGCGTACCCAGCCACAGACAAATCTTCAAATTCTGTTAGGTGCATTTTGGTTAGGCATGGAAATTATCTAATGATGTAGTGATTTTTATCTGTCAGGATGGGCTACTTAATGGTTTTTAAAACTTTCTTTTAAAAATCCTATGTGATTTATTTTGTAATTAAATGTATGATTACCATTGTAGTTATCTCTTTCTATGGAACAAGAGTTTGTCTTTTCAGGCAAAGGGAAAATATGCTGTTTAGTTCAACTTTACGAGTCTAAGTTGCATAATTCTGTCAAAAAAAGCATGCATCCAATTATTTTCTTAATTTCCTTTCCGGGATCTTCAATATTATACAAGTACCTAGTGCTTCACTTCTTCCTAATATTGGGAAGAAAGGCAAAACCCCAGAATATTTCTGAGACAAGTGGAATGAGTCCTTAATCGGTACAGCAGATTACATCCCCAAATTAACAAACATATAGCTATGTGTACATAGGTACAAGGATGCCTCAACTTACTTAATATTTGTGAAGAGAGCAGACTTGGAGGTGTTTAGTATATCCACTGTAATCCTTAGACAGAGCTGGATGTAGTCAGGTACAGGAAAATCAATGACAAAAGGAGTAATTGTCTAAATTATAGATTCTTCTTCTCCTCCTCCTCTTAGATCTGCCAGCCTCTCCCTCTCATGTGCTGGGATATCAAGGCGTGCCCCACCACCTCCAGGTCACACCCCAGATTCTTCAAAGGTTAAAGGGTAAAGAGCTTGGCAGGAAAGATTATCCGCACTGGAATGGCAAAAAAGGATTCTCTGTGGTTTTGGATCATTTTTAAAAATATAATATCTTTGTTAATAAAATTAAAAGTCTAGGTTAAGAGTACAAGACCCCAGCTCCAGCCTATGATGTAAGCAGCAGAGGAAGGAAGGAGAATCATGACAATGACTCCGAGAGACACTGGTGGGTGGAGGAAGGCTCTCAGAAGCCATGAGCATGAGTAACAGTGCCACCCACAGTGGATGACAAGGACCAAGACATTTCTCCTGGGTCTGTTAACTAGGAGGTATTACAGCCCAAGGGTGGGGGTGGGGAGCGTCCTGACACCCATAGAATAGAGACAAAGACTCTGAGGATATCTGGTACGGGGAAGCCAGACTGAAGAGAACAGAGCAGGTTAGGGTGGGTGTCCTCTGCTGGGATCAGGCCTCACTTCACATCCTTCTCAGCTGATGTGATGGAGGCTGTGTCCACAGACACAAGCAGAGGGTGGAAGATGACTGGATGTGACAGCCACACACTGAGAACAAGAGACCTCCATCAAGAGAGGACAGGTGCTGCTGGGATAGGGATGCATGTGACAAACACAGAGGACAATGAGTAAAGAATTATGGTTTATAGAGCTAGCATGATTTCAGAAACAATTATTAAAAAAAAAAAACAACCCAAATTACACTTTTAATGAGCAGAGTTAGGAAGATATTAGGAAGTAACCTGATTTGCAGCCGTTATTTACTATGGCAACAGTGTTATACAGTCAGAGGGCTGAGAACTGGGGTGCATCTAACAGAATAAAAAGTTATCCTAAAATCTGTATTTTCAGCTTCGTGCTTTGAACTCTAATTCTCAGCCATCCTCACATTAAGGATATGGATGCTTACTCCAGTGCTCCTATCTGTCTCGTTCTAATTGTTTTCTCCTGAACACTGGCAATGTTTTAACTATGGAAATGTATGTAAAGTCAAAATTAATAAGACTGATTTTAAATCAGATGGACTCTATATCCTTGCAGTTGCTGTTACTTATTGATCTTAATTTAGTAAGAGAGGACTTTTCAACCACTGACCATGACTCTGAAAATGTCTGGCTACCACTGTGAGCTGTGTGGGTTCTGCCGTCTTTTTGGTCTAGTGGTGTCAAACTAACAAGTTGTAACAAATAGTGTGGTAAATTCAACTTTGGGCCAGTGGTTCCTCACTTAACAATAAATCTTGGGTTCAAGAATTATGGCTTCACTACCAGCTCGTTCTACAAGAAAGTATTCGAGCTCCTGAGGGGTCCTTAGCTTCCAATTAGTTATCTGCACAAGGTAACAGGAGTAGTATTTCCACAGGTCACCAGAGAGCTAGTTTTCAAGTTGTGATGTGGAGAAAAGCCCCAAGACCCATCGGCAGCCCTGGCTATGACCAGCAGCTCTTCTTTGCACCGTGGTGAAGATGTGATTGTATGTGCCTGTGTAACTTGTATTTATAGAGGCTTGTGCGCCTGGTCTCGCCTGGGCTTTGACACATGGCTCCCCAGATCCCTTGGTTACTAAGTCACATGCTCCTTGAATGTCAGTCAGCCTGCATGGAATACATATCTGTGTTTCAGACAAAAAAACTGATGCTTGGTAGCTCCAAGTATGTGGATTGTCCAACTTCAAGTGAACTGGACGGCTCAGTTGGATGTGGTGGGACAGGCTTGTAATTCCAGGACTTGAATGGCTAGGACAGGAGAATTGTGTTTCAGACCATCTAGGGCAACAAGTCTCAAAAAGCAAAACCAGGAGAGCATCAAATAGATTTCTCAATTTGTTGTCATTACTGCTCAGGGCCCCTTCTGACCCATCACTATATAATTTTACCATAGGGGGAACCCAAGGATTTGTGATTAACCTGTGGGTATTTTTCCCAGCTCACTTAAAAGGCTCTAATAATAAGTGTTAATCATTTACCCTATTATCAGAAATGTACAGAAATAAGACCCATAGAACTGAATCTGTACAAGCAAACTAAACCTTCACAGAGGTAGCCTGCTTGGCACCCGAAATCAGCCCCATAGCTCATTCAGAAAGATAGGCCTTCCCTTGTGGCCACATAGAGGTACTATGTGAGTTAACAGAACTTGGCAATTTTACTTGGGTAAAGAGTCACATATTCGGTGCATACAGACACACACACACACACAGACAAACACAGACAGACAGACAGACACACACAGATACAGACACACAGACACAGACACACACACACACAGAGACACACAGACACACACACACAGAGACACAGAGACACAGAGACACAGAGACACACACACACACACACACACACACACACACACACACACACACACACACACACACACACACACAGCCATGAAATTAGCAGGGGACTTTTCTCAAAAGTGATGCCCTCAGGGAACTTGAGCCTATTCCAGCAAGATTCCCCATATACAACAATTACGTTTACAGAGCTGAAGGTAAAACTAGCAAAGAGGAGGACAAACAACAAGCACAAGGAGAAACTGAAAACAGAGGGGATTTATTTAGAGCCAAAAGGAGAGGTGAGATGAGATAACTCAACGTTTATGCATTATTTAAGATAAAACCTACCTACATCCCAACAAAGAAACCTATGTGAAGGAGTGGAGAGTTTATTCTCCTAATGAGATTGACTGTTCTTCCTAGCTGCAAAGCAGGTGTAATAAGGGCCATGGGAAAGTTTTGAGCACACAAATTCTTAAGTAAACAAGGACATGAAGACTCATTAAGTGTTTTACATTTGTTCTGTGCAAACTGTGTTCTAGCTCTAGAGTAAAGTATTTTACAACTGTTTTAAGCAAATGCCTCTTGCTGGATTTCAGTGTCTTTTTTTTTTTCTTTTTTACTGACTTGAGTGTCTAGTTGCTACCACGGACCACCACCCACTTCCGTGGCTACTAATGACCATCTTCATTGAGAGGCCCTGGCTATCGTTCCCCACCATCCAGGGAGCCCCCCAACATTCCGGCAGGCACTTGGCAGTTTATCACAAATCTTTCCTGCAACCACATGAGAGTTATTTTGAATCCATTTACAAATTCCAACTGATATTTCCCAAGCGCTCACTATACACGCTCACGTGTACCATGGCTCAGGAGCAGCCACTCTGGCCGCTGGGTGTGCACCCTGTTTAAACAAGTGCCGCTGGTTTCATCATGCAATCATTTAAAAATAATGAACACTTTGGGGCTTAGTAAATGAAAAAGGCTGTCACTGACTGGGAGAAAGGCACATTTTCATTGTGACAAAGTCCTTCCATATTAGTCCCCTTGCCTATTTGAATTTATCTCAGACTTTTAGGAGAGAATTAGAAATATGAAAATTACACATAGAAACTTGCTTTAAAAAAAACCAAACACCTTTCAAATAGCATTAAAAAGAAAAAAAAAAGTCTTCCCCAGTTCCAACATATGTTTTAACACAAATCTGCATGCTCCAGTTAATCTGCTCCAATGCAGGAGTGCGGCTGCTTGGCCTTGATCATCTTTACAAGCACAGTGTACAATTTGTAGCCCGATTTCGACCAAGAAAAGTGCACCGAATCTTGGCTCTCCCTAGCCTCAGACCTATTCTAGAAAATTAGAATTTAACCATAGCTTCAGACAATCTTAAAAAGAAAAACTGCTTGCAGCTGCTCACAGGCACTGGTGCTGCCATACCCTGAGTGCCAGAGGAGAGACTTTACAGTGCTATCCCACTGAGTGGCACAGAAGACACTTGGATTATAAAAATTCATCTCCACTTGTCAAACATCATTAGGAAGGTAGGGGAGAGCAGAGATGTCCTGGGACATCTGACGGAATGGCGTGCTTTTCCAGTTACCGTGTCTGGCTGGTAGGCTTTTGTTTCTCTCGTGTAATAAATGTATGTTTAGTACAAAGGCATGTGTAGAACAAGGCATGTTTTATTTTCTTTTTTAAGCCCTTGGCTCAAGAGAATAGTCTTATAGGAAATGACTGTATTTACTGCATTTGATGACGAAATGCCATCTGACTGAAATACCCGAATAATAATTTATTTAATTCAATACAGCCATCAATGTTTTTGGCTGCTTCCAATCATGCAATTTGTGTTTATGCCAATGTTTCCAAAAATAAAATAAAATAAAAACCCAACCAAATAAAAACAAACAAACAAACAAACACCTCCTGCATTTGCTAGCTCATATCAATACCATTCCCACCGCTCCCTGGTCTCTTTCTCTTAAAAAAGTTCTTTGCAATCTAAGATGTCATAAACCCCTTAAGATCCAGAAATGTTATTATCATTGTACAGCTTGATATAAAATCATTTTACAGTGAGAGAAAAAATGATGGATTATTAGCTAATCTAGAGAACCATGATTTACTAAGAACGAGTTGGTGGTATTGGACCGCAGTCACACCTATTGTCTGGGAACCTGTAACTGCCTTTACTGCATATTCTTGCTAGTCTAATGGGAGAGCCCCCAACTTCCTGGGGCTTTGGCCACAACACTGATGTGATACAATGGTGTTTAGGATTTTATCATAATTTTGCTTATAAATTATGGGTTGTTAAGGATTGAGTTTATTTTGATTTTTTTTTTTTTTGATCCAATAGGATAACTGGATACCCTTGACAAGTCAGGGCTAGTAATCACTGGCCTCATGAAAGAAAACAGGCTCCTATTTCTTAATTAGTCTGGTTACAATCCTTGACTACTACTGGGAGAGGAACCCTCTTTGAAGAGAAAACTACATCTAGCCAATGCTCTGCTAATACAAACCTAAGATATTTTCCTCTGTGGGGAAAACCTCCAGAGCCATCAGAAGTCATTATTCTCAGGAGGAGCCTCCACGCCCATGCCGAGGACACAGCCTGAATTTTTCGCCAATCCTCCAGTAACTGAGATCTTTGTAAGGACAAGGGATGGGGTGCACGTGTCTGTGCTAACGGTGCCAAACACAGGGCCTGATACACAGTGGGGAGCTGGATGCATGCTGGTAGATAAAGGACAAACTTGTAAGTTTATCCATCACTTCAGACATTATATTCACAAAAACTACAGTTCTGTCCAACAAGCAACCTTTCCCCATCTTACTGACACACCACAGCTCTGGTTTCTCTGCTCTTTTCTCGAATGTAGATAACTTCTCTCTGAACCTTTACAGCAGACAGGAGTATCTGTGTTAGATCTCTCATTACTGTTTTATTTACAAATGAGCCATAAAAGTCGTGTGGAAAGGAATGAAATCAAGATGTACAGTTGGTGGTTTGGATATGCAAGCTGTGACCTAGTCAAGTCTAGTGGGGTAAGAGAAGCGCAAAGGACAGAGTGAAGTCCCCAGGCCTGACCCAGACATTATTGGCCGTGTGATCTCCACTGCGTGACAGACTTTCTGTGCCCTCTTCTTCACTGTGAGTGAGAAGGTTGCAATCTTAGATGATCTCAGAGGCCTTATATTTAAAACTTGTGTTATTGGTCTCATCCTTATAAGCAAGTATGAGTCCTACTATACAATTTCAAATTAAGAGGGTATTCAAAAAACCAAAACCAAAACCAATGAACCAAACAACCAAAAATTAAAAAAAAAAAAAAAACCCCAATAAAACCCCAAAAAACAAAAAACCCAAACAAACAAACAACTCACTCCAAAACAAGAAAACAAACAAAAACCCCAAAGTCTCTATCCAATAAAAGGAGTAGCTCAATATTTCCATAAGGAATAGCTTGAATTCCTGTTGCTACATGCAGGCAAATCCAATGGGACATGTGTGTCAAATCTATCCGATTAGATTACTCACAGTATTAAATGCAACACTCCGGAGCACGTAGTGAATATCCTGCAGTTATTGACCAGTCTCTACTACCAGGCTACATCTAAAGTATGTATTCTCATTGGGGATAATATCCTTGGAAACCCATGCTGGAGAGTCCCTGGGCGTTCTAAAACCACATGAAAAGTTTTACATATGTGCAATTATACAGGATAAAGTTCATGGTTTTAATTAATATTTAATTCAGAATTTTAGGAACCTTAGCCTAAATCATGGTCTAATGTCATTAATTGCTGTGCAATGGCCTTGGAGTCAGACTAAGATTAGACGCCTAGCTCAGCCATTTACTGGCTCTCTGACCTTGAGCAGGCATCAGCTCTCTTATGAGTAAAATAAAAATAATATCATCTACTCTATAGAATAGCTACAAGGCTTAATAAGAGATATGCATGCAATTAATGAATATAAAATACACTGGTCCAGAACTTATCAAAGTACTTATAATAAGCAACAAATACATTTTGTTTTGTTTTACTCAATAAGCCTACTTGTGACTTCTTTAACTTATCTACGTCTACAATGATAGTCACTTCTCATCATCAAACCAGTCTTTGGTGGTAGAGAAAATTCATTTTCAAAAGATTTAGAGAAAAGGCCAGAGTGTAAGTCTGTGTCTACATGCCTTAATTTGTTGAGTAGGATTCTAACATATGAGCTATGAAATCTCATGCTGAATGACTGCAGCCACTGATTTAACTATGCTTCAGTCTGGGGTTACACACAGTGTCTCATTTCAAGTAGTTCCCAGCTCACCTTGTTGAGCCATTGGGATGCCTGCTGTGAATAAGAGCCTGAGACTGAACAGGGGGTGGTGGTGCGCTTGGTAAGGTGCCTAAGCATCCTAAGTCCCGACTAATTCTGAGACTTCATTGTTGTTCCCAAGTAAAGTGAAAGGCTCTGACATCTGGGCAGGGGTGTAGCTCAGTAGGCGTGCTGACTTAGCAAGCGTAAATGCTCTGAAATCTACTCATAGACCCACAGTCAGAGGACCCAGCATGGCACACAGTGCTCCCATGTCTTCCCCCTACATTTTATTGAAAATAGATTTTTTTCTCATATAATATATCCCAATAACAGTTTCCCCTCTCTCTACTCCTTTCATTCTGCTCTACCCTCCTCCCTTTCTGTCTTTTATTTAAAAAGAAACAGGCTTCTAAGGGGTAATAATAACATAAGATATAATAAAATAAAACAAAAACTAACACATTAGAATTGGAAAAACAAACAAACAGAAGAGAAGGCACAAGAAAGAGAGACCACTTGTTCACACACTCAGGAATCCCATGAAAACACTAAACTAGAAGCCATTACATGTACGCAGAGGACCTGGAGTAGACCCAGTGCATGCCGCTTCGGTCTCTTTGAGTTCATATGAGCCTCAATCAGAGTGATTTAGAGGCCCTGCTTTCTTGGTGTCCTCCACCCCTCCGGCTCATATACTCTTACACCCTCCTTTCCGACAGGGTTCCCAGAGCTCCCAGGAGAGTGATTTGATGAACATCCCATTTAGAAGGTCTCTCATTCTGCATAATACCTGACTGTGCGTCTCTGTATTTGTTCCCATCTGCTTCAGGAGAAAGCTTTTCTGATGATGGCTGTGCAAGGCACCAATTTATAAGTATAACAGAATATCATTAGGACTCATTTTATTACTGTTTTTGTTTGTTCAGAACAGTAGTATTTGCTTTTACCCTAGGTCTGTGGGCTATCTAGTTTCTGGCTCTTGGTCACCCTAATAGTGTCTGGTATGGATTCCATCGCTGGAATGGAGCTTAAATCCAATCGGGTATTTCTTGGTTACTCCCACAGCTCTGTGCCACCACTACACTACCATAACTTGCAGGCAAGATACCATAGATCAGAGCGTTTGTGGCTGGGCTGGTGTTTGCATCTTTTTATGGTAGTGTGCAGAATACTTTCCCTTGCTAAGATCCTGGCACATAGGAATGAAGGCTCTATGTAGGCACGAGCTCAACTTCTCTTCAGAAAAGGAGCCTTGTCCTCTGTTTGTGAAAATCAACTTGTAGTCTTGACAACAGTCTGGGTTGCTTAGGGATTCCCATGGGACCCCTTTAGTCAACAGTTCAATTAGATGTAATCCAATCCTGGTACTAGAAAGTTTATTTGGTGTCAAGAGAGTTGGGCAGTTGGGGCTCTGTCTCCCCCATTATATGGCAATTTCATTTAGATTGTCTTCATATATGTATATGTTTTCTATGCTACTTCCAAAGTGGGTCTTTATTTTAGATGTCTCTCCATATTCCCTCCCTCATCCCCCCTTACCCCCCTCCCCACTTGATCCTCCATTTCACTTAGCTTTTCCAGTGTGGTGGAATACAGGTTTTAAAAGTATGTTCTTGATGATTCTCTGGATTTCCTTAGTGTCTGTTGTTATGTCCCCTTTTCATTTCCAATTTTGTTAATCTGAATCTTCTCTCTATGCCTTTTAGTTTTATTTGGATAAGGGTTACTTTGCTATCTTACTGATTTTCTCAAAGAACCAGCACTTTGTTTCAGTGATTCTTTGTATTCTTTTTTGTTTTTGTTTTTTTGTTATTGATTTCAGCCTAGAGTTTGAATATTTCTTGTTGTCTACTCTTTTTGAGTGTGATTTCTTTTTGTGCTAGAGAAGTGGTTTTCAATCTCTCTGATGCTGTGACCTGTTAATACATTTTCTCATGTTGTGGTGACCCCAACCATAAAATTATTTGTTACTATTTAATTATTTAATAAGTGTAATTTTGCTACCATTATGAATTATAATATAAATATCTGGTATACAGGATATCTGATATATGACCCCCGTGAAAGGGTCGCCAACCACAGGTTAAGAAACACTGTCCTAGAGTTTTCAGGTGTGCTGTTAAGTTACTAGTATGAGATTTTTCCAATACCTTTTTAATGTAAACATTTAATTGCTATGATCTTGCCTCTTAGAACAGCCTTTACTGTGTTCCATAAGTTTGAGTATGTTGTGTATTCATTGTCATTCTATTCTAGAAAGTCTTTAATTTCTTTCTTATTTCCTCTGTCTTGACATTCAGTAGAGAGTTGTTCCATTTCCACAAGTTTGTAAATTTTCTGTTGTTTCTGATATCCAGCTGAATCCATGGTGGTCATACAGGATACAGGGTGCTATTTCAATTTTCTTATATCTGCGGAGACTGCTTTGTGTCCAAGTATATCATCAATTTTAGAGAAAGTTCCATGAGGTCCTGAGAAGAAGGTATTTTCTTTTGTGTTTGGGTGAAATGTTCTGTAAATATCTGTAAGGTCTAATAACGTCAGTTAGCTCCAGGATTTCTTTTAGTTTTTGAATGACCTGACCTGTCTACTTGTGAGAGTGTGGTATTGAAGTAGTCCACTATCAGTGTGTGAGGATCAATATGCAATTAAGTTGTAGTAGTGTTTCTTTTACTAAGTTGGGAGCTCTTGTGTTTGGTGCATCGATACTAAGAATTGTAATATTCTCATGGAAGATTTTTCCTTTGATGTGTATGTAGTAACTTTCCCTTTCTCTTCTGTGTTAATTTTGATTTGAAGTCTATTTTTCAGATATTAAAATGGTTGCACTGGCTTGCTTCTTAGGTCTATTTGCTTGCAATATCTTTTTCCATTGAGTATTAATGAGAGCTGTTGTTTATTCCTGTTATTTTGTTGTTGTGGTATGTAGTGTGTGTTTCCACACTTTTGATTTGCTGATCTGGAATTATTTATTCTTTGTGTTTTCTTGAGTGTGGTTAATCTTTTTAGGTTGGAGTTTTCCTTCTAGCCCCTTCGGTAGGGCTAGATTTGTAGATAAATATTGTTTACATTTTGATTGTTTACATTATTATGGGATATCATATTTTCTCCATCTTTGGTGACTAAAGGTTTTTCAGGATATGGAAGATGAGGCTGGCATCTGTGATCTCTTTGCATCTGTAGATTATCTGCCCAGGTCCTTCTGGCTTTTAGAGTCTCCACTGAGAAGTCGAGTGTTATTCTGACAGGTCTACCTTTATATGTTACTTGGTCTTTTCTACTTGCAGCTTTTAATAGTCTTTCTTTGTACTGTAATTTAGTATTCTGATTATGTGTCAAGGGGACTTTCTTTTTTGGTCCAGTGTATTTGGTATTTTGTGTGCTTCGTATTCATTGATACATATCTCCTTTTTTAGATTAGGAAATTTTTCTTCTATTAGTTTCTTGAAAATACTTTCTGTGCCTTTGATCTTGGATTTTCTCCTTCCTTTATTCCTATTAATCTTAGATTTGGTCTTTTCATAGTGTCCCAGATTTCCTCAATGTTTTGTGCCAAGATCTTTTTTTTTTTTTTTTTTAAATCAATTTCTTTGAATAAGGTATCTATTTCTTCTATTGTGTCTTTAATGCCTGAGATTCTCTCTTCCTTCTCTTGTATTCTGTTGGTGAGGTTTGTGTTTGAGTTCCTAAATTTTCCAATTCCAGATTTGCCTTAGTTTGAGTTTTCTTTATTGATTTTATTTCTACTTTCAAGTCTAGAACTGTTTTACTCAATCCTTTCACTATTTATCTCTAGTTCCACAGATTTTTTTAAGGGTTTCATGCATTTCGTCCTTAAGGACCTCTACCATATTCATGAAGGCTTTTATGGTTTTTGTTTTACATTTCAGCTATGTGACAACACTCTGGTCCTGCTGCGGTTGGGTTGCTGGGCTCTAATGAAGACAAATTGTCCTGGCTGTTATTGTGTTTTTATGCTGGCATCTAGGCATCTGGGTTTAGAAAGATTGTAATTCTAGGTGCTGATATCTGGTCTTGTCTTTTTTTTGGTGAGTGATTTGTTCCTTGATTGTTCTTGCCCTCTGTGGTTCTTAGGAGAGTGTAGTGGCTGTGTGGTGACTGGTGGGAAGCTCTTCTGAGATCCTAATAGGCAGGGCCACTGCGGGTTCCAGGTAAAATGTTTTTCTAGGTATTGGAGGCTGATACTTAGGAATGGGATGGGCTAGGAGGGGGCACAGAGGAGGGAGAAAAGCAGTGAGTTTCACCAGGATCTGCTTAGTCCCTATGGAACAGGGGAAGTGAGTAAGGACAGGCAGCAGCAGGTGGTCTTCTACAGAGCTGAGGATGAGGCCAGGGGACTGGACTTGGAAGAATGAAGGGAAAGGTGAAGATCTGAAGTTTGCATATGTGCTTCCCTGGCCACAGTGGCCTGTGGGTTCTCAGGGCATACCTGTTGGAGTTGGGGGCTAGAATAAAGCAAATAAAGTGGGGAAAAGGTAGATCTGTGTGACCCACTGGTGAGAGGCTGATGCAGGTGTTCCACTACAGGGCTGGGGATAAAGTTGGGGGATAGGTTTTGCAGGAGCACAGGGCTAGAACAACTGCAGTTAGCTATCCTGCTTCCCAGGCTGGAGTGGCCTGAAGGCTCCCAGGAAGTTCTTCCTGGGCTTGGGAGATGCAATAAAGCAATGAATCAGGGTAGGGAAGTTTAGAGGGGATGATCTGTGTGACCCTCTGGAGACAGGGTCAGAGAGGAAAGGGAAGCTGCAGGAGGCGGTCTGATACACAGCTGAGGTTTAGACTGACAGATGGAATTTGAAGGAACAGAGTGAGATGTAACACCTGCAGTTAGCCTGCCTGCTTCCTGGCCAGGAAGGCCTGCGGGTTGGGTCTCAGGGAATGGGGTAAAGTGCTTTGATGTGCAAGAGACTGAGACCCACTCCCTATTTGGAATAATTCTAAGCACAAATGATGATGGAGGGTTCTAGATCAAACACAGAGAAGGGGAGAAGAACCTGCTGGCTCTCTAGAGTCCTATACCCTAAACAAATGTGGCTAACACACTCAGGGGACTTGTCTGCCCCCTGAACCATTTTCAGATGATCAGATCCAGACTACCTGAGGTACTAAGTGAGCTGGCTGTTCCCTATACCGCCATGTCATCCTTTCCCCAGTGTCTTTGCCACAGAAGCTACAACTGTGTAATCCAATAAGCACAGGTGTTTATTTGAACTCAGGCCCAATAGTCTCCAGAAATTCTGGTTCTTTCCCCATCACATCAATGATTCTAACAAACTAGTGACAGGCACCTATCTAAGAAGGGGCTGAGGAGAAAAAGTACAACTCTCTAGGCCTTAGGCATGGCTTGATTTAATAGGTCTGTGAGAACTTATATTTGAAGCAGCTACTTCCCCTATTTCTGAGGTGTTGCCACTATGCAGAAGCACAGAACTGGTCCTTTAGGCCACAGCCTATGGAAAAGACTCTCCATGGGGAGACAGAAGAAACTGGTCTCAGGCAGAGACTGGGTTTTGAGATAGCTTTTGTGAGGGGAAGTAGCACTTATGGAAGAGAGTTAGCAATCATCTCTGCTGGAGATATATCTAGAAGTCAGATAGCAAGAGGCCCCTCATTTGGGGAACTCTAAGCATTTGGTATTGGTTTCTCCCCAGCCTTATATTGACAAGGACCCTGACTCAGCAAGCGGTGGCACACAGCCACATGGCAGACATGCTAAACTGAAATATAGAAATTGATTGTAAAATGACAACATATGCTGTACTTGGTAGTCCATCACGTCTAACTCTGAGCAAGTGAATCTAAGACAAAAATAAGACAAATAGTAAAATTTAATTACCTCCCCCCAATTTAACTTGGCCCCCCATAACTCTGTTTTTAATTATAGCTTCATGACTTTTTACCTGAATTCCTCAAGTGCAAATACTTTCTTTTAAAAGTTATTCTCATCATATCTTTAGTGCGATGCAGAAAAGGAATCTTAAATATTTATTTCAGCATTTTGTATTTTTATTGGTTTTGTAAACCACTGAAATTGTAGGGTGTATTTAGAGCGAGTTGATTCCATATGCAGTAAATCAACTGGAGAAGAGTGAGTTCACATTTACAAAGTGAATCACGACAGCTAAAATACAACCTCTTCCACTCCCACCCTGAAAAACCTGCCAACAGCCAAACAACTATGAAATTGCGTACTAGAGAGATGTGTATGATCTTCCAAGATAAATGCATACAAATTAAACTGGAGAACCTCAAGGTGTTATTGATTAATCCTAAGAAACACTTCACAGTCAAGTCTCATATCCCACTTCCCTAGAATAACTAGGAGGAAGGAAACTACTGGAGAATATGAATGAAGAAGGGGGCTGTATTAAAATATTTTAAAGGCAACACAGGAGGAGAAGTTGTTGGCAGAGTGTAGTCACAAGCAACTATGGAGAAAAGGAGTTTCAACTCTATGCACTGCCACTAGAGAGAGACCCCTAGCCTGTCCCCACTGTCTTCAAATTGCCTGTCCCCACTGTCTTCAAATTGCCCGTCCCCACTGTCTTCAACTACCTCCCAGGTTAGGTCCTTCCCTCTTTCCTGACATGTTGGGGCCTCCCTCTGGGACATCACTGGAGATCTATCTGTTCAGAGATTTCTAACAGCAGTGAGGTAGTGCAGAGGAAAGCCTGCCTGGGATGAAGCCAGCAACACTAGAGATTTATACAGAAGGATGTTAGAGGGCTTACAATCAGTCCAAGCCAGGCTTGTGGTAACTTGGTATTTGGTATTCAGAATCATATTCCTCAGTATGTAGAATACTGCATTCTCTCCACAAGGCATGAAAACATTCTACTATCAATTAAGCAAAGACAGAACTTAAAAAAAAACCCCAGATTTTGTTTATTTCTATGTGTATGAATGTTTTGCCTACATGTATGTATGTGAACCACATGCATGCCTGGTGCCTGCAGATATCAGAAGAGGGAGTAGGATGCCCTGGAACCAAAGTTACACATGATTGTGAGCCACCATGTGGATGCTGGGAATTGAGCCTAGGTCCTCTAGAAGGACAACTAGAACTTTTAACCAGGGAACAATTTCTTTACGCCCCACCCAAGCTTTTCTGAGAATTCTAATTCCAATGCTAACTCCCTAGTACAGTTCTTGTCAGTCAAACCTACCTACCATCTTAATAAACATCTTAATAATCTGAGCTGCACAAACACCGTCTTCAAGAGAGTCTGGTATACAATGGCTACACATTAAATGTTTTCTGAACACTGATGAGATATCTGCTAAGAGTGCTCTTTTTTTATATTTATTTATTTATTTTATGTATGTGAGTACACTGTAGCTGTCTCCAGACACACCACTGAATCCCATTACAGATGGTTATGAGCCACCATGTGGTTGCTGGGAATTGAACTCAGGACCTCTGGAAGAGCAGTCAGTGCTCTTAATCACTGAGCCATCTCTCTAGCCCCAAGAGTGCTCTTGAGAGCTGGAGAGTTGACAACTCTGAAATTCAAAATAGGCTTCTGAAAAATAGAGGGCAAGAATGGTGACTGGACTTAGACTACTGCTTTCAGATCTAAAAGTCAATCAAGACCAACTCCGAAAGGGTGTCTCTGACACAGAGTGACTAAAAGGAAGAAATGAGGTTATTGTTAGTTGTGAAGCTGCAGAACTGAGAAAAAAATCACTAAAATACTATATATATGTACATATGTATATGTATATATGTACACATGTATACATATATATGTAGTGATGTTATTAATTACACAATTATAATGTAGTATATTATGTATACTATATATCAGGATATATATATATATATATACACACACATATACATATATCCTGATATTAATTCTTGTTTTTGTGTGTGTGTGTGCACTCTTGTGTAAGCAACTGTGTGTATGTAGAAGCCAGAAGTCAACAATAAGCATCTTTCTCATCTTTCTCAGTTGCCCCTGGATAAAGTTTAGGTTTTCAACAGGCAGGCAGGAGGGCATGCCACCATTGAGCCAATGAGGTAGATCCTTTCTCCTGCTTTTTTTTTTTTTTTTTTTTTTTTGGACAGGGACACACACAATAGCTCTGTCTGGCTTGGAACTTATTGTGTAGATCAGACTGGCACTGAATTTACAGAGATCTATCTGGCTTTGCATACTGAGTGTTAGGATTAAAGGTATGTGCCACCACCTGCAGATCTTTCACTTCAGTGTTTGAGGCAGGGTCTCTCAGTGGCCTGGAGTTCACTGCTTGGCTAGCTTGGCTGACCAGAGAGCTCTGGGTGTTTTCTTGTCCCCACCTCTCAATGCTGGGATGACAAACACATGCCACTCCCACCTATCAAATGCATGTCCAGTGAATCGAGCACTAGTACAAACATGTCTTGTTAGCAAGAGAATGATGATTTCTGCTGGTGAGTATTTTCCTGGTAAATACAAAATTCAGAATAATTTTTAAAATATTAGAATGTCAAGATGAAAAGTGTGGCATCCAAAATATTGAGACAAAATTGACAAAAATATCACTTCAGGCAGTAGGCTTTGAAATTCAAAGTTTACAAATGTAACAGGAAATTTAAAAGTTACCCCCTAAATGAAAGTGATTTGGCAAAGCAAGCTCCCTCATGCTTTAGAAAAGTTTCAAACGTTCTAAGATTCTGATTTGATTTAAATGAAGATCAGAGAGAGGGAGGGAAGGAGGGAGGGAGAGAAGGGGGGAGAGAGAGAGAGAAAGAGAGAGAGAGAGAGAGAGAGATATCACTATGTTAGGGTGATTGATTGCTACTTTTAATGTAATTAAAATGAGCTCATTTTACTTTCCTTTATTCAGGGAAAGGATTCTTTCTCCTAAAGGGTCTTTGCTACATTTCCCCCTTCAAACCTGCACTCTGAGCCAGGATTCTATAACTGTTAGAGAAATGGGCTTATTAACTGACTCCATGCATAGCAGAAACAAAGCAATGGAAGGAAAAACTCCCTTCAACATAAGAATAATTTCATCTTGAAGGCTAGAGTGAGAGCATGATTAAAGAGAAAAGTACTGTCTTAGTCATCTGTGGCTGAGGATAAAGACTCAGAGGGAGCATTAAAGCAGAAAGTCTTGTTTCAAGAGAGCAAGGTTGCTGCTCCCTGGTCCCAAGGCAGGTCTCCAGGGAAGACTACAATATAAATGAAGGAACAGTAGGTCCAAACCCTGTCTACAGGAGTCCGATGGTTCTCCACTGCCTGGTCTGTCATCAACACCACTGCCCTTGAGTCCAACCCACAGACACCAAAGGGACATGGACATCCAGGCAGGTGCTCAACTTGTGAGGCAAGGCTGAAGAGTGCCCTGCAAGTCACGGGCTTGCTCAGTCTCACGAGGAGAATAGGAACGACTGTATCTGAACATGTGCTTCTAGAGCTACAGGGTTACAAGTTTAGGGGTTAATTCCTTAAGAGTTAAGGAACAAATTCTAAGTAACTGGAATAATTTTAAAAGTACTATTTAAGCCACACACTTGGAGGAATAAAAAGAAATCAAATTTCTCAGGGCAGTTATTGCTTTTTCCACAAGTGAACCAACAACTGCATACGAGAAATAGGTGACTGTGGATGGAGGCCAAAAGAAAGTATTAAACTCTCATTCAAATATGAAAAAACCCCCACATACAATTAAAAAGTAGTTTTCTGTAGCTACCAAGCTTATGAATTCGGAGAACAGATAAAATGTGTCTTGATGTGCATTATCTTACTATCCCTACCGAAATGCAGAAGCAGATGAAACGACAATATACTACACTTCTCTGCTCTTGGAGCAAGACTTTGGTAGAGTTAACAAGTCACCTTTTTGTTTGAAAAATAAAGATGCATCCAAACTCTGGAGTTGAAAGGTTAAGTGCACTCTCTGTGTAGTTGATAGATGTAGATCTAATCTAATCAGGGCCTGTCCCAGGCACTGGTGTCCTGACCCAGGCTTCTGGTTTCCACACGGGTGAGAGCTAACCAAGATGTAGGCTCTAGGCCTTTGACCTCCTGGAGACCCTATCCCGGCCAGCCCAGAGTTCTGCTTAACAGCCGGAGTTCAAATCAGGAACATGTGCGCTTCACTAACACACCACATGGCTTTGAAATTAAAATGCAACCTGATCGCGTGCCTCAGGATATTTTAACAACTAGAAGACAGATCAGAGCTAGAGAAAGCTAGGCTTTTGGGTCACCTCCGCTCATTCAGGTTTCTTCCCGCTTCTTTGGACTAGACAAATTTAATTTTATTGTATTTCTTGAGAATTTGCTAGAAAAATAGAAGTTTGGTAAGTTATTTCATGGGTGATTGATCTTGGGGAAATAAGGACCTTGTAGGTTTCTCTGCGACATGTGCCACCTATTAGATAGTTAGCTTTTTCTATTCCAACTGAGCCAAACCAAATTAATTAGAAAGTGGTTTGAATTACAAGCCAAATACAATGAGAAGTAATAAAAACAGAAAATGACACTTAGGTCATCAATAATATTCTTGAGATAATTTGGCATTGATTTTTCTTGCTGTCTAAGATAAAGAGCTTTACAAGTTGCCAAATGGATAGTTTAACCCTGGCCATCAGCAGTAACAGAGACTCTTGGCCACAGACTTAGATAAGGAGTGGATTTACTTCCTATTTGGTTCTTTGTGTTTTTTTTTTTTTTTCTTTCTTTCTTGAAATCTGTGCTTGGACTGTGAGATGTCTCTCTACAACACACCTTAGCAAGCCCACAAAGTCACAGATCTTGCGTTCCACCAACAACACCTCAAATTGAAGCAGAATCCAATTCTGAGAAATAAAGGGAAATCCCAGCAGTGTTCAGTACCTCCTCCTTCTTTTTTTTTTTTTTTAAAAAAAAACAAGGAAACAAATGCAAAATGTAACAACTCTTCAGAGGAAAGTATTTTATGTTAAATGAAGTTAAATTATAGGTTTGATTTTAAAATGTCTGGGGCTGGTGAAGATCAACATTCTGTGTTCTCTTCAAACTTCTGTATAAGACAAACCATGGTACCAGCACCGTCTCCAAATAGTTGAAGTTATTGATTGGAAAACAAAACAACAACCAGGGAAGTGCAACTGTATTTGGTTAGGTGGTTTCCAGTTTGTTAACCCCTTGGAAAGAACTGGATGGAAGACACAAAGTGAAATCCCATGCATGTCTGCAGGTTCTGTGGCCGCAGCTGAGCCTCCCTTGGCCTCAGAACAAACACCTGTTGGTGAGGTAGTTAGGTGTCTGGGATGTCTGTTGCAGGCAGGTTCCTGAGCCAAGTACCGAGGAGATTATGTCCCCATTTCTTTGTGCTGCATAGCAGCCACCCATAGAGACAAGTTAGAAGATTCTTCCCAGTTTAACTCAGTGGATCTCCATGCCACATTGTGTGGCTGGTGTGACTGCCAGAGGCACCAAGGACAGGAGACAGTAAGGGGTGGCACAGCTAACCATTTATCAGGGTTTTTAACAACCTTAGTGCAGCAGCTGCGATTATAGGAACCTGGAGGGTTTTCCTCTGGCAGGAAGGCTTGAAAGGCCCATGTGGCAAGTGGAGTTTGAACCAGGCTTATTATTAAGCCCCATGACACACATCTATAAATGTCAAAGTCCAAACTTCTTGTCCAGGTGTGCGAGAGTCTGGGGACCTTGTTTCTCAGAAGAGTCCCTTCCCATTCCCACTCCATCCTACCCACGGGACACTAGTATCTGGCAGACAGGCCCTAGCCGGTTCTCTAAACATGCCCATTTCTTTAGAGTTTCCATGACTGCGTTCTGTTTGCATCACTTGGCCTCCTGCTTGAGATGACCATACATCCCTTCTTTTGAGTTCAGTGATGTTTCATGGGCTTAGAATGTTCCGCCCCCATTTATGATAGGATGAAACGATCCTGAACCCCAGATCTAGAGCACTGTTGTTCAATATGGAAGGCTGCATCATTCAAATTCAAGCATCATCCCTAGGGTGCCACAGCCTATTTCTTGCAGTGCTATTACTTTTGGGATTATAGAAGTCTTTCCTTCCTACCTAGACATCAACCCACTCTTTAAAGCTGTGTCTTTCTTCTTTCAACATAATCCATTTAGAATCTACATACCAGGTCACAGAGATGCCGCTAGGGTGCTCCTAGCATTTAGGGAGAAGACTGTTACGGGCCACTCTCTGAGCATGAAGCTAGAGGAAGCAGTGTATGATCTGCCCCTGTGTACCCTCAACATGAGTTTCCTGGAGCCTCACTGTGCCAGGCCCAGGGCCAGGCATAGTGGTGCCAGAGTAGGCAGGACTGAGTTGGTTCCTGCTGAGATGAATGTCATCGCTTGTCAGTATAATTCAGAAACAGTCATGGTTAGAGTACAGAGGACCCCTGGGGTGGGGCTATTGCCCTAGATCAGGGTAGGTCCTGGGGGGAATGAATCATAAGCAAACCACAGGGCCACAATCTCTTATCTGAACCCCATGGGCCAGAAGTTTTGAGAATTACACTTATCAGATTTAGAAATTGAAAAATATTGCACATGACGTCATGCCCACGGTACACAGAGCACCGTGCTGTCACTAAGTGTCTTCATATTTCTAAAGCTAAACAGAGGACTTTTTGCACCACGAGAAAATTAAACCAAGTCTCTAAGAGAGCCACACCAGTACTTGTTGGGTTTTGTTGTCAAATCTGTTTTTTTTTTTTTTTTTTTTTGGGGGGGGGGTCACTTTACTTCAACGTTAGCTTTCAGAGCCTTTTGGGATTTTAGAATTGGAGACAAAGATGATAAACTCTATTTGACAGCATATATTAGAGATGTTAGGGTAACAGTTAATGTTGACTTTTAGAAAAGAAAAGCCAATGGAGGTCTCCAACTTTGTCCCAGAAATAAGTGCTGTTGAAATTTCTTAAAAAGCTGTCAGTGCACAGGTGTGCTGAACTTGGTATCTGTTGTAAGTTCATCTCTTTAACTCGTCTGACTCTTGTGAAGGAGACCCTGCCCAGGCACTGCTGCCTCGCAGCCAGACTGAAAGCAATGGGTCATCTTCATCCTGCTTTGGAATTGTATCTATCAGACTGGCCAACGGGCATGCATGTACAGCATTTTCTGCATTAATAATTGACGGCGGTGGCGAGGGGAAGAAGCCCAATGTGGGCAGTGCTGCCCCTAGTGGCCTCTGGGTGACTGTCACTCTCATTAAAGCACCCTACAGCTTTTAAGCCTTGTGTTTACTCATTGGTAGAAAAGTTATTAATAGCACGGTCTGTCATAGCTGGACTCCACGCCATGGCTCCAGCCACTGTGCCCACTCACTGAACCATCATTAATCTTGTCCTGGCTGTGACAGTGTTTTGTCTTTTTGGTTACTATCAAGAAACAGTGACTTTAAGTAAGGCAGAACACCTGCTAGTCAGGTGGGGGCAGGTCGTCCAATCAGTTGCCAGTCTTGAAAACCAAATCATGTTTTCCAGAGGAGAAGGCTCCTGCTTCCCAAAGGCTTCTAGAGGTCCTAGCCTGCAGGCCCACCCAACGAGCTTCAGATACTAGCTTCCACAAGGGAACCAGTCTCTTAAGATCAATCCCTTCGTATCATATACACATACTCCAAGTATGTTGGTGTGCTGCTCTCAAGAGACTGAGGCAGGAGGATGGCAAGCTTGAGGCCAGCTTAAGCTGCACAGAAAAACCTACCTCATAACAAATATATGTGCATATAGAACCTCCTGATTTTGGTTCTTTGGAGAGTACTGACTGATACAGCACCTTTAAGGTAATAGTGAAATTCTAGGCTACCTGCACTGTTTAGGGCACATGAGAGGTTCCCTGTGGCTGCTGTCTCCTGCTGTCGCCAGAAGGTTCAGGATAACCCTTACCTTCAGACACACAGTCCCCCCTCCCTTCCACCCTTTATGAACCTGTTTCATGAGACACTGCAGACTAATTCTAATTCATAACTAATGCCTCATAACTAATTCACATTATAGATAAATCTAGAACATAACTGAGGCAAGAAGGACAAGCTTGGTGCTTAGATATTACAGCTGGATTTAAAGGTCTTCGCGGAAACTCTTTCATTTACGATGCTGGCTCCTGTGGCTTTCTCTGATGTCTCCCCACTCTTCTTTGTTCCACGCCAGCCCCAGGCAAAGCCCAAGTTCTGCTTGCTCAGTTTCCCCACTCAGCCATTCTTTCACGGAGTCAGCAGGACAGAGGCTCAGCTCACACAGCACTCTGACCGGGAGGCTCAAGGCACCAAGAAATCCCTCCTTATAGTTTGCAGTGCGGATCTGGCACTCATGTAAAACTTTCCTCTAACCTCCGACTTCCTATGAAATCTAAGATTCCTGCTGTGAGGAGCTCTACGGGGAGGGAAGACAGCAAGGCCAGGTGATAGGAACTGGACCACAGCCTTGTATTTGTGCTAGCACAAGATGCCGGGGAGTGTGTCTCTCTTAGGTGATTTCCTATGGAGAAAGAGGATCAATAATTCCCATGTATAGGCTTCTGTAACCATGAACAGTCATTAAAAATTGCTCCTTGGTATGAGGCAAATTACAAGTCCTTCTTCCTCAGTGTCCTCCTCCAGATTTTTCACAGTGCTTTCAATTCACAACAATGCATGTGACTTGCAGGCTCCGTGTTTGACTCACCCAAGGCCAAACCCTAGTAGCTGAGGGCATTTCACAAGACAGCAAAGTTCTTGCTGCTGAATTTTAAGAAAGCAAAGTTCTCTTATCTCTTTTCTCTTGCCTCTCTCTTACACCTCTTATCTCTTACCTCTCCCCATTCCCTTCCCCCCTCTCTCCACATGGTCATGGCCGGCCTCCACCTCTCTACTTCTCTACCCTCTTCCTCTCTCTGCCTTTCTCTGTCTCTACTACCCTCTTAACTCCCCTCCCCATGCCCTAAATAAAGTCTATTTCTATACTAAAAAAAAAAAAAAGGAAAGAAAGAAAGCAAAGTCCTAAAGGGTAAAGGTCTAATTACTGGTGGGAACAGTTCCAGGTGGTTGTGCCTCAGTGGTTTGAACAGGTGGGAGCAGGAGGCCCAGCTGCTTCTGTGTCTGCACTGTGACTAATACATTTATAAACAGGCAATAAACATTTAACTGTGTCAACTTTCAAAACAGCTTTCACAAACAGAACGCAGCAGATTTGAAGTTCTTGTAAGACTCTGTAAAGCTACTTCACAAACGGGGGGTTCTGCAGCCCTTTCCAACCAGGTCCACCAAGACTGGACCTGGTTTAGGTTCAGTCTGCCTCACCAATTCCAATACTCGTGTATTTCACAGGGAATGTGGACCCCAGACAGACTGCTGAGTTCTAATACAATGGGAGGGGCCCTGAGTATTAGTTACAGATCTGTCTTCTGATGTGGAGAAAACTGGAGATAAAGCAGAAAAGAATGAAATTAGACACACAGACGATACACAAACAGCAGCTAGAAATGGGTTTAAGGTTACACAAAACCTAAAATTGCAACATTCTAGATCCATATGTGATACACAAATGTTAGCTAAAGATGGGTTTGAAGATTACATAAGACCTGACTCCACAACACTTTCACAGGGAAGCACTGGGGGCGGGGCTCTCAAATAATGACTGACATTGGATGTGGCACCAGAAACACAGGCAGAAAAATCAGAGACCAACAAGGATGGCTGGAAGCTCAGGAGTTTCCCTACAGCTAGGAAACGATGATGACAGAAAGGTGGCCCTCAACCTCAGGGAGCATCTGCCAACTGCAAACATCCACTATAGGGCTTGGATAGGTGTCTTGCAGTGGCTCAGTCACTGACCTATAGTGCCCTGGAAGGTGGTAGAACCTTTGAGAAGAGGGGCCTACTGAAAAGTTAGCTAGGTCAAAGAAGTGTGCCCTTGGAACTCTTGGAAACTGATCCCGTCCTAGCTTTCTTTGCTTCTCAGCTGCCATGAGGAAATCAGGCCTTCTCTGCCATATGCAGCTGCCATGCTGTTCTGTGCCATCCTAGGCTAAAAATGACAAGTAGCCATGGTTTGAAACCTATACAACCAACAGAAACCATGGGTCTTGTTAAGTTGGCCACTTCAGGGACTCTATCATAGTGATCCAAAGCTGACCAGCACACCTGGAAAGGGATTAATATCTAAAATGTATTAGGAACTCCTACAATCTATCAAAAACAAGAATAACCCAATAAAAATTAGAGACGGAGGTGTGTGTATGTGTGTGTACGTGTACATGTGTTATGCACACTGTGTGCCTATTGGGATCTAACCAACCCATCGTGAAAGGCTCTCTCACCACTCAGAATCACATTAGGTAGTCCAAAATGGCTTTCAACTCCGGAAAGTGCAAACCACCATTGCACACTTTTGGGAGTTGTTATTACACAAAACAAAACAAAACAAAACAAAGAAGTTGATGTGACCTCCCCAGCTCTTTAAATCCTGCAGATGGACAGGGATGCTCCCTTGCCAAAGGGGATGTTGTAGGTGTGGTTTCTGACCACTACATGGAAGGCACAGTACAGGATGACAAGAGAAAAGAGTGGATGCAGTGCTGTGACATCCAAAGTCTCCAGAAACAGAATGGGTGGTATCTGATCCGGGGAGGCGTGAGGGACAGTGTAGCCATTCTGGGGGAAGCCAGGCTTTTTAATGAAGGCAACTGGCTGTGATCTAGACTCTGAGTGAGTGTGTTCAGAAACATGAAGCAGAACTGGACAAGCAAACGCCTCCATAGATCACATTACCGAAAGCTCCCGGATTAAATGATAAAATAACAAATAGTTTTACTAAGATATCTTAGAGGCCCGAACTACTTATAGATGTTGGTGATTCCGCCCTCCAAAAAAAAAAGACACTTGAGTAAGACAATTTTTTTTTTTTTTTTTTAAGGAATACCTTATCAAGAAGTTCTTGAAAGTTCAAGGAATAAGAGAGTTTAGAAATGTGGGGTGAGTGAAGGGCATTTGTAATTTAGGGAGGCAGTCTTCCTGCTGACTCCAGCTTGTCCAGTGGACTCTAAACCTACAAATCTTTCTGTATGAGCATTTAACAGCTACTGTGAAACAGGAAGCTGAGGTTGGTCCTATGAGAACCGCTACATAGTGGTTATAATAAACTTCTGAGGGCGGTCTGGGAACCCTGCACCACTTACAGCACTATTTCAGTGTCCAAAGAACTCCATGTTCACTCCTGCTATCAGAGCAGTGAAAACTATCCAGGCCACTTGTAGCCGTCATTATGCTCTAAGCGAAAATGACAGTCTCCTTTAAGAAACAATAAACAAGTCAGACATCAGTATGCAGCAGCAGTTAACGCTGTGCACAATCATCCAGGCTTTCTCCTAGAGTAAGAAGGGGACAGGAGAGGCAGCTTGGGGCAGAATATATCTAGCTGGCTGAGTGCAAGCAAGACTGGCAAGAAAGAGTGCTGAGCACTTTTGTCTCCATGTTATGAAGAGATGGGGCGGCGACCCACAGAGCATCTGCCAGTGTCAGTGTGGGGCGACTTCAGGAACTTCCCTCCGTGAGTTCATGACAGGGCCTCCTTGAAGTACAGTAATGAAAGCATTTCTCCCCATTTCCTCCCTTCTTTGGCTTGTGGCAGCAAAGAAGAAAGACTGCATGGTGTACGGGCTGATGAAAACTTGAATCGCTGTACACTGTCACCAGATCATTTGGAGGAGAGATGATAAATGCCCTCAAGTAAGCCCTGGGATGCTATATGTAAATCTGAGGTAAGAGGAGCCAATGAGGTCTGGGACAATATTAAGCCAGTTACTAGCAATGAAGCAATTATACGTGTGACTGAAGCAATCTATAATGACAGCTCTAACAGGCACAGGAGAGAGGGCAGGAGACCACTTGGGATATTCTGAATTGTCTATAGTGTCCTGAGACATGACCAACCCAGAGCAGAGCTCCAGGGTCAGAAAGATGTGGAATTATAAATGGAGATCGAAGGATTATATCATATAACTTTCTGATTACAAGTGCCTCAAATCTTAGAAGTACCTGGGAAAGGCATAATATCTTACAAGATGACTGATGGCAAGCAGCCACGCAGTAAGGTGCAGGCACACTGAGCAGACATGAGGGAGAGGGGCAGGAGTGGGAAATGAAGCATAAAACCTGACTATCAAGTGACGCTATCCAGCTTGGGCCAGGGTGCAAGTTCTGAGCATGTGCAGACACCGCTAGTTTAAGAAAGTGCTATGGCCTTAAAACTCTGTGGTCTTGTTACTCAGGTTGTTTATTCTGTAGTTTATCCTCAAGAAACACACATGGATGTAAAAAGTGATTTACTGAAGTGTTAGTTACCTGGGGGATGGTTCAGGTCTTAATGAGCTTGTCCTACATGTATGAGGACCCTGGCACCCATGTAAGGGTAAGGTGGTTCATGTCTGTAATCTGAGCACTGGGGATGCAGACATAGATAATACCTGGGCATCCCAGATCAGCCAGTCTAGACAGTCCATACATTCCAGATTCAGCTCCTATCTCAAAACACAATGTGGAGAAGGATCGAGAAAGACATCCAGTGTTGATTCCTGGTCTCCACTGGCATACATACACACACACATAGCCACACATGCACACATACACTCACAAATACAATAAACAGATGAAAATCAACAAGTGTAGCAGTAATAATAACAAATGTCATTTACTAGGATCTTGTAGTTTTCAAGAGAAAAAGCCTGTTCTGGGTGCTGATGGAGGCTTCAGGTAGAGAGGAAGAAAAGTAGGAGAAAACTAAAAAAAAAAAAAAAACCAAAAAATCAAAACAAACAAAAAACCCCACTATGCAACAGGTAAATGCATAATTTCATATAATATCACACATTATTTTTCTTGATCTATAAATTAACTTCAGAGATAAATCAAGAATTCTGAAGACTGGTGAAGAGAAAACAAACGCGTATGTACAGGCTGCTTTGTTTACACTTGTGTATACGTTAACAGACAACTGGATAAATGAGTGTTGAGTGTCATGAAAACAGCTCTTTTAACTGAATATTAAAAGGGAGAAACAGAATTATCATTAAAAGTCACGTCATGGTACAGGAAATGCAGGCGCGGTAGCTTTCTCTATAATAGCAGATTTCATATTCTAAGGCAGTGGTTCCCACCCAGTGGGTCATAACCCCTTTTGGGGTTAAAGGACCCTTTCACAGGGCTGCCTAGGACCCATCCTGCATGTCAGATATTTATAGTACGATTTATAACAGTAGTAAAATTACAGTTATGAAGTAGCAACATAATCTTATGGTTGGGGGTCACCACAATATGAGGGACTGTATTAAAGGGCGACAGCATTAGGAAGGGTGAGAACTGCTGCTCTAAAATAAAGCTCAGGTGGAGAAAGGACCATCCCACCTGGGGGTGGAACCACCCAATCATTCACGAAGGAGATCCCACTTGGAGAAGAAATGGTTACACACACAGGCCACAGCCTGGCACCTGAAGCCACATTCTCCTTTGTGCCCATGCAAGCACATGCAGGGGGGTCTCCATCCATCTGGAGTCAGCGCTGTACCTGAGTCCTCCAAGTTAACTAATAAGCCTTTCTTTACTCTGCACCAATGGGCCTGCATCTTGTTGCTCTCAGGACCCTGAGCCCATGGCCGGGTCTTGGTGTGATGAGTGCCTCTTCCGCTCTTGCGGAACTGAGGCCCCAGGCTGTGACAACCCTGTTCAAGTGGCCCGGATATGTGGACAATTGCTTGTACTGGGTGAAAGGACAACCAGCACTCCATCCTCTCACCTCCAGATAAAAGCAAAGCCAAAAACATTCTAGGAACCTTCCCTTGGAATAAGTTTCTAACCTTTCCAAACACTAGGCAACCTATCTAGGTAGGTCTTAAAATAATTGGAAAGTTAGGTTTTAAGGAATATTGAGAAATTTAAAATGATAATATGTTATACAATATTTGAAAAGAACCATGTTCCGTGTGAAAGTGTGAAAACATATACAGCAGAGCATTAGGAAATATAATGAAAACATACTTCCCTCCTCACAAAGCACCGAATCTGCAGTTTAAAATTAAACAATGTATATGTGTGTGCATGTGTATCTGGATGAATATGCCCAGTGTATGCAGGCACCTGCAGAGGCTAGGTAATGGTGGGAGATCCTCTGGAGCTGGAGTTACAGGTAGTTGTGAGCTGCATGTGGTAGCTGTGGGTGCTAGGAACTGAACTCTGGTCCTCTGGAAGAGCAGTCAGGGCTCTTAACAATTGAGGCATTTCTCTAATCTCAAGATTGTAGAGTGTAAATGCTTTAAAATTGTCACAAGCACAAAAATGATACGCCCACCACTCATGTAAACGGTACTGCTGGGATTGTAAGGGCTTCGTGGGAGGGATGGAGGAGCACTTCTATGAGAAAGTCGCACATCCTGGCTTGTCTGAACTCATTCTGACTTGTCTGTGTAGACATCTCCTCTGCTTGTCTTACTTCACCATGTGAAGGAAGAAACTGAGGCAGACAGAGGTCTTACCCAGAGAAGGTGCCTGACCCAGGACAGACACGTAAGCTCGCTTTTCTACAAGGTGCAGAGTGACCCTAGAAACAAAACTAGGACCTGAATGAGGAAGATGTAATTGCTGGTATATTCATGCACTGCCTTACCTGTTAGCTACATGTTCCATGTCTCAATGCTTTGGGGCTGTAGGGTATGGGAGAAGGAGACAGCTTTAATCCTTAAACACATGTTTTTTAGTTTGCTTTGAAGTTAATATGTCATTGCCTTATGTAATCAGAGGAAAGACTTGCTTATAGAAGTCTCAGCCTGTAAACAATGACGTTGTGCTTCTTTCTGACCAGTAGCAAATGAGAAAGGAGCACACCAGGGGATCCACCGGATTGTGGGAGGGCTCAACCAAGTTGGTACAAAATCTTGGTCAAGAGTTAATACCCGGTCGGGCATGGTGGTGCACAGCCATAATCTCAGTACCTAGTAGGCATGAAGACAGAAAGTTTATGACCAACTTAGGCTACACAGTGAGACTGTGTTTATAAAAACAAAAATAATGAAAACCAACAAATGAGAGAACAGTGAACAGTGGGGTGCGGCCATCTCACTGTATGGCCAGATTATTCCTTATTGTTCAGCGTGCTAGGGACGGTGACTCCCACCATCTCTCTACATGTGGGTCTCTGTCCCCTTAACCAGTAGTGCCCTATGGAAAGCAGAGCACAAATTCTAGGTGACAAAACTGTGGTCAGAAGCCATGACGTGTACGGTGAGTACAGAATCTGGGCACTTCAGTCATCATGAAGTACCAGACCTGAGTGAGGTGGCCAGCATGGTTCACAAACTCATTGTCAGGTTCCAGCCTCTAGCTGTTCTCTGATTGTTCTAAACACTTGACAAACTGAAACCCTTTCACTTCCTGTCGAAATTGCCTCATCTCCCTGTCAGAGCGCCATGGGGGACTCCATTACTTTTCTGACTTCTCTCCCCTCCTGACAAGTCATTTAGCTGGCTTCTTGTTGTGAAGGCTGTCCATGTCAAATTAGCCAGGGCCCCTATTGTCCTTATTACCACTCGAAAAGCCATCATGAGTAATGCTATGGGGTCCCTCAGTTGTCATCGTTTGTCAGAAAGAAAAGGAGTGTGGTTACATATAGCTGACAGGTAATTTCAGTGTCTACAATTACCCCAATTAGTCTTGTCACAAACAATTCGATAAATGCACACCAATACAAACAGATAAACACACCAAGGTCTCTCACTATTAATGCTGTGTAATGGGCGAATCAGTGATATGATGCTGTCTTTTATTTATTTATTTTTTAAAGCTATCCTCAGCTGTGAGCTGGCACTGGCTACCTGGTCAGCACAAATTGTACTATCTACTTTCATTAGCTCGTCACCACAAGGAAATCTGAAAGACTGTGACAAAATTCATTTAGAGAGAGAGGGCGAGAGCAGACTGTTAGAACACCTGCTTTCTGCATGGATTCGAGGAAGGGTCTGCTTTCTCAGTTCTGAGAAACCAAGGGCTTTCTCTCAGGTTCACTTTGCGCTAAAACCCCCAACCTATGAAACACGGTGGGAATGGGAAGTAGAAAATTAACATCCACACAAAGATTTGGAACACGATTTGGAAAAAAAAAAAAAAAAAAAAAATCAGCTGAATTTACTAGGCGGCAACTATCAATGGAAAACTTGGCAGATTTACATGTAAGGTTCTTGCTTTTCTCATTGAAGGACTTTTATCTTTCAAAAACAAACAGACAAAATTACAGCTGACCACTGTATATACAGGTTCTCTCCTGGGGTCAGAGTTATGAACCACCTTCGGGGTTCACAGGGATCTGAGCAGTGGTCAGAGACTTGATGAGTGTGGCTTGCAGACTGTTACCAGTCTCTTGGGGGAATGAGCTATAGTGGTAACTCCTAGGAACCCTCTTTGGTTCCAGGCAATTCAACCCCAACGGGGCAGCATTAGGTCTGTTCTTGTGATCCACGGAAATAGAGGCAGGAGGCTCCCCAGCCGCAGCATCTGCCGCACCCTGTCTGTTTTCGGACCACAATCTTACGTGATGGCTGAAAAACCCAGCACAAGAATACTCTGGAGGGAACTGCTCTTGGCAACTATTTGTTCAGGCTCAAGATTTTCTTTCTTTTTATTTTTTTATTTTTTTAAACCAACACTAAGAACCCACCAGAAAATAGGCCAGGTCTCCCTAATGAGTAATCTATTTTAGCGCAGTCTTGTCTAGGCATGACAGTTTACTGAGAGGCTTGAAAAACTCGTAATTACCAGTGTTACAGGGCAATTAATGTATATTACACTGCACTACTCATGGCAGCAACTGTCATTTTCTCAATAAAAATGAGCACTCTTCAGCTAAAGGCGACATTAATTGGGACTTTAATGACTATGCAGAGAAGCTGAAGCCAAATATGAACAAAACAGCGATTCAATGAGCGACTTCAGAAACGAGAAAATTGTACTAAAATGAGATTAATTGCTGTTTAGAAAAAGGAAAGAACCTAAAAAGCTATTAAATTGCAGGGTTTGGGTGCCCGGGTGATGGTTGTGATGTTAATCTTGCATTCTCGCAGCAGGCAAATATTCACTAAATTCAGAGCCTTTTGACAGCAGGAAAAAAAATCATGTATGCTTAACTTCAATCCATCAAAAATATATTTCAGCTTTTATCAGTGTTCTAAATACTTCTGCAATTTCAAAAATTACTGCTCCATTCCTTGGCTGTCATCATGCAAATGTGAACACTGTCAATATTGCTATGAAAAATTTCCCAGCTTCAAAAGGCCCACTTCAGTGATAAGAAAGGAAAGCGTGAAGATTAGAATTGCAAACACACACTCCTAATATAACAGAAATCAAACAATAAGAACTTAATGTTTAAGTTGTGGAAACTGCTAAAATAGAAAATGATGGGGTGGGCCTTTTTTTTAATAGAAAAAAATCAAAGAAAAATAATCATGAAATTCTTTCAAGGCTTGTAACTTTGTGTTTAATTAATCCTTAGCAATAATTAGGAGAGAATATCACATCCTGACTTCAGGTGCTGGAACAGTTACTACTGCACTCAAGCTTCCAAGCCTTCGTCCTGCCTCTCGGTCCCTTAAAATTCATCATATAACTGCTTTTCTTTATCGCCTTTTCAAATATCCTGAGGACGATGGATACAAGATGGAGTGCTTGAACTTTGACCCAGGAGAAGGACACATATACTTGCTAACTGTGGAGTTGTGGACTCTGTAACTTCCCGTTTCCAACACCTGCCTTTTCTCCTTACATTTCTTTGAAAGGAGACTGGTAATTTAGTATTTTTCTTATGAAGGGTCTTTAGGAACGCTCCATGGTGGACAGCAGTGAGGTGGTCACAGAAAGCACTGTCTCCCTGCTCTCCCGGCTCAGACGCAATCTGTTTGTTCAGCATTTGACTACTTGAAGAGTCTCCTCATCCACAACATGGATCACATCCACCAAAGGCCATGGTGGGCGAAGAGTGGACCCGCCAGCTTCCAGATGAATGACAGACATTGATAGGCTAGTGGAGGGCAGGATGAGAGGGTGTGGGGATGTATGGGTCATTGGTTGTCAGAATGCCTTGACCTTTACTGGCCAGCTGTCCTGGTCACTAGGACATCACTGAGCTTTGAACTGGAGCTCAGATGTGACCATCCATGTGAAACAGGCTGCTTTCTGAGCCACCATTTCTCCACCTTACCTGTTCTTCCTCGTCCTGCAAACCTTCTTACATCTAGACTTTTATATTAACAGCACAATTCTTCCTCAAGAGGCTAACAAATGTCCTCTTTAGTACCCCCCGCCCCCTTTTGGGGGTGAAAAGAGACCTTTGTTATTCATTGTGCCATTTCACAAACTAAGCTTCTTTCCTACCTCAAAAAACAGCTTTATTTTAAAGACAAAAAATTTCACCAAGCTCCTCCTAAAAACCCTTTCAGGCAAGAGTCCTTAGAGGAGACAGGTGCCTTTGGATGAATTATCTTTAGTGACAAACTATTCACATACATTTTCTTTCTTTCTTTCTTTTTTTCTTTCTTTCTTTCTTTTTCTTTTTTTAAAAAGAAGATGTCAATAGTTTGATTCCATTTTGTCTATGCAAATACCATTGATGAAAGTTTCAATGGCCGTTCTCAGGGCGTGGAAGAGTTCCAAACTAGGTAATGGAATGGGTCTCAGGGACAGGACACTAATTCTCCCAAGTTGCCAAGAATGATCTAACCCAGCAGCCAGACAAAGGCGGCCACGAACCATCCACAGGATCCTAGATAATCCTTTACACTGTATCTCTAGGATCTCATCCCCAGGCGCAGTTCACTGTGAGGCTCCATTTGGGGCTCCAGGTTTCCCATTTGCAAATGGGAGCAACTTTGTCATGCTAAATTGGAAGCCTGTGAACTGAGTGCAAGCACTTGGCAGACACAGGCTCCAGGAATGTTAACGACTGCATTGGAATAAACCTTTCAGGAGAGCACGGAACACGAATTGACTAGATACTGTTTGTTGTGCACTTGGTGAAATTCCTTACCCCTGGCCGTTGCCACACTGGTGCCATGAGAAAAGGTGGCCCTGTGAGGCAGGAGAAAAGGCTTGCATAAAAAGCAAGGAGCACAGCTGTCTCAGCTATGGCTGCAGCTCCGTTTTAACCTCATTATTAATTTGCACAAATATCATAGGCCTTTCTTCCAAAATAGATATCTGTGGTTCAGATTTCATATTAGGGGGCCTCTAAGACCGAGGTACAGCACAATGCCAGTCAATCTCACAAGTGACAGGCCAAGCTAAAGCTGGGAATAGTGACAAGTTACAGGCACTAAAAAAAAAAAAAAAAAAAAAAAAAAAACCAATTCCAGGAGATTAGTAAGATGCGTTTTTAGATACATACACTTAAACATTCTAAACTCAGTGAGAAGCCAAACTGGAATATCTCAAGTTTGGAAGATGAACAATATTTTGATGTGCCAAGGCTAATACATTATATGTTTCGAGTCTTACTATTAAGACCTGTAGCAACTGTTTTAAGAGATGAGGAGAAAGGAAACAAATGGTAAATGTTTATTCAGTCATACAGTTCTGAAAGAAAACAACTGCTAATTTGCATTAGCTTGGGATGGCTTAGCAGACAGCTTTTTAACAGCTATCACCTCGCAGCAGCCCAGAAAACAGAGAGTTCCCTTGCTCCCCTTCTACCTGTTCCAGAAATGTGAGCTTTAATTTATGTTTTCCACTAGCCACGAATATGCAGCAAGTTCAAAATCATTTCAAAATGGCCCATGTCCTTTGTCAAGTAGTTTGTGGAGGAGAGAGTCAACAGAAGAGGACAGAGCAGTCTCCCAGACTCTACCTTTCGATACAGAAAACAAGGAGCATTTTGGGTTAAGGGGAAGTTTTATGGTTATATGTAACTCCACTTTAGTGTAACTGGTACAGTTATTTTGTATACATAAAAGGTTGACAGCCTATGTATAGAGGTCTTAGGATCTCAGCCATGTAAATGCAAGTAAATCTTACTGTAAAGAGTAATAAATCTTGATTTAGTTGTTAATTAACTTTTCCACCATTATATGAGAAAGTAAAGGGAAAGGTGGGGTTGGAAAGGGGCTCCCAGGTCTGAGCCAAGGAAACTTCTATGAAATCTGAGGACTGCCTTGGCGAGAAGGTGGGACCTTCTATTGCTGTGTTCATGGTCTCAGGACTTTACGACTCAAACAGAGAAACAGCAATGGGCTTTCTGTACAGACCATCTAAGCACAGGTAAAAGGGGAAGAAGAGGTTTCAAGGGAAAGATGGCAACTGGATTATAAACAAAACCAAGATGGGGGAGGGATTTAGATGATAGTAACTGGGCAGAACATCTTGGATATGATGTAAGGTGAAAGACAAGAAAGTCTACCACAGGTAAGGACCAGTGAAGATGAGCATGGTGAGGCGGGAAGTGACATCAGGGTTTCTGCCTCCCTGGGGGTCCTTTGTTCCCCCTCTGGTCAAGTATGCAATATGAAAAAAGAAACATACTTCACACACCAGCCTAGGATGGGGGAGCGTCAGCAGATCTGTCTCCAAGGAAACCATGCATGGGAAGGGTTAGTAACAGAATCTCTTTTTCCTGAGTTAAATGTTTACTCTACCCTTATAGGTGAAAGCTTGTAATTCCAACTAAAGCCAAATGTGAAAAAAGCCACTGCACAGTGATTTCTGGTATACACACATTTCCACCCCACTACCTCCACAGTCATGTCACTTCCTTCCTTCTTTCCTTCTTTCCTTCTTTCCTTCTTTCCTTCCTTCCTTCCTTCCTTCCTTCCTTCCTTCCTTCCTTCCTTCCTTCCTTCCTTCCTCCCTCTCTCCCTCCCTCCCTTCCTCTTTTTTCCCTATGTAGTCTTGGTTGGTCTAGGACTTGCTATGTAGATCAGGCCTTGAACTCAGAGATTCCCCCTGCTTCTGCCTCCCTGGTGCTGGAGGTGTGTGCCATCAACCCAGCACTACCCCCCTTTAAGGCAATATCTCTTTGGACACACCAAACTTACAAAAAATAAACTTAACATTTCTTTTTGTAGACTTTCTGAGTCCGAACCTTTTCTATGTATGGCTTGACTCCATCTTAGTAGGAAAATAGTAACTTCACTGTCTGCTGCAAGGTCAGGGAGGATTAGGAACATCAAGACATGAAGACCTTCTGCTAGCATCCTCAAGCTGGAAAAAAACCAAAGGCTGAGCACACTCAGTCAGAACAGCTCTAAAACTCAAGATTTCTTGAGTGCCCCTATAAGTTTCAGAGTTTGAATCAGGATTGAGGTAGTTCAGTTGGGTAAAATCTTAAAACAAACAAACAAACAAACCTTGTATCATTAATACTGATGGGCCAAAGCACTTTAAACAGGCATTTAATGTAAACTTACCTTCTTGCCTTGGGATTCATATCAGGATCTTAACTCTCATTGCTGCCTCTTTTTATGAGCACTCTCAACCCTCCCAGTTCTATATTTATATACATGCTCTCTACTGACATGGAACCACTATATGCAAAATAATACAGACCATGCTGGGAAACAAACCAACTTTAGACCGCTCTACCAGTGTGGCACAGGGAGCACCTTGATGAACACTGTTTTCAGGACTACTCAAGCATTCCTAGGGTGGTGAGGAATGAGCTGAACTCACTGAGCACCATCTACCTATTTAAAAATGTCAGTGTTCTGTCTGTTTGTCTGTCCGTGCTTTTGTCAATAAGAATGCAAGGAAGAAGTTTCTTGATAAAAGCAAATACAAAAATACAAAAGACATAGTAAATAGTAAAAAAGCCATTTTGTGCACACTGATTGAACGTTTACAAAAGCTCAGTCAATCTGGGTTCCCTTTCCTTTCCACCACACAAATGTAAGAGATTTATTTATTCTAATATAATAGGAAACAAATAGACAAAACAAAGATGGAGGTTTGGGCATTTATTATTCTCAAAGGGTCTAATGCTTTTTCACATGCTATCTATGAATTTTTTTCTTTTTTGAGTGGTCTGTGCAATTAGTCCCAGATCTCTTAATTTCTGGCTTCCATGACTTTTCCTAAAGATTTCCTAGGTCTCTGTTTCCTGTTCACAAGTTGAGTGTGAGGCTGAGACTCTTGGACACTCTAGCTGATAGTGTTAGCAAGTTGGGAACTGGTGTAGTTGGGAAGTTGGAACACGAAGCGATTTTTCAGTTGGTCTGTTCCAGGAATGAGAACAGCCGACCATCGCACATGACTACCTCAGTGTTCCTGCTCTACCTCCCAGGCTGCGCTCGTAGTCATCCCTGGATGCCAGGCCCATGGCAAATGCTAAGCAACAGCTTTGTTGAACAATAAGTAAAGGAATCCTGGCTTTGATATGAAAGAATTAATCTTCAGCAGATCACATTTTCTTTCCAGTCTTGACTTTTCTGACCGATTTAAAAATGCTTCCACTTCCTGAGAGGAATGGTGAGCCCCAAACATATTCATGGTATGTGCCATACAAATACAGTAGATTACAACAGTCGCTGCTAGTAAATATGACAGCGCACTGTTCATGTGAGCAAAGGAAACTCCTCCTGGTCTTGAGATACTCCCAACAAGAAGCATGCAAAATCCACTTTCCTACCAACTCTAAGATGGGTCTCATCCACTGGTCTTGGCTCTTGTGAGTTATTAATATGATTTGCAAGCTGTCTCCTATCTCCACCCTCAGCCCCGTACTCCAGGCTGGATACTGTCTGGGCTCTTGCTCCTCTTACAGGTGAGAGAAGCACTCTGGTGAGAGGCTGGGGTCTCATCTTGTGAAGTACAGTGCGTCTGCAGAAGCTCTCCTGTGTCCTTTCAGAGGCACAACTCTGCCAAGGTGGTCCTGAGGGGTGCCTCACTCTCCTCTAGCTCCCATTCCTGACATCTACACTCCCACATCTCCCATCTTCTGGCCTCTCCAGTATCAGTACCCTGATGAAAAGATCAAAGTATACTCAAAATAGGAGAAAATCAGAGCAAAGAAAGAAGGCCTATACACACACACATATTCTATAGTTATAGATTAATGGATATATATATATCCATCTCTCTATCTTCTATTTCTCTATCATATCTATCTATCTATCTATCTATCTATCTATCTATCTATCTATCTATCTATCTATCTATCTTTCTATCTATCTTTCTATCTATCCTCTATTTTTATATTATCTATCTATCTTCTCTCTCTTTTTATATTATCTATCTATCTATCTATCTATCTATCTATCTATCTATCCATCTATCCATCCATCCATCCATCCATCCCCTCCCTTTCTGGTCAAGAACTGAAGTAACTGCTTGCCTGTTTCTATTACTGCTAATGCTCAGGCCTAGTAAGGTGGAGAGCCCATTTCAGACAGAGTAGATCCAAAGCCTTCACAAGACACCATTTGTGCAGTGTGGGATAACTCTCTGGACAGCTAGACTCTTGAGACTCTTTAGTATATGGACTTTGGGACGCTCGATGAGCTCAAGTGCTCCGTTAGCCCATGTTCCCATGTGGAATGACAGAAGGCACTGTAGGTGAGATGATTTTAGGTCAGTAGGGCAATACAAACATACTGTTTACTTTTGTCATATGGTTTGTCTTAATCACAAACTAAAAATTCATTTAGAATGCTGTAAACAACGTCATGTTTATATTGGTATTGCATGTTGCTTGAAATCGTATACATTAAAATTAAGAACAGAAATCTAAGTTAATGGTCAAAGACAACCAATAACAAAACAACTAAATTAGAGTTGTCAAACATCATTTAATATGTATACTTCTTTTCCTTTTCTTTTGGACCAATAATTATTAAAACTACAGTAATAGGAGTGTTTACGACTTCCTCTGGAAAAATCTGCTCAGAGCATTTCTTTCAGGCTAAGAAGAATCCCCGGCTATCTCCATGCGATGGCCTAGTGACTTTATATCCTCCTGTCAAACCTCAGCAGTTTTATTTGTCATGATACATGCTAGTGAAGGTTGGAGGTTAAAGTTGATAGGAGGGGCAACAGGAAAATCGACTCCTTTTACATGTCGGGTCTGTAGGCAGTCTGTGAACTTGAAAAGTCAGCGGCTGATGATGCTTTTTAAGAAACAGATCCTCAAATCAGAGGTCAGCTGGATCCAGTAAAAAACCTTCTACTCTGAAATAATCTCCAATGTTAAGAAAAATAGTTATTTATATCTGAAGCTAAAAAAAAAAAGTCTGAGATGTGGGGAAAGTGAAATTACTAAGCTTTAATTTTCTTCGTGGTTCCTCTGAGAACGAGCTGATGTAAGGGGTAGGGGTATAAAGGAAAATGAAACTAGAAACTAAAAGCGCATGCAGGGCAGAGTTAGAAAGCAGGCCTCTGGGCAAGGAGGATGCTAATTGAAGCATCAGCTCCTGCCCTCAACAGAGAGCTGCATCACAGCAGATGGTTACGCAAAAGCATGAGCTGAAACCCAGCAGTTCCCACAAAACAATCTCACCGCCAACAACGCCTGCCTCAATCAGCATACACTGCTTTCCTTATGGCTACTCCCAGCTCCCCTATCTCTGGTTATCTTTTGCCTAATATGTATTATACACATATGTGTGTATATATATATTTAAACACACTCATGTTCATAAGAAACTAAATTCACTCATTTCACAGAGATGGGTACACATAAGAGAGAACAAAAAGGAGTCAAATTGATTCTAATCATTAAAAAAAGAAAATCTGGTACTGAAAGAACTTTTTATATCAAAGTGGTAGGAAGCAGTTATACAACACCAAATAGTTATACAATTAAAACAATTCCTCTTACAAGGATAAACTCAGGTTCAACACTAAGTGTCTTAAACCTCACTCATATATAAAATCACTCTTGGCTACCTAAGCAAAGACTGTGAGTCTCTGACATACTTTTTAAAACTCCCTGCTTTATGTTAATGGTAGAACTTGCACATCTTTTTAAGAAAGTATTGTCCCGGCCTGCGGGACTTTCGACAAGGGTCCGAGGAGGGAACTGCCGGCCTAGTGGAAAGAAGACAAGAGACAAGAAATACTTTGGTCTTCGACAAAGTATAGATAGCAAACTTTATGAATGCAAGGCAGAAAACACAACTTTTGGGAAAGATCCTAACAAAACAATCAGGAGTAAATGAAAACCTAGGATAGCCAAGCCAACACCATGGCTGCTCTTTCCTGTATAACTCTGGTAGTCGCACATTAAAGCTTTAAACATAAATGTACCAGGGCAGTGAGACAGCTCAGTAGGTAAAGGTGCTGGCTGTCGAAGTCTGGGGACTGGAGTTTGATTCTCAGAGGTGGAAGGAAAGAAACGGACTCAGATGTTCTCTGATCTCCATGTGTGTTGTGGCTTGCCCATGCCCCACGCCACCTCCACCATATACCAATTACACAGTTAGGTATTCTGGGTGCTCTTAACTTTTGTTTAGACACATAACAAACATTTTCCAAATACTGAACTTGCTTAAGGTGAATGTGTTTTTAATTACAAAAAAATAAACAAATAAAAAAACGAAATGCTTAACAGCAACAGCTAGGAAATGAGAAAATGTTCCCATCACCTAAGTACATTTCATCAAAAGCTCCTGGTAGCATCGCTTTGCTTCTCCTTGAAGGAGCTTCCAGGCACATATGGATATATGTATGTGCAAACGTATTTATATTCACTGAGCAGGTGAGAGACACTTTTGGGTTGGTCTCTTTCTATTTGACATAGAAGGAATGTTAAGGAAAAGGACTCAAAACAGTACTCAGTGCTCTAAACATAATTCTCCTACAAATGCGTCACCGTTGAGCCCAGCTTCAGCAGAGATGAAAAGGACTAGCTATGCCCTTAGTTCCACTGCTTTTATTTTCATCTTCAATTGTTTTTCTCATCTCCTTTTCGTACTGAATAACAGTATGTTGGATCTCTAGGACCCATGTAAATGCCAGGTGAGCGTAGTGGTCACCTGTAATTCTAGCATGGGAAGGTGGAGACAGGGCATCCCCAGAGCAAGCTAGCTCACAGGACTAGCCATACTGATGCTCTCTGTGTGTGAGTGAGAAACCCTGCATCAGTGCATAAACTGGGAAAAGCAAATGAGCTCAATTCCCAACATCTCTAAACCCAAACACACGTGTGCATGAGCACCCACATTCAAACATGCACAACCTATACACATCAGGGGGCAAAAAACAGAACTCTGATGTCCAAACCAGCTAAAAGTATGTATAGGATATTTGTGCATATTTCTTTGATTTGAAAATTTGTAGTGAGCAATATATTTTAAAAAGTTAACTTAATACAAGCCAATTTTATAGTTCATACACACTAGCCAAGAGCATGTAAAAACAATGCATTTGATATTCTTAGGGTTTTTTTGAAGATATTTTTTTATTTATGCATATGGGTGCATGTGTCTGTGTGTATGCACATGTGTGTGTTGATGCTCGCAGAGGCCAGAGGCAGGGGATCCCCTAGAGCAGCAATTACAGGTAGTTGTGAGCAGCTTCATATGAGTACTGGAAACTGAACTCTGCTTCTCCCAAAGAGCAGGAAGCATCTGAATCCCAGAGCCATCCTTCTAGCTCCACCATTCATAATTATTGCTAGGTCCATAATTTGTTTCAGATAGTCCTTCTGAAGGCTTCGCAGACCTGTACTGTGGCCCCAGCGATTCTAAGAATGGGATGGTTGCTTAACACAACAAAGAACCCAGAACTGGATTCCTCAGCTTGTAAAGTTTACCAAAGTTGAGTACATTCTTATGCAAATTTAAGACAATGAGCTCACCTAGCCAGCATCCTGTTTTTTTGTTTTTTCAGTTCTGAATTTATCACCAACTGGGTGTTTAATGGAGAGCAATGATAAATTTACTCATCATTTATAGTGTCCTAGCTGCAGGCTGATAACAAACCAAATACTTAAGTATTAAACATTTATAAATATTTTAGTGGTAAAAGTGAATTACTTTGCTTTTACACATTCTTGAGAAATAGCAATCCTTCCTCCTTTATTTTATTATAATCCATTAGAAAACTCTGGTGTTTAAATTGTATACATATTGGCTAATCTGAGAGATGTGTGTATTATGATGTGGTCCGATTCTGAAGGATACAGATAAAATGCAATCATGTATTTACCCTTTCTGCTTGATGACTAAAGAATATATGTAAAAGTCTGAACAGTGCTCAGCTCTCTGGGGATGTCGGAAGCTAGACATGGCTGCATTCAGGACAATGTGCATGTTCTAGAAAATCTTCAGCCTATAGCTATGTCCTACAGCCAAAGTGTCACGTGCTTCAAGCTGCTCACTAAGCAGCAGTATATACAAACGGCCATGCACTTGAGGCCATTAGTCTCCATTCCAACTTTCAAAGTTATAGACTGAATTAGAAATATAGAGGGATCCAACTCAATTCAGTTGAATGAAATGACTGAAATTCAACTCAAACACTTCCTCAAACTTGCCGTCTCACAGTATGACAGAAAGAAGCCGTTCCCTGCTCTCTCTGGTACGATTTCAAAGTATTCATTCACTGACTCATGTACTTTTTCTTTTTCTTATTCTAACATGACCACCCTACAGGGAAGCTCTATACTTGTGGCTACATTTCTGGTGTCCAGAACAGCAGACACAGTAGGTGCTCAGAATATATCTGTTGAATAAGTGAAGACATTAGTAGTCTTAGTTAGGGTTTCTATTGCTGTGATGAAAAACCAAGACCAAAACACCTTGGGAGGAAAGGGTTTATTTGGCCTACAAGTCCATACTGGTAGTCCATCCCTGAAGGAAGTCAGAACAGGAACTCAAACAGGGCAGGAACCTGGATGCAGGAGCTGATGCAGAGGCCACAGAGAAATGCTGCTTATTGGCTTGCTCCTCCTGGTTGGCTCAGCCTACCAGGGGATAAATATGAGATGCAGAGAAATCAACAACAATCTTAATTTCAAATACTAAAGATTTAGAAGGTTCGGTCATTCTGGGACTGTTTTACTTCCAGGTCATCTACCTAGCTCCTGCATGTATCCCATTTGGAATTCTGTGATCAAAGGGAATGTATTAGGCTCCTTGCCCACCTGACTTAATGTTTGAAATCAAACCCCAGGACCATGAACATGTGAGGTGAGTGCTATAGCACTGACCTACAACTGCAGCCTCTCCAAGCTCTTTAGTTAGGGGAACCACAGTGAGTTAAGATAACCAAATAGATGAGCCAGCTCCTTGCAGGCGCTTAACCCAGCCTACCCTTTCCTCATCCACTGCCTAACCACCACTGATTTTGTTTTTCTTTTCTGTCAGTATTCCACTCAAGAGTTCTCAACAGGTATTATGAAAGAGATGATTGAGAACTGTAAGGCTAAATAGAGATACCATGCCTCATTCATACGGACTTCTCAGTCCTTAGGACTCTACTGCAGTGGACAATGTTTCCCTGATGTTGTCTGACTACTGGCCTTTCTGTGGGAAGCATTTCTGAGAACACAGTAGTCATTGATGCTCTTTTTTCCATAGAAAACAAAACTCCAATTTCTGTTATATACAGATCTTTGTAGTAATTAATTATAACATTTTAGATGGGATTAAAATGGAATTAGAGAAGAATAAGACAAAATGACAAAGGACTGGAAAATAAAATTTTCCATTTTATTAAATACAATATGTTCAGAGATGGCCAATACTATGTATCCTTTGAAAGTCAATAGAATAATTTGGTACTATTTTTTTTTTTTTTTCCAAGAGAACAAAACTTTATTGAAACATTTAGGTTTAAAGTTTGGGGGCTGGGAGATGAGACGGCTCAGTGGGTTAAGGGTACTGGTCGCTCTTCCATACATAAGACCTTTATTCAATTCATAGCACCACATGGCAGCTGATATCCAGTTCCTGGGGCCTATTTTGGAAGGCCCATACTACACACAAGAAAACAGTCCAACCAGCACTGGTAACTTATGTGACCCACACCTTCTCTTTCATAAATAAGTTACCCCTAGAATTCCTTCCATGAAAGTACTCATATTTAGGTTAAAATCCCTTACATTCCTATGAGCTGCTTCAGCAACCTGCTGCCTGACATTGTCTGGTGGCCAGTGAGTACTCGGATAGAAATGCCGAATAACGGCGAGGAGAGTCCGGAGCTGCCTGCAACTATTAGTAGGCAGGAAAGACAGGACCTGGTTTCCGTCAGGCTCCTACAGAACACTCTTACTTTCTGATGCCATACACTAGGTATGTATGTAGTCCCTGCCCGAGCAACTGTATGCAAATGAAACCAACTGGTTTAATTCCTACCCACGTTCACAGGGGAGTGGCACACTTTCGTCAACACAGACTAGTGTTAATATTTTTCAAATTTTGCTAAGAGAACTTTAATCCCAAATGCAATACTTACTGGCTAAAACTTAGACTTCAGATGACTCTCACGGGCAAAACCAGACAAGCCAGGCTTTGGAATATGAAGGGTCAAGGGCATGTGAAAGGGCATGTGAGGCACGTGCAGCCCTTAAGGAGTGGATAGGAGCATGCTTATATGGCTGGACACTGGAAGACATGAAATAACATTGTGGGGTATGGCTGCAGTAAGAGGGGTCAGCTATGGAACTTCTTCAAAGGATTTCAGGATAAGAAGCCCGATAATCCTTTGTAGGTATAGGTAACCATGATTAACCAAGATTTTAAAATGATTCACTTATGTAGTGTTTTCAGGCTACCCATAGCAGGGATCCCCTTACACAGCAAGGTTGAACGAGGGGGGGGAGGGGGGAGGGGGGAGAGGAGAGGAGAGGAGAGGAGAGGGGGAGAGGGAAGAAGGGAGAGAGGGAAGAAGGGAGGCAGGGAGAGGGAAGAAGGGAGGCAGGGAGGAATGTGTATTCAAACGTGAGCTGGTTAGCTGACAGAAGAATGGCTTGGCAGAAATATCCTAAACTGTGAGGCCCAAAGGGAAAGAGTTAAGAGACAATGTGGGAATTCCTTCCTCACCCTATAATCTTTTGCCTGTACCTCTCACTGCATGAACCAGCAAGAAGTCATGGGATAAGCATCCACTGATGTGGCCCAACTGGGTCAGAATACCAGTGCACAGAATAGAACAATGTGGGACCAAGACAAGCAACCTGGAGAGGGAAGCTATCACCTGAAGGCTAAACTTCCAGGGTGAGCAATCTTGGGCAGTGTGTACAGAGGACCAGGTATGAGGAGAGAGAGCGAGAAGACAGAGAGGGAAGGAAGATGAGGTTCGTCCAATGCTCTTCCGTTCTGAAATAGCTCAGCATTCTAAGTGCTGCATCAGTGATCTAGGTGAGCAGGCCAGTGGTTCCTAAGCTCTCCATGAGACTCGGAGTTACAGCTGGGTAACAAACTCATTGTTGAAGCAGCATTCCATAGACAGATCTGTGTCACTGCAATAAATACGTGGGAGTGCTCAGTAGGTGGAAAGGGGAGGCCACCCTCAGAGGAATGCCAAGAGGTTGGGACATGAGGAGGGGGAACAGAGCAGGTCAGCATCTCTGGATGCAAGGTGTCTAAGTCAGGGTTTCTATTCTTGCACAAACACCATGACCAAGATGCAAGTTGGGGAGGAAAGGGTTTATTTGGCTTATACTTCCATGCTGCTGTTCATCACAAAAGGAAGTCAGGGATTAGGAGCTGATGCAGAGGCCATGGAGGAATGCTGCTTACTGGCTTGCTTCCCCTGGCTTGTTCAGCCTGCTCTTCTTATAGAACCCAAGACTACCAGCCCACAGATGGTACCACTCACAAGGGGCCCTCCCTCATGGAGGCATTTTCTCAACTGAAACTCCTTTCTCTGTGATAACTTCAGCTTGTGTCAAGTTGACACACAAAACTAGCCAGTATAATTGACCCCTTGTCAACTTGACACACAAATACATCACCAATAAGCCTCGACCCTTACTTCCTTATTCATCCCCAAAACCTAAATAACTTTACAAGTCCTGCAGTCTTTACAAATTCTTACATATTAACATTTCAGTCCCTTTTAAATATCCAATCTCTTAAAATTCAAAGTCTTTAAAAATTCAAAGTCTCTTAACTGTGGGCTCCACTAAAATACCTTCTTTCTTCAGGAGGGAATCTATATCAGGGCAAAGTCACAATCAAAAGCGAAATCAAATTTCAACCGTCCAATGTCTGGGATCCACCCCCGATCTTGTGGGTTCCTCCAAGGGCTTGAGTCACTTCTCCAGCTCTGCCCTTTGTAGCACACACGGCTCCAGATGCCTGTACTCCACTGCTGCTGCTGCTCTTGGTGGTCATCTCATGGTACTGGCATCCCCAAAACACTGCTGTCTTCTGCTGCAACTAGGCTTTACAAACAGCTTCTCATAGGCTCTCTTCATGGTGGCAAGCCTCACCTCCTATGCATGACCCCTTCGATCCCTGGGCTGTCAATGCAACTGAAGCTGCACCTTCACCAGTGGCCTTCTGAGGCTTCTCACAGTGCCCGAGCCTCAGCTCTTCATGACTCCTTCATGCCTTCAAAACCAGTACTACCTGGATGACTCTTACACATTACCAAGTCCTGCCACAGCACAAGGTACAACCTTGGCTATCTCTGGAACACAGCCTCTTTGTGCTCTCAGAAAACACTTCCCAGAAGATGTCACCTCAATGATGCTGGTCTCTTCTTAATTACCACCAATTTCTTAGCTCCAGCTAACCAGCATCAATAGTCCCAGCAATACAATGGTTTTGCTTTAGTAGTTTTGGTATCTTGTTAATCACAGCTGATTTCTTCAGCCCCAGCTAACCAAAACCACAGAATCTTTACAATCAAAATAGCAACGGCCCTGATAAGAGTCTTTAATCTTCCCTCTGAAATTTCACAAGCCA
>CM052701.1:58587801-58640301 GCA_028551405.1 Uromys caudimaculatus
ACCACCAATTTCTTAGCTCCAGCTAACCAGCATCAATAGTCCCAGCAATACAATGGTTTTGCTTTAGTAGTTTTGGTATCTTGTTAATCACAGCTGATTTCTTCAGCCCCAGCTAACCAAAACCACAGAATCTTTACAATCAAAATAGCAACGGCCCTGATAAGAGTCTTTAATCTTCCCTCTGAAATTTCACAAGCCAGGCCTCCATCTTCTGCACTGTTCTCAACATTATCTTCCAAGCTCCTACACAACATCCCACAAAGCTCTTAACACCGAATGGATCTTCTAGCACAAAGTTCCAGAGTCCTTCCACAGTCCTCCCCAAAACATGGTCAGGTTATCACAGGAATACCCCACTACACTGGTATCAATTTGTCTAAGTTAAGGTTTCTATTCCTGCACAAACATCATGATCAAGATGCAAGTTGGGGAGGAAAGGGTTTATTCGGCTTACACTTCCATGCTGCTGTTCATCACAAAAGGAAGTCAGGACTGGAACTCAAGCAGGTCAGGGATCAGGAGCTGATGCAGAGGCTATGGAGGAATGCTGCTTACTGGCTTGCTTTCCCTGGCTTGTTCAGCCTGCTTTCTTATAGAGCCCAAGACTACCAGCCCACAGATGGTACCACTCACAAGGGGCCCTCCCTCCTTGATCACTAATTGAGAAAATGCCTTACCGTTAGATCTCATGGAGGCATTTTCTCAACTGAAACTCCTTTCTCTGTGATAACTTCAGCTTGTGTCAAGTTGACACACAAAACTAGCCAGTACACAAGGCAAGGTTAGTGTGCAGAAAGAAATTGAGGGAAGGAAGAAATGTTAACAGGCAATCACCATTTGGAACAGGGAAAAAGAAAAATAGAAATCAGAGAAACTGGGTGACTTAAGGAAGTCATGTGTGGGGAGGTCTCTGTCTCAACAGAGAGAAAGGAAGCAAGAGACAGTGGGGGCCTTCCCAGCCTGTGAGAGGGGATTTAGCAAATGCTTTGCTTTAGCAAAGATAGACAAACAGATGTATAGCAGGCTACACATGCTTACTTCTTAATCCGAAACTCTTAAGTAGGCCGTGACCCTTCTTCCAGCATCATTATGTTTAATTTTGTTTCCAATGTGTAGATTTCTAGAGGATAGAATTATATGATTTTTAAGTGTGCATTACTTCTTAATGAACTAATGTTAATTGGTAAGAAATTAATCTTACAAACAATCACTCCTAAATGAAGGAGACGATTGTGAAATGAGCCAGTTAGGAAATTTATGGCAGTAGATACCAAGATGGCACACGTAGAGTGGAAGCCACTGGAGCACAACGTGGAACCCTCACCCACCATGTCTCACTGTCATCTACCAACTAACAATGTTATGGAGAAACCAGCCTTAAGTTTTCAGAATACAATAAGACAATACATATAGTCTTTAAATTTTAAAGTTGATCATATAATACACATAGTATGTCTCTGGTAATTTTAGTGATTTAGGAAAATTAATCTCAAATAAAAATGATTTAAAATGGTTAAAAATGTATTCTAAGTATATATTAAGATAAGCATATTTAAAATAATTGATATGATGGAATCATAATATGGAAATCCTTACTTAAAATGTCTCGGCATAGTCTACCAATTAGAAATAATATGTGTATTACTATGCAAAGATCGACGTTAAATTTTAAAAGTACAGTAAAACTACATATCTTTGGTAATTTTAGTGATTAATGCCTTAATTAAGAGATGGGGTGCATGGAGACATATGCAATGAACTGACACAATTCATCATATTGGAATGAATCACATGATAAATGGATAGGTATAGTATGAATTATACAGCACACATGCAAATCACATACTCATTATCACAGGTAGGCATTCCGTTTTCCACAGCACAAACATAACAAATCTTCCAGTGGTCCTCAATCTACTATGAGACGCTTCCTAAACAAAGCAGTTCAGTGTCTTTTGCAGAACAGTAATTTAAAAGAAGAAAGTCAAATGCCTGGCAATGGAGAGCAGTGCCTACATCTGTATCCAAGCTAAGCTAGAAATAAGGCCTTTATGATGCATGTCTGTTGTCCCATAGTGTCATTTTAAATGAAAGTCCTGGCACTAGAGACTGTAATAAGGCCTACAATAGAAACAAAGCCAAATCAACGGACATTTATTTATTTTTTATAAACTGATCATTGGCTGGTAATAACACTGGCCCACAAATAGTTTCTCAACGAAGGAGTAATTACTTAAAAACACAACCCTCTGGGACTGATTTGTCTTTGAATAAAATGTCCTAAAAAAGACACAACTTAAACAGGAGTATATTAGGGGCTTAAATACTGATATATGCCAGAGTGGAAGGGGCAGGGCGGGGCAGGGCAGGGCAGGGCAGGGCAGGGCAGGGCAGGCTGCTGGGAGACCTAAGCTCCACAGAGATAAACACCAGGCTTGGACTGTAGTCCAAGTAGTATTTGCAACTACTTCCCGCACAGTCAACTTTCCCTTCTCCCATTAAACAGGACTAAAGGGTGTGTATCAATTAGGCTGTGGACTGAACTCAGGACAGTAAGTGAGCTTTGAAAAAAAAAAATACAAAATTTCTATGTAACTAAGACTGCTCAAAGCACCATGTGATTCTCATCCCTCCCCCTTAAAAGGACAGCAACATGAAATTTTGTAACATTTCAAAGATGTCTCGGAAATTTCAAACTCATTTTATCTTTTAATTAAACCTATTTCCCGAGGAAGGCCTTTAATCTACAAATGCCGTGAATTTTCTTACTGCGGATCATATCACCTGTTAAAAAGATCAGGGTGAAGAGACTGCCTTCCCTGGCACAGCCACGGCTTCCCCCAGCTGACATCAGGTAAACAAGTAATCTGAAGTTCTAGTGACTGACTTGAGAAGTCACAATGAAGCTCCTTCAAGTACAGAGGACTAATTCAGAGCTGTAGGTTGAAGTGGGTGTTCCTGTTCTACCTGAGCAGACATAGTGGACAGAAACGAAAGCACAAGACATCTGCTTAACTACACTTTGATACAAGTTTGTGAAATAACACGCTTATATAAAAGTGACATTTATTTTGAATGTGTGCTTTGAGAATCTGAGTTTTTTCAGTTTTGTTGTTGTTATTATTTAAAGATAAAACCACCACAGAATGACTTTGACAGCCAAGGCAGTCTTTGAAAATCATATGAGAATTACCATTTTCATTTAGATGAATATATATGATTTCTGATCAAGGTGCATCTAGAAATTATTATATTTAATAAGTCAGATATTACGTCTGTTATTAGAATGTTTTTGTAAAGAGTAATTAAAAAAAAAACCTTAAAATGTTAATACATATAAATGCTTCAAATTCATTTGCTAAAAATGAGTCTGAAATCACACATTGTCAGACATTTTAAAGAAACATAGATTTATTTTCCTATATATGAGTTAGATATTTTCTAGAGCTCAAAGAACTGTGTTTAATGATTTTTAAATAATACTTTTAATGAATTTAACTTAATAAAATTCTTTAGACTTTTCATATTAAAAATTTATACTATTGGGTTAATATACTGCAATGGATTTTGATTCATCTTGGACAAACTGTGGAGAGTTTTCAAAAAATATGTTTATTTTGTATGATTTAAAACCAGTAAAATTAGAAGAACAGAAGAAATGAGATTTTATGTTTACATTAACAATACTTGAGTGAGATCAATAACTTAGATAATTTTTAGAAAAAAATTAAAATATATAAAAAGCAGAGACTGCCTTCCCTTAAGCATCTGTCTTGTAATTTCGTAGCCCCCTTTAAATCTTTCTCTCAGTTTAACATATTTTGCTGAAATATTTCAAGGAAGTGTCAGCTGCTCATCCTCTACATTATTTTTTAATGTCTGGCTGGGGATACCTTCTTATATGACATAATTACATACATAACTCCACAGTGGCACTGTCATGTTTAACAAAATTAACTATAATTTCTAGAATTCACAGCAGCCATAGTAAATGTTCAGTCACTGTCTCCACAGTGTGTTCTGCAGTCCATCTGATGGAATCAGGTACAACAAGGTCAGCTGCATTTGGTTATGGTGTCTCTGGGCTCCCTCCTGCCCTGGTTAATCTACCAGCCTTTTTCTTGGTGAAGAAACTGCTCTGACTTCTTTCGAAACCGAAACTACACTGACAAACTGTAAAAGCTGCCAAACTTTTGCTATTTATTTTTGGTGATAAGAGAGGCAAACGCTGAGACCTTTGCCTAAAGTCCAGATAATTGCCAAGAAGCCTGGAAACAATTGAATCCCATATATTAAAGGGTCTAACCTGCACTAATTCTTCATAGAGTTTGTTTCACGGTGCTTTGATACAGTAGAACTTAAAGAGATTACTTAATGTTAAAATATTTCTTCATAATCCAAAGACATGTTCTAGAATATATTTGAGAATTGACCATTAGTCATTCTGGGAAAAAAGGTATGCTATGTTCCTTCGATTATCTCCCTCTCTCTGGATCATATGAACAAGGCGGTCACCGGCTGTAACCAGTGTGCAGCACATATACTGAGTTGAATCACCAGAACAGTTAGCCAACTCACAGCGGTGTCCTTTACAGTCACATACTCAACTTTTATAGGTGACAGAACCTTTAGAGGATTAAGAAGGGCTGATGAGGAGGACAAATATCAAAAAATAGAAAATACAATATTAATATGTCTTCATGATATTCGCGTTAAATAAAAGTATAAGTTAACATGGATAAGGCTGGCTTTGTCTTTCTTCAGGACAGCTTTTGCTAATAGAACTTGAAACAGATCCGTGATGCACAGTTTTTGAAAATCTTAAACATGAATGACTTTAAATGGAACCACCTGACCTGAACAGCAGAAAAGTCATCATGGCTGAAACTCCCAAGCTCAAATGAGATAAATTCAAAGCGAAGAGATGAAGGGCAATTAAGCCCCTATTTTGACAATTCGAAGTGGTCAAGTGTTTAAAAGTATGACACCAGAACCTTCACCTATCCGTATATGAGTGATAAATGAGGCATTTTGTGTCATTACATTCCCATAAATCACTTCCTGTAGCTGCTGACGGCTTTTATCAGATCTAACCTTTTCGAGCTTCTATTAGCGCACTAACATTTTCAACTTTGACACACACGCAGTTTACAAATTCTGCAGCTGATTAACTCTGGACAGAAGCTCACTGGGATCATTGTCTCCAAGTTGGGTGGAAGCCTTAGGGTCTCAAGAGCTCAGACACTTCCGTTACAGTACAAAAATCTCAATGAACGTACAGAGTTGGCTGTGGAGTTGCTAAGTGATTATTTGCTGCTGGGAAACAAATATGAACAAGGCTTCATTTTCCATGGATTGGGTGAACTAGAAAATGCCAAGAAATTGAAAGAAGAGAAAATAAAAGCCTGGATGATGAGGGTTAAATTCTAATTGAGTGTATATATATATATATATATATATATATATATATATATATATATATATATATATGTTTTTGCTTTAAAATTTTTATTTATTTATTTTTTTGGTGGGGTGGGTCAAAAAGTAATTTCTGTAATGATTTCTAAAGACGTTTTGATGTATGCAAAGCAAAGAGAAACCAGACAAAATATACTTGTTATGGGAACTATGACCCCAATAAAGCACAGTTTAATACTGATGCGATTGTTTCATTGAGGGGATCTTGAACAAAACTAAAATATTCAGTTGAATTTTTCTGTACATTTCCAAGAGATTATTTTGGGTAATTCAAACAATTTAGTTGAAAAGGAGAAAATAAAATATCTTGTTCTGTTTGGTTTTGTTGTTAGCCTTGGACGTCCTGTAACTCACTTTGTAGACCCAGCTGGTCTCAAACTCAGGGATCCACCTGCCTCTGCCTCAGCAGAGTTGGGATTAAAGGCTTGCCCCACCATGCTTGGCTTCCACCTGTATTTTAAATCAGTTGTTGAAATTATAAAGATACAGCATGTAAAAAAATGATAGCAATTTGCTAATGCTATAGAGAGAACTAAAGTAATTCTATAGAAGCAGAAATAGCACAGACAAGGAAAGATCATGATTTCACAGTTACTTAAAATGTACTTGCCCTCATCTCTTGGTGGAAAAGTGAAAGAGTATGACTGAACTTGACAGCCAGGGTCTGGATGCCTGCCACAGTGCTGTGCAGAGGTAGACTGTGTAGGTCAATGCACTCATTCAAATAGTATGTACCTAAACACATCTGGGCAGATGTACTTAGAGCTGTGAAAGGATCAAAAAAACCTACCTTAAAAAATACGAATGATAAAGACAGAAATAATACTGAGCTTCATAGGGGGACTGAAGTTGGTAATGCTAGCCAGACAGGACAAGCCCCGGGGCTGGCTATTTGGCTACTAGCTTGGTATTTCAAACAGCATTAGTTTTGATGAGAAGTACCAGCCATGAAGTCTAAATAGTAACATCCAAAGGGGCAAACTAACGACAGTAAAGGGAGAATGTTCACAGACAACCTCCTGCAGCGGACTGCCTCTTGTTGATAAATGACAAATCTTAGAAAAATAGTGGGGGAAGGACAACTTTTTCTAGCATCATGTCCCACATAGCCTCCTAATGTCACATCTGAGGCCTATCCATGACAAATTAAAACCCTCTTTATTTCACTAATAATATCACTCATCTCAGGAGCTGGGCAGTTACACTTTGACAATTCAAATGTAAATCCTGGGCCGCCTATGAGTATTCATGACAAAGGCATATTTATCATTTAAAACAAAGGGACATGACTTCTTGGTGTTCATATCAAAGACCAGTGATGGATGAGGCCAAGCTAATCAAAAGACAGGCTAGAAAGAACACAGATGTTTGCCACTCTGATTAAGAAAATACTCTTTACTCCCCCCCAATGCTGCCCAATGTGGACATTTCAAATTGTTTTAAGGTATAATTTCAAGCAGACATCAAGGCCTTTAACAGCTATGGCTCTTACAATACCAACCCCAGCCCCAGGCACAAATTACAGAAGCAAAAATCTCCAAACCAAGAAAAGATCAAAGTGCCAGAGTCAAAGTTCCTTAGATGTAACCTGTAAAGACTTCCAGAATTGGTACTCTCCTCCTCAGTTATTACCAATCCAGAAACGAACAGGAAAACAAAAAGGCCTGCTTCCATCTGACATGTTTATAAACAGCACGACTATAAGCCAGCTGCAGTCAGCTAGGAGCCACAGAGATGAAGGTCTGAGACTGTCCCTGCTTTCGTTCTTGACCATGGAGGTGTTGACTTTTGTTTTCAGTGCTTCTCAAGTGGAAAGGATTTAAGAAGAACTGCCCATATTTAAGACTTTAAACACAATTAATTCTGGAGACATTTTAGCATTCGGCATCATTTTGGGGGTGGGGAACCAGCATTAAGAAGAGGTATTTAGAGTCGGGGCTGGTGATAGCACCTTCTCCCATTCCACTGATGAAGAGCCATCATCAGGGCCGCCTAATAGAAATCCAATTTACAAGGCCCTGCTCATTTGAGTGTCTTTCAGGACACTCAGGATTGGTAGCCCTGCAGTCCTGCAAACAAATGCCGGTTCCTCCAGAGCAGTGCTGCTCCCACACTGTATACTGGGAAGTCATCACTGCAAGGTTACCTTGAAGAAATTAGGATTATGGAAGAGGTCTGAGGGAAGAAATCCCATCTATTTTAAGCCAATTTTCCTTGTCACTTTTGTGAATCCAGAGAAGTACACTTGTTGATATGCGTTGATCGGATGTCTGACAAACAGAAAGCACCATTCCTACCCTCATACCTCATATAAACACATACAAGGGACAAACAACTATTTGCGGACTACATCAATGATGAGATGGCTTTGTTTTCCCTTTTGTTAGGATGATCGTCCTATAGTCATGATCGTTCCATCAAACTCAGCACCAATGCCATATTGCTTCCTATATGAGAAGTATGTGTCACAGTCAATGTATCACTGGCGGAGGACACAAACTGCATATCTGTGTCCAGGTGCAAGCCTACCTACAATAGGCATAACCTCTTCTTGAAGCACACGCATGATTGCCATAGAAAGACATAACAACGGTTTTGCACTCAATGTGTTAAGAGATATTTACAGAATAACAAAAACCTTTCACCTTTTGGCCCCTGTATGAAAAATTTACTGGATGCCTAATATATTTAATATTCAGTAACATGAGAGAATAATTTTTATGCAACTCTGATAGTTAGAAAGATAGATAACTCAATTATTAGATCATCTATCAAAATATTCAGATGTGCAAGAGGCTACTAAAAAGATTGATGATGGAGAAAGTCCACTGATTCTCTAGCCATCATATTCATGCATTTGGCCAGACAACATTTTTCGCTGCCTTCACAAGCAAGCTTCATTACCCATCACTCCACTGAAAAGAGTTTATTATGAGGCTGCCATCTTGGCAAGACTATTATTTAGATGATAAATGCTGAGGGGAAAAAGTATGTCTACTTCTTTTTCTTTTTCTTTCTTTTTCTTTTTTTTTTTTAAGCAAAAGATGAGCTTTTCTGACAGATAAAACAAACAGCATCCACGTTTCTAATTAAGTTAAATTTGGCAGATACAAATATAGGTCAGTTAAAGCTACGATGTTATCTTCTGTCTGAATTTTACCCTTAATTTGTAAAATGTAAATGAACTAATTAGAGGAGAAACAGCATGATTAGTGACAAATGCTTCTGCTGGGTCTCTGCTTCTTGACATTTATGATCAACTATAATGAATTATTGCTTTTTAAAATAATTGATAAATTTTCCCCCCTCACAACAATGAGAAAAAAAAAAAAAACTCACTAAAAATTTATGAAAGCAGGCCAGCCACCTGGCAGAGTGACAGACTTTGTGGTGTTAGCTTCTGAGGAAAAGGGAGACATAGAAGGTCGTGATACCGTAAACAGCTGAGTTAATTTCTATCTCTGCATGTAAGGATAAATCTGAAGGAAGAAGTGTACAGACATTGAATTACTAATAAAGGTAGTTAAAACATCTACTAGAAAATGTTCATCTTAAACTGGCCTCTATTAGAGTTCACTTGGATTTTCTGACTCTTCAAACGATTAGTGAGAAAATCGGGGGGTGATAGATGAAAAAAGAAAAGATTGGCCTCTGGAGTCCCAGCAAGAAAACCTGGCCCTGTTAAGTGTAATTAACTCTCTAATAGTAGATTGAAAAGAGACGTTCATTTATTTCTATTCTCTGCTATGAGAAATGTATCTACAGTCAGATGTAAATGTCAGTCACCAAGCTACAAAACCTTGTGAAAGGGAAAGGCTGTTGGGCAGCCCCATGCTCTGGACTATCAGTTCACACACACAAGCTCATTGGTCCACCCTGAGCAGGTGGTATCGGGGAACCTGAAGCTGAAGCCTTTCTATCAGGCAGACGGAGAACACGCATTGTCAAGGGTGAGCAGTGGACATGGAAACACTTGGAGCGATAAAGAAAATAGAACGAAAAATGGCTCAATCAAAACTGAGAGCTGCCAGGGCGCTATGGTGCAAAACAAGAGAATAATTAAAGAGGCTCGATACCTCAAACTTTCAGTTCTGATTTTAGTTATTCTGTTAAAATACTTACCATGGAATAAAGCATCTTAGTTTCATTTAGCAGACTGTTAGCACATTTGGAGAAAATCTTTCTGATATGCTGAATAAAATCTCCTCCCCCCGATTTTGACAAATACATAAAATGTCCTACACTTTGCAAGGTGTAATCTAAAGGCTTGGGGGTTATTATTACACTTGTTTCATATTGACCAGTTGTGAAGACAGCAAGAATATCTCTGGGGAAAGTTGAGAATTTGAATAAAAGGATTTATTACTGTTATGTTTTAAAAGTTCATTAATAGTACACATGTTCTTCCTGTCTTCCCAATGCCATGGTGTTAAGGTAAGAACTAATGTGAGCATTCATCAAATCGCAGCTTCCCCCCAATCTTTAGCAGAACTTGGGCCTCCATTCCATGCCTCACCTTTTTAACATGTGATGGACCTACAAGGTAATTGCTTCAAAAGCGCCCTACGATTTGTCTGTGCCCATTAGTCTCATACTTTAGAGGTAGCCCTCAAACTGTGGCTTCTATGGCGGAGATAAACTATCAAACATAGCATCCAGCCCTTATTTGTTTAGTTTTAGCTATTAACACTCCATTCTCATTTGTCATTTTGAAAAACTAATTTAAGTTTTAAAATTAAAAACGTTAATAGTTCCAGGATAGGTTTTTAGCTTTATAGTAACTGGAAGAATAGCAGAGCAAGAGAAATTTCCAAAACAATCATTTGCATCTGTTTAAATTCTTGACTGTGCATGGAAGGGAACAAATGCCTTTGAGGAGGGTGTTATCTCTGATGGAAGAGAAAGGAAAATGGAAAAGCAGTCAGTGTCAGGTATCCCAACCCAACCTGAGTCCCTGGGTGTTGTAGAAGGTCATACCCTTTCAGCATGGTACTGGAGTGTCAAAATACATCAACAAACCATCACACCGCAGGAAGAAGAATGACCTTTCAGTCCTTTATGTTTGGTCTGCGATGGAGCTTTGGATGTGGGGTATGCACGAATGGTTTTCCTAGCTGCTTGACAAATGCAACTCCCAAGGCTGCTTTCAAATGTGATTGCTAAAAGCTGCAGGTTCGTACATTTTGGTATAACTTTCAAATGCACATAACTCACAGTGGGAAGCGAGGGAAGGTTAACTACCCCAAAGTGAGATTTGATGTAACTAGGCTGAAATGATTTTATAAATGTTCCAATGCAAGAGAGACGGGGGTTGGGAGTAGGCAAGTTTAGAAATAATTTTAGCTGCTTCGAGAGTCATCAATCCTGTTAATCAGTTCCTTAAACTTTATTATGTATGCCACATTGCATTTATCTCTTTTTTCTCCATATTCACTAAAATAAAAACATTTTTTTTCACTTTGAAAAATTACAATTGTTTCCATTTTAGATTATCCTTAAGTCAACTTGTCTCTTCCCATTCTTCAGGACCCCTATCCCACAGAGCAGTTGCCTCAGGACATCTCTAAACAGCTCAACTTAAGTGACTGTTAATGTACATTATTTTCCACTTATTAATTCTTTAATAACACTATTATTCTCTCTACTAGCTACATTAAAACCCCTAAATATTATTTGTCTTATTCTCTTTGATACAACATTTCCATTGACATTGTGTGTGGCACTGATGACACTTGCCGAATCCTATAAATCTATTGCTACCATTTTTTGGTGTAAAACTAAATTAAAGTGTGGGAGGGATGACAACCACCACAGCTGACAGCAGCCCATGGGAAAGTAATAAAAAAGGAATTTAAGAGAAACAAGCAGAGGTTATCAAGTATAGCTGCAGAACCTGTGTGAAAAAATAAGGGAGAGAAAAAAACCAAGAAACATCTGAGTGTTTGTGACTGGGTTGGTGGTGGGGGGAGTGGAGTGGAACTCACATAAATCTTAGAGTAGACTGTAGGAGTGTAAGGAGCAGGGCAGGGACAGCAGGCATATGGCATGAGTTAATGGGTATAGGGAATTCAGAGGGATTTAACTTATCTCAACTGTGGCAATGGCAAGCATCCGATTCACTCTAATGGCTTGTTGACTCAGGAAATCATATTCTTCTAGGAAGAAGAATGCATACAGCTCTCTGTTTTGTGACAAGGGTATGAGATACTGGATGAAGGGGGATGGCTCACATGATGAGCAAAAGGGAGAGGATGGGTGAGATTTCTAACATGCCACATGAAACAGCACACAGTTTCAACTTATGGACTGGTTATTTCCCAAATTTTCTATTCCCTGCTATCATACCATGAGTCTCAGAAATCAAGGAGAACAAAGCTTCTGATAAGGGAAGACTAACACACACAGAACTCGAAGAGTGCCCACAACTAATTGAAAGTCATCTGATGTTCACAAGAAATCACCTGACAAAGGTGTGGACAGCAAAACCAACTCCAGGACATATAAAAGAATTCACATTTGCTGTCTGACCCCAGTGGAAGGAAATCTGATGCCAATGACAGAAGGCTACAGAACAATGTTTCAAATATTGGGAAACAAAATAGGTTAAGAGCCAAAAGAGAGATCAACAGGCCAGTATGGTGGTGGGTGCATACAATCCTAGTCCTTATGAGATATACAGGCAGCAGGACTTAGTAGTGAAAATTTTGGTTTCGTTGAAAACCCAGCTATGTTATGTGAATATGTTTTTGTTTTAATTACCAGTGTTGAATAACATGTTGCTTCACAGCAGGTGATTATGATTTGCCTTGTACACTAGCAGGGGCGTGATATTGCCAGCTACAGATACTTTGTTTGGAACTCTGGGAGCTTTTCAGAGGGTATAAATGCCAGAAGGGCTTCAAGGCACCTGATGCTCCTGGTAGCTATTGCTGTGATTTGATAAGAAGTTGGAGATGTACAGAAGACGAAGATTGGACTTGCCCTAAGGAACTTTAGGAACTTTATACCCACAATTAGTAGGATGTTGTCTATTTTGTTGGCTGAAAGAGGTCTATGTTGCTTTCCTAACCTTCTTTCTTTCTTACCTAGTATTGGGGGGGACTAGAAGGTATTAGGGTGAACAAAAGGTTGGAAGGGAGGTAGAGATATAAGAACCCAATAAAGTAGTACAAAAAGTCACACCAACAGGACTGAGTTGGAGGATAGCCCGCTGCATACACAGTTAATTCTAGGGGATCCTGGCTATATAATAAGATATTGGCTCAAAAAGAAAACCAAAACAACACCAAAACAGTGAGAAAAGTAAAAATAAAAAATGAATTTGAATGAAAATTAAAATTGAAAGCAAAGCATGGTAAAACTTGAGGACAAGAACACAGCTGTGGTCAGAGGGGACTCAGTAGCACCTAAGTGCCTGCACCATGATGATCTCAGTCTATAATCTTTATCTTCTACCCCAGAAAACTCAGGAAAGAGAGAACAAAGTTGAAATTAGGGAAATAAAGGGAAAAAATAGAAGTCAATGAAAGACAAACAAAACAAAGCATCATTATATAAAGAAATCAGAGGAACAAAAACTCAGTTTTTGGGGAAAAACAAAACTTTTAGGCAAATTGACCTGGAAAAGACAATCTCAATAGCAAGATTAACAAAGATGACATAACAAAAGTTGACATGTATTAAAATAATAAGGGACTGTTTTTTTATTAAGTTTATTCTGGTACATTCTACAACTTAGATAAAAGGGTAAGTACTCTGAAAGACAAAGTCCTAAGTTCAAGTAAGAGAAATATATAACTAGAATTCCTATGTCTATTACATTGATTTCATAGTTATAAAACTTTTCAACAAGAGAGCAACAACATACCTCTGGTCTGTATGGCTGGGCAATTGTTTTTGAAGCTTAAGAAGAAATACAACTCTGTAAAGACTTTTCTGGAAAATGAAAAAGAGGAACTCACATTCATACTATATGAGACTGGTAACCCATCAAATATCAAAACCAGACAAAAGATTTGAAAACAAAACAACCCCCCCCCCCCAGATCTCTAATGTTCATGAATGCTGTTGCAAAATTAACAAAATTTACCAAACAAACCACACACTGTATGAAAAGCTATTTCTTGCAGGCCAAATGTACTTTATCCCAGAAATGCAAGATCAGTTTGACATCCCAAAATCAATCACTATAATTCACCACATTATTTCAAAGAAACATATGGCCATCTTAATAGACACATTTTGAAAAATACCCAACAGCCACTTTCAATTAAAATCCTAGGAAATTAGGGATAGTGAGGAGCTTTCTCAATATGATAAAAAATATTTGCAAAAACCTAGGTTAATATCTCGACGATAGAGCAACTTCCCTCTGAAATTAAGAGCAAAGTAGAGATGTGTGTGTTACAGCTAATCATTTTTGTGCAGGGATTCTAGCTAGGGCAGTAAAGTCATAAAAGAGGAAATAAAGGCATACAGATGATGAAGAAGAAGAAGAGGAGAAGGAGGAGGAGGAGGAGGAGGAGGAGGAGGAGGAGGAGGAGGAGAAGGAGAAGGAGAAGGAGAAGGAGAAGGAGAAGAAGAAGAAGAAGAAAACAGTGTCCATGTTCACAAATGACGAGGCTGTCTGTGGAGAAGTAGCCAAGTATTAATAAATGACTTTTAATGATACATTCAGGATACAATACCCATATGACAAATCAATTAGATTCCTTGATAGAATCAATGAACATTTGGAAACCGATATAAAAATATTATTTCCAATAGTATCAAGAAACAAAATAACTGATTTCAATCTGACAAGATAACCTGAGCCATATGCAATGTTTCTAAGGAAAATATCAAAAGATCCCACCCTTTCCGATGCTGGAGCCCTTTAATACAGTTCCTCATGCTATGCTGACCCCCCAACCACAAAATTATTTCACTGCTACTTCATAACTCTAATTTTGCTACTGTTTTGAATTATAATGTAAAAACTGATATGCGACCCCCAAATGGGTCATAACCCACAGCTTTAGAACTGCTGATTTAAATAAAGAGAGCATGTTAATGCTAAGGTCACAACTCTTCCTGGATTGATCTACAAATTCAATAAAACTTCCAGCAGCATCTTTTTCTGAGGAATTATTCTATCACTTCTAAAATTCACATGGGAATGTTAAAAATCTCCAATTAATAAGAAAGCAAGCAAGCAAGAAAGACCTTCTGCAGAATAACAATGATACTGGAGGACTCAGACAAGTTATTTTTGAAATTATGATGTCACAGTAACCAGGACAGTATAGAACTGATTAAAAAAAAATAGACAAATTGGTCAATGGAACAAAAACGAGAATTCAGAAACAGGTCCTGTATAATCAATTTATTTTTCATAAATTTGAAGTTATAATAAAACATATCTTTCTTTAAAAGGGTGCTGGAACTTGAATTTCAATTGGTACAAAGATCTGCCTATACAAAATTAAGTGTAAATGAATGTTATTATTATGGTTGTCTTCTTTAGATGTTTTAAATGTAGATTTATTTTAAGCTTTATTTGTGTGTATGTGTGTGAGTGTATGCCATGTTTGCAGATGCCTGCAGGGGTGTGTCAGATACCCTGCAGCCGGTGTTACAGATGGCTGGGAGCTGCTCAGTGTGGATGCTGGGAACTGAACACAGGATGTGCAAGAGCATGAAGAGCTCTTAGCCACTGAGCCGTCTGTCCAGCCACATCTTTAGGTTGAAAAAAAAATCAGATATAATTATAACAGCATAATTCATAAAAGGAGAAAAGCAAAAACAAACATAATTTGGAGTCACCAAAATTAAAAACTTATTTTTCAAAGACAGTTAAAAGAATTATGACAAGCCACACATTGAGGGGAATTTTTGCAAATCATATATCTAATAAAAGATTGACATCCAGTGCACTGAATATAAAGTCACTAAAACTTGATAAAAGAAAACTAATTACAATGAACTGAAGATTTGAGCAGAGATTTCTCCAAAGACAAATTGATGGCAAATAAGTATATAAAAATTTTTAAATGCAGTATCAGAAAATGCAATTGATATCATGATGAAGCACATTATGTAAGTAATATAAGTAATGTAAGTAATCAGAAAGTCATGTCCAAAAGTCTGAGGAGAGCATGTGATTGGGAAGACAGCGAGCTCCCTCAGCAAATATTTTGCCCATGGAAATGGAAAAAGGTATAATCCCTAGAGATAACAGATTAATCACTTCATAAAACATGAAATACACCCACTCCATGTCCTAACCATTTTATAATTATAGGTATTTACTTTGAAGCAATGGAGCCATACCATACTATATTACTAATAGCAAGAACTAGGAACTAAGTCTCCCCACAGGTTAGTGAAAACCAGTAAGGGAACAGACACAGCACTGAATGTGCTCTAGGAAGTACTGGTATTTCAAGGACAGGAAAGCACCGGAAAGAACTCCTATGTTTGTTAAAAAGTCAGACAAGAAGCCTTGTGACGGCACACACCTTTGATCCCAGCACTCAGGAGGCAGAGGCAGAGAACTCTGTGAGTTCAAGGCCAGCCTGGTCTACAAAGCCACTTCCAAAACAGCCAAGGTTACACAGAGGAACTCTGTCTCAACAAACAAACAAACAAACCAGACAAAGGAATAATAACTCCATTAAAATATCAAAAACCATAGAAACAAAGTAAAAGAAAACCAAAACTAACTAAATTAAAAGAAAAAGGAAGAAAAGGAAGGAAAAATAATGGAAACAAAAAGAAAGATGCTACATCAAGCAAACAAATCAATAGTAACTGGCAGTCTGGCCAGGGGCCTCTAACGGGTTAGACAGCTGGAAGACAAGACTGTGAACTCTAGATGGACTAGCCAAGCTCAGCATCGACTATGGGATACTTTCCTGAGTGTACATATATGTTAAACTTATCCAATTATAGGCTTCAAATATGTGTGCTTTATGTCAATTACATACACCCGGAGGGGGGGAAAAGCTGTTTTAAAATTTTAAAGCCTATTTATTAAAATAGGCTTATTTGGAGCAAATTGGAACTCAAAATAAAATAGAAACTACTTAAACGTTTAAAAATATATACTTCCTAACAAATATCCTTTAGCCAACTTATCTCCTGAATTTAAATTGATCATTTAAATTAACATCTGGATTATATATAAATCAACTACTTGATTCTATGGCTTTGAACTCCCAACAATGTCACTGTACTCTGGATATATAGGCACAATGATAAGTTTCTACACTGACTCTACAGATTCATACTGAATACAGTGCAAGGCTATGGAGGAAGACAAGAATATCTGGCCCATTTGTCCATCCACACAGAGGTGAGTCCTCAAGTCCTGTGTGTTAGAGATATTTAGCTTCAGCTTTGTTTACTCATTAACTAACAAAGTGATCTATCCAGTGCTTCTCACCAAGACTTAAATGAAGCTCCACGGTGGAACGAGAGGGCATAGGTATAGAATTCATAGGAAGACCCTATGCCTCACTTGTCAATCACTCAAGGATAGGGGTGACACTTCTGTGGAATATCCCATTGCTTGTGCACATTTGCTGCTTAAAACTTAATCAAGATTCCATTTGGTGGGCCGGAGATGGCTCAGTGGTTAAGAGCACTTGCTGCTCTTGCAGAGAATCTAAGTTTGGCTCACATCTGACACCTTTGGCTTCTGCAGGCACCGCATTCACATTCACATACCCACAAACAAACACAGAATTAACAATAGAATCAAAGCTAGGTCAGTACTCCAGTGCTAGGTGCACAGTAGCAGCACTATCTAAAGTTTGCAAAATAAAATAAATTTCCCAGGGTGCAGACCCTATCACAGCAGTGAAATTAGTTCTCCAAAAGTAAATTATTTATCAATATGGACAAAATGTTTTCTTTCCTTGTAATGAGAATACAAAGTGAAGTTTACACCCACTTCAGTCTCAACTTTATGCCACTAACTAGACTTAGCTATAGAAAGGGTCTTTGCACAGAAGGGTGTTGGTTGTTGGCTCTAACGCCACTGTGTGTGTCACTTTCTATTGAGACTCTGTCATCTTCCTCTCACCTGTCTACATTGTTAGATCACAATGGCACATTTGCATTCTTTGATAGCCCCTCAATCCCTTCTTTGTTGATTTGGTTTGACATAACATTTCTGAACTCTGCATGACACAGATGAACTCCATTACAAGGGGTCAGCAGGAAGAGCTAGCATTTCAACACTTCATTGTTCCCTGGATTTGTGAAACTGGTCAACATGCCTCCCTCAGAACAGTCTTCACCATGCTTAGGAATTGGACACATAGGTACCTAAGTCAGTGAAGAATTTCCTAACAGACATGTTTTCTTTCATTTTAATCCTTTGTTTAAACTCTTCTCAATCTCACAACAACCATGACTTCATTGCAGAACCCACTTGAAAGGCTCAAGACTACATTTCTATTTTTTTGTTCAGTTTTGCTTCTAAAGTCATTATTGCAAATCATGAATGATGACACACTGTGCAAACTCCTTGCTGGGGAAAACCTGGTGATTTACATTCCCGCTGCAGACGAAATGGTTTGGTTACCCTGAGAAAACATTCTCATGAAGGTACTAAGTACACAGAAAACACTTTCCTTGTCTTTATCAAATATTTTGAGGTTGCTGTAGCTAATAACAGTGTCCAGTATTTGTCCAACAATGGGATGTCAATACATCACAAGCGACTCCACTATGAGAGATGGAAAGGCAAATTATTATATTTTCCCTTCACAGAGGTCCTCTCCAGTGCATTGGCTAATTATTAGTCGATCTGTCTCTTGTTGCTGATGACTACTTGTTAGTGTACCACAGCAGCGCCTTCTGAGGCTGCTGTAATTGAAGGTTTGGGAGACTTCTATTGCTGAGGCACAAACTCCAACTTACGACAGATGTGATCAGCCTTGCCTTTAACAAGACTGAAATAACTGGAAATCTGTGATTTGACTAATTGCAGGCTTCCTGAAAGTATCTTAATACAGAAAAAACTTGGGCCATCCTCTGAAACATACCTTTCTTAACTCTGACTGCCTGGCAGCCTTGTTTGAAATGCCTCCTCTCAGGTTATCACCAACCAGACAAAGCAATCACTAGACCATTGAACAAATAACTGATCTTTAAAAAGCCCTGAGAGGGAAGAAATGAACTCAAATCAATTTCTGCAGCAGAAGGTATTAGCTTAGCATTGCCTGTAGGAGAGTAGACTCTCTGGAGCCAACCATTCAAAAACCTGACAGATGGAACCTGGCTCTTAATCTCTGTAGAAGTCCAACAATGTGATTAAGGTCCTATTTCCTCTGGTGTCCTTCCCCGCATACCTTACTGCCAGTACACAAAAAGGCTTCCGAAGATGTACACATTGCTTCCTTTGATACTGTCCCTCAGACTCAGTGAAGAGGAATCCGTGCTAGGCAAATGAGCTTAGAAGAGGCTCTGGTCCTATTTTGGCTGCATCCAGTTCACACAATGAGGATTCAACAAGGCCAAAGGAACCTGACCTCTGTTTCTGAACCTCTTCTAGGCAGTGCTCTTTGTTGTAAAGACATCAAAATGTGCTTATTAGGGAGCCAAAACCCCTCCCAGGGCCTAGCACTGGAATGCACACCTCTCTGTCTGAGGGCAAGGGTTTGTGGAGATATGCACGGGGCTTGGCGGTACAGGTTGGGTTATAACCGACACCTTTTGAGGTGAAGTGAGAAGAAGACAGGGACATGGGGCTGCCTGTACCTACACTCCTACACACAGCCTGGGAGGACAAAGAACATGGGAATTCTTACCACAAATCTCAACTTGCAAATCTTCATGCACAATAGACTATTTTCTTGCATGTCTAAGGAACTACCAATTGTTCTATCTCTACTGCAGGGTTTCAAGGCATTCCATTTCAATTTTCAAACCAGAGAAGTCTGAAACTTTGGGAAAGGAAAGAAAGTCATCATTGTAAAGCTGGGTGGAAAAAACCACATCTACAATTCCAGCACTCAAGAAGGTGAGGCAGGAGGATTACCATGAGCTCAAAGCCAGTCTTAGCTATAGAGTAAGATCCTGTTTCAACAAAACAAAATAAGACAAACAAAACAACCAAACACAAATATTTATCTGAGAAACTTTACAAAATGCATTTGCCAGGTGGTTACCCTTCATTGCCCACTTTAAAAATCATATAAAAAGTTATAATACTTCTCAAAATAAGGCTGTAAAAGCTTATATAGCTATAAAATATATAAAAGTGTTTTAGAAAATTGAGACATTCCCACTGTCCTGAGGATGGCACTCTTAAGAAAAAAAATTAGACCAATTATGGTTTAATGTCACCATGTCTTATATACTCCTTAACAGTTGATTTCAATTATAGTCGCACATTAAGTATGAGTGTACCCATCGCACAATCATGCAGTGAGTAACTACCCACTGATCACCTACTGTGTGACAGGCATTCTGCCAATTTCTGAGCGTTTAAAGATAGATAAAACAACTAGATAGCATTAACTCGAAGGAGGTGACAAGCAAACACCAATTATAATGCTTGATAACTGCTATGGGATCCCCAGCAGAATGCAAGCAGGAGCGGCTTGGAGGAAGCAACAAGGTTTTCTAAGGGGATGTCAGCCAAGTTGAACTCGGAAGTTAGCTAAAGAGTCTATCTGTCAAAAGAGGTGATTCAAACTGTCCAAGGACCTTTAAATTCCACCAGGAAGTGATACACAAGAAAAACACAGAGGCAGATTCTTATCTGTTGACTGCTAGCACATATGGAAGTGCTTTGCAGGTATGGAATAACTGATTTTTAGAATAAAAGGGTAAGTATTATTAATTCCATAGATGGGCAAGCTGTTCCCATGCACGAGACCAACACAACCTAGACTCAAGCCCAATAGTCCTTCCATAACTTCAAGGATAATTATATTGAAAGATTAAGTCCAAGCACACAGAACCTCAGCATTTCCAAGCAGCTGGCTTTCATGGTCTTTGCAAAGCTCCCCTATAAGTGTACTTTAAAAATCGATGCTCCTGACGGTGTCCCTGAAGATACCCACCTCGAACAACAGAAGGCCTGGGCCTGTGTGTGAATGCCATGTTCTTGACCAGCAGTTGTTGGACACTGATGATCACAGCGTGCAGGTCTCCCTGTCAAGTTTTCTATTCTCCTGATCCTTTGATGGGCAGTGTGTTAGAACCAAGCCCAGAATCTAGCCTTCAATTGCAGAATCGCTTTGCTCTTCTATCTGCCATTTGAATATTAGAGTGGACTTAACCATGTGAGCCACTGTAGAAGAACTCACTTCATGCCTACAGAAAGAGGAAGAGAGGGCCTCTGAGTGCTGGCTTCATAAACAAATGTCTTCTGGCAGCACTCTACAGTTGGTGGTTTAGGGAATGAATGCTGCTTCTCAGAGGCTAGCTATCAGACTTGATAGAGGCAGAGATGGAAGTATGTTGAGGAATCAATCAGGGCTCATATCAAAGTGGGGGTTGGAAAAGCAGTACATGTTCTTCAGACAGTGTATGTTCTTTTGGAAAAGTGACTGCATGGAGGAATTGAAATCTTTTAAAGGTGAATTAAGGCCAGACAAACTGCTAAAGTTTTATACCAAAGCAATGAGAGAGACATTTCAAAATGAGAATATAAAAGGGAATGTGCTTTTCAAGAGTTTTTTAGAACAGATTTTCACCACTTTCTATTCATTCACTCACCCACTCACCCACCCACTCACCCACTCGCTCATTCATGTGGGGCTAAATCCCTGCGAGGAGACAGAACTGACTTTACATCTGAGATTGGGTGGTCAAGGATGTACTTCCAAGAACAGGAAATGAGCTCAGTGCTGAATGTCACATGAAGAAGTGGCGATCCAAGCAAAGAAACATCCAGGCAAGAGGTTGAGGCAGAGGAAAAATTTTGAACTACAAACAAGGATTCAAGGAAAACCAAAGAAATGCATGTTATAGGAATTATAAAAATAACACGAGTTATTAGGATAGAGGAGTATATATCTACAACTGGGCTAGGAGGGAGGACAGAGCCTGCAGAGGGCCCTGAGTACCAGAGCAGAGTTGGGATTGTATTTCAGATGTGACAGCAAGGCACAGAAATGTTTGGAGCAGGGTGGGGGTGGGTGGGGATGGCTGGGGGTGGGGGAGGGGTGAGGGAGTGGGAGGTGGCTGGGAGTGGGGTAATCACACAATATAGTTTACATTCTCCAAGACTGGGATACAAAAAGCTGCCCACAGGGCTGTAAGATTGGGCCTGAGGCAATCAGTTTTGAAAGTAAAAGTCATTGCGCAAGAGATGCTAACAGCTGCTGAGGCAACAACCACAGGTGAGACAGTAATAAGTACACAGCCTGAGACATGGTAAAAACAGAGCTAATCGATCTGTGGTAAGACTTAGGTTTCTGAACTGAGCACATACTGTAGCACCATTAGTTGAACTGAGGAAGGATAAAATAACAAGCTTGAAGGAAAAAGAAAAAGAAAATTAGATTTACGCACATTAAATCTGAACTACTTAGAAGATACCACAAAGGACAGGCAGAAGTTCACTTCAGCCAATGTTAGACCTGGGAGTCAACATGAGCAGAAACCAACATCGAGGTAGCATAGAACACCACAGGACCCCATGAAATATCTGAGGGACCACCCATCCATGGATGGAGATAAAAGAGGGTGGGCCCTCTACCCAGAGGCCAGGAAGAAGAACCAGTAGAAAAGACCAAGGAAGCTGCTGGCATGGAGGGAGAAACATGAAAAGAACAGATATCATGGAAGACAAGAAAATAAAAAAAATTAATAAAGATAGAGTGAATAACCAACTCTCAAAACTGTTGAAGGCTGAATAAAAAAAATTGTATTAAGAAAGAAAGTCCTTATGAAGATGTCCACCTAAAAACTAGAGGTTCAGCAATTACAGGTGTAGAAAAAAATGAGGTTATTAAAAAAAACCACTGTCTTAAAATAGGACTTGAATGCTCTTACACAAAAATCTAACTGTTACTCTGAAAGCAGTGTGACAATTCAATTCACATAGATTCTCACATCGATTAGAGCCACGCCCCCTCCCCTGGGTTTAGTCCGAATGCAAGTTTCTTTGAGAGCCTACTTTTGAGACAATGTCTACTATTGCTGAGAACTTCATCACATGTTCTATGTGCCATGGTCACAGAATAAGAAAAAACATTAGGATCCCATACACGTATGGGTAGCTGATACTGCCTTGAGTTAAAATGCTAGGCCGCGGGTAAACCTGTTCTGATTGCTACATTCTTACCACATACCATTTGTATTGTGATGTCTCAATGTTCCATGTTGCACTTCGGCATTGTTTGCATTTCTTTGGTTCCCTGCAGACATTTGGTGGCACTGGTGACAACCTGTATGGGCTATCTTCCCCGAATGATGTGGAATACTTAAAACCAAGGCTAATATTTCCTTCCTATCATAAAACATGCTCTATATAAACTGTGCCAGATTAGCCAATGTAAATCCAAAGAATATGGTTAGGTATGTAAATAATGATACTCTCCGTAAAATACTAGAATGAAAAAAATGCAACAAAATAATACAAACAAACAAACAAACAAACAAACACAAAAGGAGCTGAGCATGGTAGTGTGCACCATAAATCCCAGAACACTAGAGGCAGAGTCAAATGGATCTTTGTGAGTTTGAGACCTACATACTGAGTTCTAGTCCAGCCAAGGTTACACACACACACATACACACACACACACCCCAAACAAAACAAAATAAAAGAAAAACCAAACAAAATCCAACTCCACTGGAAAGAAACCGCATTAAATTATTGATCCCTCATTCTCCCTTCAGCCATGTCTGTAGTCTACTGGTTTTCCATAGAGGTGTCTAGATCATTGGATGTGCCTCTGATTGATGTGTGTCCGGTGCGTAGTAGGTGGTCAGTAGGTGATGTGTGTCAGGTGCGTAGTAGGTGGTCACTAGGTGGTCAGTCATTGAGTTTTTAATTGAGCTTTCTTATTTGACATTGAATTTCTATTTGTTCTTCAGAAAAGATGTTATCAGTACCAAAACGGGGCACACAGTCTTAATGCGCAGTGATTCACATGATCAATTATTTTTAACCCTTTAGTAACCTAAACTTAGGCGGTTTGATTTTCCTGTCATTGCTTTCCCTATACTCTCAAAAACGATGCTTTCTTTACTATTTCAAACTCATCAGAAAATCGCTAAAAATCTAAAATTCAATTTACCACCTTACTGCTAATTTGAATAATGGCTGAATAAAACACAGGAAACGCTGAAGCAGCATTGATTTCTCAGACACTTTGCACTTTCCTCCTCCATCCCTGTAAAGTAAAGCTTGGATGCTACGCACAATTACACAAGAAAACCAAGAAGGGCATTACATTCAGCATTTTGTCATGATCACTGTTACCATGGAAAAGAGTAGGCGTAGTTTAGCACAGCTGCCACGGGCGAGGTCTGCTGGCCTTTTGTAAATCTGTGTAACAATGTAATGCCAAATCCGATAGCCTCCCACCCACACCCACACTGCAGCCTGCAGATGCTACCATCTCCTTCTTTAATGATCTGGGCCTGAGTCATCTTATTACTGTATTCTTACTGTTGACCAATGGCAGAAGAGCACAGCTCATCTAGAAAGGTTGCCCCCAACCCATTTCTTGTTTTCATGGAGGAAAACACAGAGTGTGAGATCAGCAATGCAACCATTAAAAAAAAAAAAAAAAAAAAAAAAAAAAGAAACAAAGAAAACGAAAAAAATCCAAGATGCAACAGTTACACTGTAGATGACAGGACACTGCATTAGAGATGGGCGGGAGGGGGGAGGCTGGGATACATGCAGGCCTGGGATAACTAGCAGGATAACATACTGTTTCCTTTCTCCGAGTATCAGTTTAGTTGTATACACACTGGGGACATGCCTTGGTGAGAAACTCCTGCTACACTAGCATGAGGACTGGAAGCCCAATCCCCAGCACCAGGGTCCAGGCCAGGCAGGCATGATTGTTGCCTGTATCTTAGCAATGGGAAGGCAGAGATGAGATTCCCCAGGACAAGCTGCGATCAGCGAACTCTAGTTTCAGTGAGAGCTCTGCCTCAACAAATAAAGTGGGGAAGTGGTGTGCTATTGTGGAAGACCATCTAATGCCAACACTGGGACTTCACACCCACGCTAACACATCTGTATATACACCTGCACACCATCACACCATACCCTCCACCACACACACACACACACACACACACACACACACACACACACACACACACTCACACACACACACACACACACACACACACACACACACACACACACACACACACACACGTGTAACCTCTTTGTAAGAATTAACTGAAGTAACTTGTAACTTTCAGGTCCAGGCACATGGCAGGTCTTTGGTACATCTGCCCCAACCTGAACCGCTTTAATTGTGGAGACTTCCATCTCCTTCTCCTCAGGATGGTCGTAGAAACTGGTACATACACTGTTTGGTACTGTTTTAATGTAAATCATTTTCATTTTCATGTGGTTTGGATACTGTCTTCAGGTAACTAGGAATAAATTAATTTTTATGGTCTAAAAGGAAGCATAAATTCCACATCAAAAGGATAAAATCCAGTATCTGTACCATATTATGCACTGCAGCCTGTTATCCGGATTTTAAGTGACACTAATGTAATCACTGTAAAGCAGGAACTAGACTATACATGTTTTGACCTTAAGCACAGATTTTTTTAAGTTTTAAAAAATGAAGCAACATCATGAAAGCAGAGAAGTTTAAATTATCTGAAATGAATACATTAATCAGAGTCTGTATTTACTAAGGAAAAAAGGCTCCTAGCATTTTTACCAGCTAAACAAAATATTTTTTTTCTAATGAGACTTTAGCTGAGTATCGTTTATCTTAAGAGAAAAATAATGGGACCTTACCTATTCCAGTAGCTCCAGAATTGGCCATGCAGGTAGGCGTGGTGGCTACATTCATCACCAAATGAGGCTTTGCTTTCAATCCAGTGAATTATGTGCCCTTCCACAGCTAAGGGACAAAGCATTACTAATACATGGTGAAGGAGAGGGAAGATTGAAAATCCTCAACTATGCACTGGCCTCTCTATGCTACACATTAATGAGCAGGGGTTTAGCCTCTGCCACTCACTGTGGGCGTAATTTATAAAACAACATGTTTGTGTGAGTTCATCGCCAGGCATGCTGGGACCATAGTCTCATCTTGTTATCCTCACCCCATTCTTCAAAACTCCCTTTCTTAGTGCTCACGATGCTGTTCTGCGGCTCGACAAGTGACATGTCAAGACCAAAGTGTGCCTGGCTGTCTGGCAAAGCTGTGTTTTTAAAATTCAAAATTTAGAGAAATGCGTTGAGAACGGCATCTTAAAAAACGCCTTCAGTAGGCGTGCTCCTTCCTCGAGTGTATGGAGAAGTTCTGAGGCACAGGCTTCTTCTGAACCGACTGTGAGACAATTTAAGACCATCTTTTCCAATGAGTTTACCCATTTCAACACCGTACTATAAAGATAATCTACTCTGAAAACATTTGCCAATAATAACATGCGACAAAACAAAACAAAACAAAAAAACAAAACAAAAAAACTCCCAAACCCAATCCCCTTCTATGAAGAGACGCTTATCCAAGCTCAAGGACTTACCAACTGGCACCTGTAAAATGAAGTCCGGGGTTTTGTCATAGCCCTGTGCACGGAGCTGATCTTCATCTGCAGGAAGAACAAACACTGTCATTCATTGAGGCACTCCATTACATAGACAGCAATATAATTGCTTTTCTTTCTTAAATATGTGTAAAAATTACTAATGCAGCCACACGTGTCTTTCTTAGGCGTGCAATGCCGTCCGTGTTAGAATAAATGAATTTTCTTCCCAAACCTGAACCAGAGATGCAGAATGCTTCTTTGTCCTCTTTGCATTTTTATGTCTTTATTATAAACATCATTAATCCAAGCTGTCAAGAACTACCTTTTTTTGGGGTAATTGAAAATTCTCAAAATAAATATACTTACTGATGGGAAGTAAAGAGGCCCGCTACAATGGAAGTCACCATTGTCAGCAGTCAATATTGACAGTTTACAGTAAGGCAGAAGCATGGTAGCCTTTGCAACCAGGAAATAAATGCTTCTGTTAAAGCAATCAAGAAACTCTGATTTAAATTAACAAAGCTATTCCTATACACAAGGAGAGGAGGGAAAGTGAGATCTCCATGGTTGGTTGTCTTGTTTAATCCCTTAGGTACACAACTTTTTCTCCAATTGAGAGATGGCCTGAAGTCTGTACATCGGAAAAGCAAACAGGCTTGAAGATGTTTTCCCTGTCTTTTCAATTTCTTCTGTAAATATCAATGATCCTGTTGGAAGGGAAGAAAGCAGGGAAAGGGAGAACCAGATAAAGTTGGAAAAACTAGCAAGGTGCTTGGGGGGTGGGGGTGGGGAACCCTCCTAGTATTTTCTAAATGCTGTCCTTGACTTCTAATGGCATTACGATGTGATTTCTGAAACAGAGAGTCCTCCATTAGATTTTGGAGTGACCTGGTCATTCAATTCCAGGCATGGCTTTCTGTCTTCACCCAACCTCAACTAATGGCCCAACCAAGTAACAAGGAAGGCCGAGTGGTCTCTTAACACCTACTGGGCTGTTGACATTGTCATGCATCCCATTGGCCTTCCTGCATCAACTTTGATTAAAATTAATGGCCCATTCCCAGTGTTGGGTAGCTTATTTCCAATCCATTTGTCAGCCAAGACAGTGGCTTCACAGCCAGCTTTGAGAAGCTCTGTTTTAGAGCATTCTTGTGTACATCCTGAAAGGTCAGCATTTTCAACATAAATAAGCTTTTAATGAGAAGACACACATTGAAGTAGATATCTAAGTGGAATGCTGTTAGAAGTTGGTATTTTTATGCAGATTTAGAAGGCTGGATGTTAGCATTCTGAACAGTTTCCCTCTGTGAAATAAAAAAAAAAAAAAATCAAGCTGTTGAAATAATGAAATACAAATCAAACTAAGGTTAATTTTAAAACAAAAGAATTTTGAAATTGGGCTACAAAAATAGACCAGAAGATTTCTACCCTTTAACTGTACTCTGACCAGGAAAAGTTTAATGGAAGAGGTATTTATCAAATCAACTCTAGTGTTTTCAGTGATGGTTTAGACACATGATAGAAGTTCTAAAAGCTGGTTGATATTAAAAAAAAAAAAGATAGATAATATTTCATTAAAACTAAAGCTTCATCAGCCTACGTGGATGTTAAAACAATGACATGCTTCTGACAACAGCTCAAAACAAACCTTCAAAGGTCACCAAGCAATCCGCAAGCAGTCAGACCCCTTTAAAAGCTGAAGCACACTACACATTGCATGCTGCAAAATCCCCCATGCAACTGCAACTCCATGGCTTCTCTAATGTGAAAATTTAAAATTCCAAACCCCAAACCTAGCCATTAAATGAAGCTAGGCAATGTTTCCATCTTTTTGTAAAGAATTCCAAAGTACCAGGGGACAAAATCTCAGTCAGTAAGTCTATCTGCCTTCCTCCCTTCTCTTCCAGTCCTTCCATGTTCTCAGTATCTAGGAAGTTGATCCTATAGTTACTGTACCCAGCATAGCATCTTAATATCTGAGTCCTGGCCAGTGTTTCTTATAATAAGAGGTTATTCAAAACATCTGAAATGCCCTTTCTTCTACTTACAGACAGAACAGTCACTGCCATAACACCTCCATTTCATGCCCCCATGTAGGGGCCCCCAACTTGCTCATTTTTCCTTAGAAAGGGAGGGAATAACTTGATTATGTTCAGAGGAAAGAACAGTGCAAGTGTGGGCAGAAGCACTTGTCAACATGCCGCTCACTGTGCTGGGCCTCATGGGCGGCCTGTCTACTGACCCGGCTTCCTACCTTTACACTATGCTTCTTTCTTGGCCCTTGGATTTCAAATGCGTTCCTGACAATAGAACACTTTCTAAAGCCCTGGGTATAGACTTACAATTGGTTGGCATGCTCCATTTGCAGGAGTCTGAAGCTCCGTGCTTTGTTCTGCCCTCAGTTCTTTCTACTCACTATGTGTTGGCTCCTTTGCAGTGATGGTGCTGACAGACTTGGACACATGAATGCAGTTGCTCTGAGGACCTGACTCTGCTGTCCCTCACCACCAGCATACTCTCCACATATATGTGATGACCAGAAAAAACAAGTAAATTAATTAAACGTGCATTTTAAATACTATTTACGGCTTCTGTAAAGCCTACCTATTGGGTGATTTCTTTGTTTTTAAGTTTATTTAACTCCTTAGGCATACACAAACCACAGAAGCCACAAAGTTGGCCCAAAGTCTGAGGCTTCTTTGAAATTCCTGTGGTTTGTCCAAATGTCTGAACCTCAACTCACTGTAGCTGTAAAGGACAGGAGTGACCCTTTCTTTAATAATTTTTCTTCCATCAGTAGTGTTTTAAGTAACACCTCCCTTACCTGATCTTTATATTTGGGCAGAATCCCTCCAGAAACCCATTCTGTACAGGGGGCTATGCTATTATTGGGTAGCCATGATCACATTCCTACTTATCTGACTATTGATCTGTGAAGCTATTCCCCTCCGCTTTGTCCTCGCAGACGCTACATTACTCTATAATTCTCAGTTATGTCAATAGTTAAGCTGCATGGTGTGCGATACTTATGAAGAGTGAGGGGCTCTCTGTCCCCTTCTGTGTCATCGGGAGGTGGCCACGTCAGGTGCCACTCAGAGGATCCGAGCTTCAGCAGCCCTCCTGTCTTTACATAGCGAAACTCAACACTGTGCCCACGGAAGAACGAGGTTTTAAAAACGACTTTTAAATACTATTATTTCAACTATACAAAAACAACACAGGTCTCTGTTTATTTTTAAATTGTCAGGCCTGTTCTTAGGTGATATTTTAAAAGGGGGATCACACATGCGTAAAGAACATCGTGAGTATTTAATTTCAATGGCCTTTGAATTATCTCCTTGAAATACCCAAAATATCCAAAGGAATTAGCTACTAATTACACAATTCCTTTGTTTAAAATAAAGGGCTGAGTTTTAGTCAGAGAATAAGACCATCTGAAACTAGTTAAGATATACTTAAGAATCACATTTAAGGCTATTAAGAAAATATTTTCCTCAACCTGTACTGTTTTATTACAATCTCTAAATTGAAGATATACATCATTTCCAAAGAAATTGTACAAAATTCCACCTGAAAATGAGAAGTGACACTCTGAAGTGACCCATGAATTTCTCAATGGATAGAAACTACTAAATATATTAAACAAATGATTAAAAGATACTCATAATTCAGAGAGGGCCCAAAGCAAATGCATCAATGCAATTTAAAACTGTGCTTTATCTCCTCTATGCCAGAATGTCATGTGCCTACATCACATTTTCTGAAACACTCTTAATTCAGGGCTCAGAACTGCAATCTTTCTTCTCTGTATGTTCCCTAAGAACAAGTCTCACAGTCTTTTCTGCTGAAGGCATCAGTAGGGCTTCTTTAACAGCTGCTGTTATGGTATGCAAATGGCGGAAGGGTACACGGAACACAAATACTGAACGGCAAGACTACCTCACACAGAAATGAAATCTTTAGCGAAGTCCAAATTTCATTACAACCATTCACTTCAACCTCTTCCCCAAAGCCTCTTATCAAAGCCACTAATACGGACTGCAAATGACTGTTCTGACCTTATCCTCTGCTTATGTCTTTAGGGGACAATAGTAGGGGAGACTGAAGATAGGAAGCAAATAGGAGGTCAAGGATCGGAGCAGTGTGAAGAGCGGCTAGGTAGGCCACTCTGGCTGTGCTGTGGAGAGGGGAGACACAAATGCCAACAACAAAGCGAATCACTCGAAATGTTTTTGGCTTCATGCTTCAAAGGAACAGACAAATCAGCATGGTAGATGTCTCACTTAGTCTTAACTGTAGCAACTCTTATAAAGAAAAACTGGGGCTGGCTTACAGTTTAGAGGTTCAGTCCATTATCATCATGGCGAGAAGTATGGCACCATGCAGGCTGACATGGCTGGAGGAGCCGAGAGGTCTACATCCAGATCAGTAGGCAACAGGAGAAGACTGCGATCCCCTGGGCATGGCTTGAGCATCTGAGACCTCAAAGCCAACCCCAGTGACACACTTCCTCCAACACGGCCACACCTCCTAAAGCACCACTCCTCACACGAGAGTATGGGGGCCATTCCTACTCAAACCACCACAGTAGACAAATGAGACACCCCACAGGCTACTGGGAGGGAACGAGGTGTAATGCAAAGACTCAGACAGTTTCTCCCTCAAAAACACAGCGCCTATGCCAACCTCAACATTCTGATGAGTGGTTGAATGTTAGCCTATCTCTCCCTGCTCTTTCTCCCTGAATTGCTATCTATGGAAGAGGCATATTCAGTTACAAGACATAACAAAGAGCCCTTACTGAAACAGATATATCCCTACATATACAAATCTGTGAATATGGATGGACCACAGAGTCAATCCAGTAGTAATAGTAAATGATCTGACTACAGGCAAGCTCTGATTATGGAGAATAAAAATGGAAACTGCAGTTAATTCACAGCAGAGAGAGAGAATGTTTTGTTTGGATTCCCTGCAGCTATCCTGCCTGGCACTGCTATCCCACACTACGATTTTTGCTAGATAGTATGTGATCTGTTCTCCAACCATTCACTGAGTGGACACTGAAACAGAGTGGCCGACATCAGAGCCCTTTCTGTGATTTTTTTTTTTTTTTTTTGAGGTAAAAGGACAACTTTTTTCTGGGATTACAATGCTAAGAAATAAACTAATTAATTACCACCTATCAGTGGTCATCTTTGCTTTTTGAGAAGGAGGGCAGCACTGGGAAATACAGATGCCAAGGACACAGGAGGTATGGGTGACATGGACTTATCTTCTGAACTCCAGGCACACCTGAAGCAAAGTGCTCTCTTTGACCATTGCCAGGTCTGTATTAAAACCAATTAGTTCTTTGTGTGTGCAAGTGCAAAGGTTCCTCTGGATTTCTGTCACTAACAACCAAAATGATTTCCAGAAATTGTTAGTGGTCAGGAAAGCAGAAGACCGGCAGACATGCTATCTAACCACAGTGATGGCGAGGGAAGGGCTGCGGGCCTGGAGTAGTAACAGCATTACCATTCTCTGGTGTTTCAGAGTGTGTGTGTTAGACAGCAGGGAGTTGTGTATGCCTCCCCTCTTGGTTCTAGAGGGAAGTGTACACAAGCATATTTGAGAACAATCTCTTTTCATTGCAGAGTCTCCAGGAAGGGGGTGGTACCCCAATTACCTATGCCCTGGATAGCACATCCCTGCCACTTCAAAGCCTATCTTCTTTTTAACCTTCTGATAGACAGGCATTTAAGTGGTTGATTCCTTATGTAAAAGCATCTAAGCCCCTCTGCGCCCCACAGCCTACACAGTCAGTTTATTTCTAGTCTCTTAGCACTGCTAACAGCTGCATGTAAACAACCTAAGCGCTCTCCTCACCTGCTCCTGCTGCCTGCTACGCACCTGAAGTCGTAAGCACATTTGTCACACTAAGATCACTGCTCCAGTGCAGCACACTTGCTTCAAGGTAGCAAAGGAAACAGTAGGAACAGATGAACTCTTAAGAAACAAAGATCCTAATTTTTTTGGGCAAGGGAAATCCTTCACTAAGCCTATTGGCTTTACACAGTAGACCCTCTTGGAGTCCCAGAGAGTAATACGTGGATGCTCGAAATACACCTGTGTAAAATATACTGGTTTGTCTAAACATGGGGGGAGGGAGGGAGGCTAAAGTAAGTGCCTCACAGGTGTCACTCAAAGTAATTGTTAGTGTCTACTTCCAGGGTAACATTGCAGGAAAGAAGAAACTATCTCCAGAGCCATCCTTATTAAGCCAAACTTAACAAGAGTTTGCACCCACAGAGGCTGTTCCAGGCACTAATGAATGTCCCCTTGACCTGGAGACATGCCAGCCTGCACTGATGAGTGGCTTCTCTTCTGTCTCCGGGATGAGTTCTTTTGTATTTTTTCTAGAGGTGCAAATGGTCTTACTCTTCCATCGTTGTCACCTTTCTTCACTGTACTCCACTGCTCTCTGCCCAAAGGTCTTAAAAGCCCCCCTAAAAGCTAGCCAAGCCCTCCCCTCAAAATAACGAAAAGATAAAGGAAGATTCAGCATTGCAGAGCATGGCCTCACGAATCACTTGGAGCAATCGGGAGGAGCACAAAGCTTCCTGGTCAATTTTAAGGAAAGTGTTCTCTGTGCACTTGAACTTAGATACAGGCAGCAGTTCCAGATACATCTGAGACTTTAAATGCCAACAACTCAGTGTTGATTCTAACTGAGCAGCCTGTGGGGAGAACTGCTGATAGGCACTGAAATCTAGAGCAGAACTGCCTGTAAGTTTTTATACTTGAGTCAACTTTCAAAAAGCATTTTTAAAAATCCTTACGTGTTTTTCCATAATAATCACTTAAAAGACTGGTGAGCTCAGTGGCAAGGGAGTCAACCTGGCAAGTCAAAGCAGCCATTCCGGAAGTCCAAGAGGAACTCTGGTGAAAGGGGGCCAAGGAATATTCAAAATTCTGTCTAACACAAGTTCATTAAGAAAAACAATTTAGGAGGCAGCAGAGTTGTTTATTTATTTATTTTTTTACCCCTTAAATTCAGCTAGTAGTTTTTAGTATAAAAATAGTATATGAATGCCCCTGTTGGCTTTTAGTACAAAAAAGAATAGGAGCTGGAGAGAGAGAGAGAGAGAGAGAGAGAGAGAGAGAGAGAGAGAGAGAGAGAGGGAGAGAGAGAGAGAGGGGGAGAGAGAGAGAGAGAGAAAGAGAGAGGGAGAGGGAGGGAGGAAGGAGAGAATGCTCAATAGTAAAGAACATAAACTATTCTTGCAAAGAGCCCAAGTTTTATCTCTAGCGCCCACATAGAGCAGCACCTGTAATTCCAGCTCCAGGTGATCTGAAGCCTTTGTCCTGCGTGGGCAGCTGAAGTCATGTGCACATACCTACACACATACACATAATTACAAAGTAATTAAAATACAAGGTAAGTTTAAAAAAAACTCAGTGCACTTTAAAAAGTCACCCCACGCACATTTACTTCCACTGGGAAGATACTAGGTGTACACCTGCTATGTAGGGCACACTAGACAGACCCATGCTGCCCTGGATCCACTGGGAAGATACTAGGTGTACACCTGCTATGCAGGGCACACTAGACTGACCCATGCTGCCCTGGATCCACTGGGAAGATACTAGGTGTACACCTGCTATGCAGGGCACACTAGACAGACCCATGCTGCCCTGGATCCACTGGGAAGATACTAGGTGTACACCTGCTATGCAGGGCACACTAGACAGACCCATGCTGCCCTGGAATAGGGGCTGGGGCTCTACAAAAGCTGGACCTTAACTGATGTCTCCTTACAACAACACTCGGCTCACTAGCTTAACTTGTGGAATAAATATCACTTCTTAGTGAAATTAAGATTACTTATTTATCTTTGAAGTGTCTTATTTCAAATACTTACTTGGATAATATGAAAAAGGTAAGTTTTTAAGGCAGGATAAATCTATAGAAGTAAATGTAGATTTCCAATCAAGACCATCTTTCCACCATGCTCCCAGGACTAGGGTGCCTTGCTAAGTCCTATGTCACTGAAACTGCTCAGCTGCTTAGCTAATAGCTACAAGACAAGGAAACTCAAGACAGAATTAAGGCTAGAAAAATGGTACTTAGTTTTCTTTTCTATTGGTGAGAGGTAGAGGTCAGAGAAAATACAATGGGTGGAAATTCTACAACAGAAGAAAATGTTTAAAGGTAAGTCATGAGTTCTAAAGTATAAAGAATTAATAGTTAAATAATAAGCAATAAGAAAGTCTGTTTTGTAAAACTAGTCTAAATTAGGAGTAGAGAAGGGGGAGGAGAGAGAAAGACAGACATAGGAAGAAAGAGAAATTATTTCTGCCTATTAAAGAATGAGGCAAACATTTACAATGTCTGCAATAACATTCAAGGAACAGACACATAAGCAAGAAAAAATATGGTTGGATTAGCAATCTGTTTATATACTGATATTTTCCCATACTGCTTTTAAAATGATCATCTATTTGGATTTGCCTGGCACTATCCTTTGCAGTCAATTAATCGCCAGTGAGCTATTTATAAAGTAAAAGAACAATAATTCCACACAGTATTTCATACAAGACTTAGATTTTCATGTTTTAACCATAAATAAACATGTGTTAGGTTGCTGCTACATTGGAACACTTAGAATGCATAGAATAAACTAACAAGTGTTTGTGTTCTGATGAGGAAATACCCCAAACAGAACTGAAATTATTGTAAGGATTTGTCTAAGCTTACTACTAGTCTTTTTTTTTTTTTTCTTTTAAATATTAGTTAGGTATCTTCTTAGAGTATTGTGAGGTACCTATTTCCTCTGAACTGACATACTCCATCTTCCAGGAAGGAGACAGTCTACAAAGACTCAGAAAACTAACCAAACTTAAAAGGTTCAGCAAGTTGCAAGATCCACAAAGCCACTCCCACAGCTCATAAAAACAGTGGAAACCTGCCTGGGAGAAGAGCCTTCCTTCAGTGGAAGTGACTGTATGTTTTATAGTGCGCTCCAGCCCAGAACTTTCTCAATTACAGTGGGGCGGACTTTTCTGTGATACTGCTGCCTCTGAGTCACACGTGCCTGTAAGTAACTCCAATCAACTCACTGGTTCACTGGTCCAAGCAAGAGCTGAGTGGAACCCTTTCTTTGGTGTTTCACTGATGACCTACCTTGTGCCATCAATGGTTGTTCAAGTCACACCAAGCAAAGTCACACTACAGAACTGGAGCTCAAACAGGGACTACCAGAATCTATGATGGGTTGGGCTTGGGGAGAGCAGTTACAATCTTTGTCATGGGGAATCCTAAAGTTTCTGTCCTTCTCTATTTTGAATGGTGTGACATACTTCTTTGATGAAGAGGGACTATGGGGAAGCTCCCCAAACAGCTAGTGAACTTAACAATACATTGCAATTTCTGAAAGTAGCACGTATGGACCAGGATCACAAGCAGGCTGTTGCCTGGCCTTTGCTTTGGGCTATAAAACATGCAACTGAGTCTGAGCTATTTACCTAGAAGAATCTGCTCACAGAAGAGAGGAATTACAATGAGAAAAGACACAAGTAGAAAAATGGAAGATGGGATGGCTTGTAGCTGGCAGGATGCAAGGGAAAGGGGAAAAGATCATATAATTTGTTTAGGCCAACAAGAATTCAAACAATAGATAATTAGTTCACATTTCCTTCAAGAAAACTTGCACAATGAATACATTTCAATCAAACAATTCGCTGAATATCCCAGAACAGAGTGGAGTATGTGGGACCCATCAAATTCAACATCTAAGTATTTCTGTACATTCATACATTTGGAAACAGTTATTTGACCATATTGCAGCATTGGTATTTGTCACTTGAAGTGAGTCTAGTCAAATATACTCAGTTTCATTTATCTGAGGTTCTAGACTTAAGTTTAGGTTACATCTAAACTCTCTGTGATCTTCCTTCCCATTGGAGTCTGCTAGCCCTCAGGGAGGAAGCATACATAAGTTAAGCTAGACAAAGAAGTGGGCCTGAGGGGGCGTGACTATCCATAAGTAGATGATGCAGAAGACACCACTGAGCTCAGGGAAGACAACTGCAATGACCTGCATCTGGAGAACTGATGGATCATAATGTTATAATACTATCAGAACACTGGCGTTCTAAAACACGATAGAGGGCCTCATGGGCACCCACTATAACTAGCTCCAAGCTGATACCCAATTTATTTAGCATTACGTGTTTTTAAAAGGAAATTTACTCACACACTACATTATTTCAAAGGCTCAACAATTTACTTGCCCTTTTCATATGAAAACACTTGGCTGTTTTTACTGTCCAAATTTAGTAACTGGAGACCACATTCCTAATTTATCAACTTTCTTTCACTTTAATTGGTGAGTATCTGTGAACGTGCTCAGCTTGCAGCTCATGCTACTCCACTCTCCTCCGGGTTAGTAACTCAATGACTGGGAAGTGTGAAAACTTTAGCCTAGGTTTTATGGATTTAACTTTCCTTGGCCAGTGTCTGGTCCATTTTACAATAAAATTAAGTAATGGAATACGTTTTCCCATCTAGTCCCTAAAATTATGCTATAAAGTTTCTTCGCTGTCCGCACGCATCTGCTCGCCAGCACAGTTGCCGGTGATCTTTGGTCACTTGCCACAGATGCAACAGAGGAGAAAAATGAATGCTTTGTTGGGCACTTTATGGTTGCCAGGCCCGATTAGTATACGGATGTTGTTTGAGGCTTTATTTCTGATGATGAAGAGATGAAAGAAATAACATTGAACAGTAAAATTCTCTACTGGGTCACATATGAATGCAGACATCGGGGGATTTTGAAAAATCATACTAAATCTATGATGCAATTAATACTTGGCATGAAAGCAATAAAAACTTAATATTTTGCTTTTCAATAAAAGGACTTTCCTGTGTGTGGAGATGAACATACCTAACATGAATTTTTCTAAGTATTATCTTTAATATATAAAGCATTTTATAGACAATATTTCTTTGTTTCTTTCTCTCATAAGGCTTAGATTATGGTTAATATCTCATGACACCAAAAGTAATACTGCAACAGATATTAAAACATTTTTTTCAGCCACTTATTCTATAAAATATTAATTGCAAGCCTGTGCATGTGCTGTCTACATAGGGGAGTGGGTCTAAGTCAATAAAAGGTAGCATGCGGAACATCGGGCGTGACCCTCTCTCCCTTTAGGACATGGTACCTGCCGGCGGAAGACTGGAATGCTCACCTGAAGTACCCACCATGGCACTGTAAGTCCGAGGGCTTGAGCGTCACTTACCTAGGAAGGACAGGTTCTTCTTCAGAAGCAAGTCTCTCAGCAGGACTTCATGCTCATAGCCAATAGCGCTAGGCACTTCAGTCAAGAAGGCAACCACACAGAGGGCCTTAGCAGGGGAACTCTCACAGCAGCTCTGTATTAACACTCTACTCTGCCAGCAATGCTATCACGTTGAGGTGAAATAGAGAGGCATGGGAACTGTACACAAGACTTCCTACCAGATTACACCTTTGAGGAAGGAAATTTCTATATGCATTCTTCCTTCATTTAAGGAAGTCGGAAGAACGTTTTTTATAACACTTACATACCTTGGCAAGCAATGATTTATAAATCACTGTGACTTTAATTTCTTTTAAAAAGAGGGGAGTCAAGTCACTTAAAATGTAAATTAATTTTTGTTACAAACAAACAAACCTCCAACTTAGTACATGCTAACTAAACACTCACTAAGGACGAGAAAGGACAGTAACTAACCCAGTCTTTGCCCTCATGGTTTCCAATCTTACAGTCAGCAGCTCTGCTTTACTTCCTGCGGTAAAAAAGCCCCCCCCCCCCCCCGTGTGTGTGTGTGTGTGTGTGTGTGTGTGTGTGTGTGTGTGCGTGTATGTATGTACACTTTGAAGCACACAAATGCACATGAACAGATGATGTTCACAGTAACATACAAACTGTTCCAGAACTTTCTTGATGGCAAGCATCATATCAAGTGATTTAAGTATGTTATCTGATCCTCACAAGTATAAAAAGCTTGCTTTACAGATGAGAATCAGAGAAGAAAATGCACAGAGGCAGTTCATGTGTGGGAAAGCCAAGGACGAGGGGTTGGGTGTGCAGCACAGTGGGACAGTGTCTACCTAGCAGTCTGGATAACCTGCATTCCATTTCTGGCAATAAAGGAGAAAAAACAAGCAAACAAGGCAGGAATGAGCGCACTCTGAGGCCTGTGTTCGATCACAACTTTCCCCAAAGCATCAGAATTATATAATACTTGCTAATACGTAATGATTCCTACGGACCACATAAGAAGCCTTTATGCTAAACACTGATAGCTTTGAATCTACAATCAATGCCGAGTAAATAACCTCAGTCCCATTTTCTCAGTCATGAAAAGTAGGGTTCAGAAATGCCAAGGCCAGCACTCAGGTCCTATGACTCATAAATGAAGCCAGTGGCAATACTCTGAAGTTTGTTCTCTTTTGTGAAGAAAGAGATGATACTAAGTCTCAGAAAGTGTTACACTCTCCTGGTCTTCAGTCCTTCTGAAAGCAGAGGGAAGAGTCAGGGTTACCTCCTTCATTGTCCACCCCACCCAACCCTGTCTTAACAGCAACATGGCTACAGCACCCCTTGACTTGCCATAGAGGGTTCTTCTGATCATGTATTGCAAGCGCTCAACTTAAATCAAAGGCAACTTATATATCACTAGTTTTAAAAAACATAGAAAATTATCTTGCTCTTTATCAATGGGTTACAGGTTACTATCACTGAAATTCAAGAAATAAAGTCATACTTGTCCATGATCAGAGTAAGGCCAAGTCACCATTACTGCCACTGCCCTGTTTTTCTTTCTTCTTCCAATGCACACGACTGCACTTATTTAATTATTAACTAGAAATCAAATAAAGGAAATATAAAACATGCTAAATCACAGAGTTTCACACAGTTTCTGAGTCCATTGAAGACACTTGACAGATAAGTCTCAATGGTATCTCATTACCAGGGTATCCCATATTTTCTAACTAAATTATTTACTTCTTTCCACATAAATGTGCTCTCACTTTTATTGTTGTAAATTATTTACATCTAGGATGTTGAATCATGAAACTGAGGTTCCTGATGGTAGAGAAATGGAAGCCACAGCCCCTGATGCTTCCTGCGTCATCACCTCCTCCTCTTCAGACCTTTGTCTGACAGCTCTGGCCTTGAGTCCCACTTTGGAAAGTTGAAGTGACTGCTTTTGCATTGAGTTTGTTTGGTGGATACGAGATACAGAGGCAAATATATGAGTGGAAAGACACCGTACACACATAAATAAATAGATAATTAAGCAAACAAATGAATGAAACACACACGCACTCATGCACGCACACAGTCGTCATGAAAGCAAAAGTACCCTGACAACTCATCCTCTTTCCACAGTGATTGGTGTTGTGTCATTTTAGAAAATGACCAATTTACTTATTCTCTGTACACATGTACCTCCGTGTAACATTTTCATAATGGACGAAGGAGGTTCTGTATCTATTCCATCTACTAAATGTGTGCTTCCTTTGTCTGAAATTGCTACGTACTTTAGTGAGAGTAAGTGAGGCAAACATTACCAAATTATCAGGATCACACAGAAAAGCATTTCTCATTTACAAAGAAAACCAATAATTTCATCCAGTGTGAAATAAAATAATTCCTGTTGATCAGTCTAGGGAACGTCTTGGCAGTGTATGAAACTGACAACCCTACAATGCACAGAGACAATCAGGATCTCCACAAACTTCCCAGGATGTTTGATTCTGCAGTTACTGCAATCATCAATTTTAAATTTTGGAAAGATATACTTCTTCATATAGAAGTATATGCTTTGTTTGATATAGACAAAAAATTGCAAGGTCTAGAAAATAAAGCTTATAAAAGCAGTAATTTTTACTGGTAATAAGCATAATGGAACTGCAAAAATTAGAATCTGGTCGGTGAATATAATTTATATACATACGTCATTATATTTATCAATTGAAATTATATAGTACATTAAATCCTACTGACAACACACTGTCAAAAGAGAATGTGAATGATGGCAAAAACTATATATGTATACAGGGAAAATATTCCAGACAGAATTTATAATGCTCCATAAGCAGAAACACTTAGACATTGTCTATAAGGATACCTATTATTGATGTATGGTAGTGACCATGGGGCAAAACTTGTAAATAACCTCACAAGCCATTTTCTTCGCCAGCAATACAGCAATCTAGTTTCCCGTAAGCGTCTCAACTCTTACTGAAAAATAGCCTTCTGGCATTTACAAAGCAGTTGACTTCATACGTTAGTCCATGCATATATAATTAGAGAGTTATATTTAAAATCAATATGCAATCCTTCAAAAGACATTATGCTTTTAAAACCTTAACTTTAAATTGATTTTTAACTATTTTATGTGCTTTGAAATTAGCATGTAATTCAGCCCAAGACACTCTGAGATGGTGTCAGTTGCTATATAAATGTGCTTAAGTTTATCACTGCGGCAATGAGAGGCTGGCGCTCCGACAACTTTTAACACTACCATTAATTTCACACTGAAAATAGAAGCATACCTTCACTTTAGTCTAATAAAAAAAAAAAAGTCAGATTTTGACAATACCATGGTTTGGTTCATTTTAACTTGGGGACCAGATCAGAGAATTCATATGTAAAAAGCTACATGCTAGTTACTCAATATTTTTGCAAGAGGGCTCAGTTCAAAGATTATGCCAAATTGCAGCTATGTTTTTGGGAAAGGAAGTAATTTTCTTCAAAAAACATTTGAGCTGGGTGTGGCCATGCACACTTGCAATCCCAACACAAAGCAGAGGGAGGCAAGAGGAATGGGGGTGGGGCCGGCCTGGACAACACAGCAGAACCATCTTCCTTTCTTCCTTTCTTCCTTTCTTTCCCTCCCTCCCTCCCTCCCTCCCTCCCTCCCTCCCTCCCTCCCTCCCTCTCTCTCTCTCTCTCTCTCTCTCTCTCTTTCTTTCTTTCTTTCTTTCTTTCTTTCTTTCTTTCTTTCTTTCTTTCTTTCTTTCTTTCTTTCTTTCTTTCTTTTGGTTTTTCGAGACAGGGTTTCTCTGTATAGCCCTGGCTGTCCTGGAACTCACTTTGTAGACCAGGCTGGCCTTGAACTCAGAAATCTGCCTGTCTCTGCCTCCCAAGTTCTGGGATTACAGGCGTGTGCCACCACTGCCCGGCTCAGAACCATGTTTCAAAAATATTTTTCTAACTGAACCTATGCCTTTTTGAAACCCAGAAGGATATAAATAAATACACACATGCACAAACATATGTGCACATATGGATATGCACATTGCACACACATATATGTGCACATATGAATGTGCACACACATACTCAGCTTGCAGAAGAATCCAACAAACACTGACTGTTGATCACTGAGTCACAGCCGGCCCCTCCTCCACCCCTGCTAACAAAATACAGCCCAGGAAGGCTGGGCCTTTTAATGATCTCTATCAAAACTTACGAGTATTGTGTAAGTAAGTACTCTTTTCCCTAAAGTGTTAACAAAATTCTCACTGTTGTGCCATTTTGTTTATGGATCATCTCTCCTTTATTGAAATTACTGCCACTCCCCCAGCCTTATTTTAAGAAGTAGACATTAACTCCTTAGGAAACCCAGTGGCTTTAATAAGAAATGACTGGACACATGCTTCCACAGCCTTAAGTCAGTCCCAAGGGAAAAATTAGCATGGTCTCTTGAAAAATGTTTATTAGGGATCTAAGTGGCAGTGAAGATTGCAATCAGTGTTTAAGCAAGAGAGCCCACTGCCCTTTAAAATGTGACAGTCTCTGGTGGCAGCTTAGTACCATCATCCCTTAATTCCAGGCTCAAAATTTATTCTAGAACACTCAACTGAATTTGGCTCATTTTAAATGGGACTTTGTTATATTTTAAAAAATGGCCACTGGGATGGTTAGATACATTCCAAGACAGTATGTTACCTGCCTAATGACTCTGCACCTTTAAACTCATTGAAAACCAAGCAGTTTGAAATGAACATGCGGATATGTGCCTGCCGTACTGACGTCTTGCTGTGGTCTAGCTCATCTTTCCTAAGCGGCAGAAAAGAAAGGTCTGCAGTGACCCTCCAGTTGATAGAATGTAAAATAGGAGAGTATGAAATGTGTTTTGTGAAGCAGAACTTTATGTCAGGTTAAAGCTAGACACATCTCTTCCACCGAATCTAAGCTCGTCAATTGTGCACCTAAAATTTTATGGGGAAGGATACTGCTTGATGCAGTCCACCAGCGGTCCATAACAGCAGTCGTTCACGATGCACTGCAGACAAATAAGAGAGGGGTGTTATAGGCTCAGGTCACTACAAACCCACCACAGTAAATATTCTAAAAGCAGTCATTACTCCCCCAACCCCACCACCACCCAAAAGAAAGCTATCAAAAGGCTATTCAGATTTAATCACAGAAAACAAAAATTACATGTTTCTTCATTTACTATAAAAGCAAGCTATTAAAAAGTAAAGTGTTCTTCTCGAAAATATTGCACTGCCATTTATGGTGAGCCCTGACCTCACTGATAGTTTATGATGACAGTAATTAAATGAGCTTTAGTGTCTTCTACTTGGCTAGGCAGGTAACAGCATTGCCACAGAAAGCAGCTGTGATTAATACCTGATAGACCTGGTTTGCTAGAACTCCATCTGGAATCTGAGAAGGGTCCCGCAGCATACTGTTTATAACAGACTTGGAGGCTGGAGAAGGAAAAAGATGAACTATTAGCAGACAGTCAACACACTTTTAATATGGCACGAGAAGTGACAGATACCTTTGTGCACACAGATCCTGAAAAGAAAACCAGGACTGATAACGATCGTTTTCCTGAGATTTTCATCGAGGAGAAGCTTTTAATTAGATCATTTTTGCCAAGTATTTGTAAGCTACATTGCCAAATTTGACAGTGACCTGATTTCTTCCAAGGTAAATTAGCAAGTCTAGACCTAAAGCATATGTCTATTTGTAGACATATCAGCTTTGAAAAAGCCAACTTTGGGGGGAAAAAAAAACACAAGAAAAATAACTACAAAAGATTTAACTGTTACAGACAGAAATCTTATTCCTAAGCACCTGTACGTCCACAGCTTAGCTAAGACAGGCTAGACTTATAGGCTTCAATCATGCCAACAAAAGCATCAACTGCCATTAGTCATGTCCATTCCACAGGTGAGGAATGCAGGTAAGACTGGCTGATAACTGTAAGAATCAGAGTGTGGGAGAGTGAGAGGGTATGCACGCATCTGTGTATGTGTGTGCCTGTGCACGCGCCTGTGCATATGCACAGGTGTCTTCTTGTAGCCACTACTTCCAGGACCCCTGACAAAGACTATATTCAATGGATGCTCAATTTCTGTATATGAAATACTACAATATTTATATATAATGCACCTCCATGATCTGACATACACTCTGTCTCTTGACTGGTTGTAGTCTAACTCAATATAAATGGCATGTAAATCATTGTTATACTGTCCTTAGTCAATTAGAAAAGTCTGTATATACAGATAGAATTTTTGCCTGTGCCTTTCCCATCAGTAGTTGGTAGAGTCCTATGCATGGAAGTTCAGAATATAGCAGATCTACCATGGGTGTTTGAGAGAGCATGTTGGACAGGAAGTAGATATATTTTATATGTAAATACAATTTCCACCCAAAATATGTCTTATATATTATTATATATTGCCAATTAGTCTGAAATTCCAGGGACTGCCATATTAGAAGAAAGGCAGTAGGGCAAGAAGGCATCAAGAGAAGGCGTAGGTGAGGGCTAAGCGTTGAAAAGCTAGGGAGGACACCCTGGGGAGGACACCCTAGGGAGGACACCCTGGGGAGGACACCCTGGCCCTGCTTTGCTCCTGGTGGAAATCAGTTCTGTCACAAATATCCTACAGAATCAACTAAAATATTTAGCAAAGTGGCTTAGGGAATGACCCATGCAGGGACTGCTTGAATGCCTCATGTACAATTATCTAGTTAAGAAAGTTAGTGAAGGTCATAGCTGTGTGCCATTTTGGTACTTGGATAATTTTAAGCTTAGTTCTTGGATTATCAAGATCTTTATAAGCTTCAGTCACCTTGGGATACTGACAGATATGAGACATACTTGTAAACACTGTGAAAAGAAATAAGATGGCATCTTGCATATAGAATTGATTCTAAAAACAAATCATTTTAATCATTGCCTATGAATGTTACACGACTGAATGCTTATTACACCACTGATATATGTAACAGAAATTTGTAAACATGGTTGCACTACACAGGCAAAGCCCATATGAAATCTCAAAAGAGCACACCCAGTTAACCTTATGCAGGCCTCTCTTGAAACTAGTTCTGAAAACTAGCAAGCAGTGTGGTCCCTTGCATTCATTCGCTGACTTTCTGTAGGAAGCAATACTATTTGAGTTGACTATTCTAAACAGTTCTCAGGGAGTCTCTTGAGAAAACAGCTGCCACATCATTTTGTTAAAGCTCAAGTAGTAGTCTGAACCAAGACTTCCACATTCGCTGTGTTTTATAAACTTGGGCTGTCCTCAATTATTTTTGACAGAAATTACCATGGATAAGTGGTTTGGATACTGAGACCATAAGGCAGTAACCCATCACCTTACTTAGGAACAGATGATGTGGGAACAGGACTAGGGAGACAATACTGTGCCTGGTAAACCTGCCTACTTTCCTTAGCACAGTTCTGAAGTTTAGCCAGATGGTGGAGATCAAAGCAGTTGTTCACATGTGAGGTTGCCTTCTCTGAGGATATGTCCTTTGCTCTGCCACTCATTCACAGATGGTAATGGCATACTCACCCTTCTATGTTACCCAGGGAAACAGCAGCTTTTTCTGTGCACACCTGGTCATGGAGTGCAAAGGTGTTGCAATGCAAACCCATGCCCACGTGAAGAAAACATTATTTATAGACAAGTGTGACCCAAAGTTCTGGCTACTGGAAAATCACTGACCTCTTAACAAATTACATGCAAATCTGTTCAAATAATTTTAAAAAGATCTTTTTCAATGAGAGAGTCAATGCCTCAAGATCTGAGAAAAGTAGGTCATCTATTTTGAGGGGAAAAATGTCAAATTAGTAAGTGATGTTTTGATTTCATCATAATATAAACGTTTGAATGGTGCTTCTCAGGATTCAGTACCATAGTCATAAGCGTTTTAAAAACATCATTTGAGGGGAGATGGCTTAGTGATTAAATTGCCTGCTATTCAAGTCTGAGGACCAGAGTTCAGAGCCTCAGAATAAATGTAAATGCCAAGTGTGGGTATGTTGGCCTTCTTTTACAAAGTCAGAAGGCAGAGATATGGGACCCTCAGAGTAAACTGGCTAACAAGATTAGCCATGTTGATGAGCTCTTGGCTTGATTAAGAGATCCTCTGAACAAGGTGGAAACACAATTGAGGATGATCTCCAACACCAGCTTCAGGCCTCCACATATAGGCATGCTCGCACACTCGCACTCACACATAGACACACACACAGACACACACACATGCATGCACACGTGCATACACAGGCACACACATAGACACACACACACTTGAAAACAGAAGAAAAAAAGCTATGTGAATACGTTGAAGAGAACATTACTTAAAACAAAGAGTGTTAGTTGTTTTAATAAACAACCTGCAAACTGAGTTGTACTAATTGGGACTAGGCAACCCAACCCTACACCTAAGGTTCAGGAAACACTGTGGAAGAGGTGGTGGAAAGACTTCAAGAGTTAGATAAACCAGATGCCTGCTGTGAGACTACCTATCACATCCAGCTCTATGGCTGCCTAAGGAAGACCTACAGACCAGCCATACAAGTCAGCATGCATTGGTGAAATTTCACAAGGCCCCACTCCTAGGTGAAGAGCTACAGACAGTCAAAGACTTCCAAATGGCTGTCCCTAACTGCACACAGTGAGGACCTCCAGTTTTTCCGACCATGGAGACAGGAGACTCATTTTCTCCCTCTGATGCTTGTACTGCAACAGATGGATTTCTTCTTTTTACAGAGGAGGCACAAAATAAGCAATTCAAGTCACTTGGAGCCACTGCCACATGAACAGCAGAGGGCAGGCACTGGATAAGGCGTGTCACAAGAGATGGCAGCAATGTTTCAACTGAGGCAGAATGCCTAAGGCTGCAATGGAACTCACTAACATAAGGAACAAATCCAGTAGAACAAATAATCAGAGCTGCTGTGTGCTTTGAATCATGTATCTATGTATCTCGTCAAAAGTTGGTTTAAGGCTTCTGGACATGAAGGCTACAGGTTTCAAACTCTTTCTTCACGAAGATAAACTCGTTAATGTCTCTCCTGGAAAACTTCAACTTTACTTGTGGCCTTAGAACCCACTCTTCTTTGCAGCTGGGGCTGCCCTCCAGGTTTGAGCCTATCAGTTTCCTCACTATATACAAGTGATGCTGAGAACAGACGGGTATCATCTGACAGCGTGACTCCTACAGGGCAAATTCAAGTCTGCTCTCTGCCTAGCAAGCAATCAAGTAAGAAACTGAGTAGTTGTTGAAAAGGAAAGTAGCATGTAAGGACAAAAGGAAGTCATCTGCAAAGACTGCTCCTAATGGCCAGAGCCTTGTCTCTGGCAGCTTGCAGCTTCAGGACCACTGTACACCATCAGCTGGGGCACACCAAGTGTGCCTATGCCTTAAACATCTGCCTAAGCCATGATTTTGTATGATTCCTCCCCAAGCTTCTATATACAAACTCGAAAATCACAATTTTTTCCCTCATCTTTCCCTTGGCCCAAACTTTGACACCCGATTTGATTCTTCTCTCATTTGTTCAAGCCCTTCTTGTTTTTATAACTTGCATGTCTTCTTCCTATCTTAGACTAGAAAGGACTCCCATTGTCTACCAATCTTTTGGTGACTACTTAATTGCTATTTTATCATCTGTTTAAAAGAGATTGATCAGAATGCTACAATTTAAAATCATACCACAGATAAAAAAAAAAAGTAAAAGAAAAGGAATTTTTCGACTAATATAGATAGCTGTTGCTGCTGCCTTTAAATATCAGAGGACACATGATGGTTAACAGTCTCAACAAGATTTCAAATCTCCTAAAAGACAAATTATTGTATATGTCTGTGAGGAAATTTCTAGACTGGGTTAACTGAGGTGAACCCTGCCCTAAATATGGATGGCATCATCCCATGTGCTGGGATCCTGGCTAAACACAAGCAGAAAGCAAACTGAGCGTTCATCTTTGTCTCTGGTTTAGGAGTATAGATGCAATGACCAGCTGCCTCGTGTTCCTGCTGCCAAGACCTCTAGGCCATGATGAACAACAGCAAACTCCCTTGAGCCCCAGTCAACATTTCTTCCTCTCTTAATCTTTTTTTGATAGATATTTTGCCATGGCAATGAGAAAGTAAGGAATACAGGCTTTTTATATATAGGAAGTAATCAGTGTCATCATAAATTGAAGAATCTCTCAAGTTTATTGTTCCTGGTGAAGCCACAGTTTTCAGATTTTTAAGCTCAGCATTATGTAGCTCTAAATTCCTGAATTTGATGTTCAGTTTATTCATTTTTTAAAACTTAAAATGTTTAAAAGTTTTGGCAACTTCATACTGCACACAGTGCATTCGAACTATGGTTTCCTTCTACCCTCTTACGGCTCGGTTCTATCTCTACCAACCACACCCCACAGTCTCTATCCTAGACTCATGACTTTTAGTTTTGGTGACCCATCTGTGTGGCCACTGAATTAGGACTATTCCTTGGAGTCCCAGTGGTGTATGGACACAGAAAGGAATGAGTTCTCTTTCGGGATATTATCAACAGCGTATAGTCCAGCAGCGAGGGGAATGGCCCCCGGCTTCTTCCTACATTCATGTCTGATTGTCAATGGATTCATTCCTGTGCAGACCTAGTGCAAGCATCCACAGGGGCTGGGCGTTTGCGATTGTGATGAATGTCTTGCTCAGAAGATGGAACTTAGTGACTCTTCTCAAAATCTTCAGGCTCTACTCTTTCTGGCCCCTCCTTCTCAGTGTTCCCCAAGTCTTAGCGGGTAGTATAGATGTCTTATTTGGGGCTAGCCCTCATCTGTCTGTTACTTATTCTCAGTACTTTGTGAAGCCATGAGTCTTTCCATTCATCATCATCCACTGGAGAGAGACTTCTCTGATTAAGGCTGAGAAGAGAGTCTGTCAATATGTATAAACATAAATATTTACAAGGCAATGACTTTATGTCAATTTAGCTAAATGATAGGCAGCTCCCCCTAGGGCCTATGATTTTCCCTGTCATGTGTTCTTTAGTTTGATCTTCTATCTATCTATCTATCTATCTATCTATCTATCTATCTATCTATCTATCTGCATTACTGGGCATGTATTCCCTCCTGTGGAATGCAGTTGTCCCTCAAGATAGCAGTTAGTAAGGGAGGGAGGGAGGGGGAGAGAGAGAGAGAGCAAGAGCGAGGAGACCAATAGTGCCAACCAATACTGAATGACTAGGTACTTTTTGCTTGGCAGGCTGACGTTACACCCGGGTAAGATCACTGGTGTCTTTTCTCCCTCACTAGCTTACATAGCAGCTCTAGGATGACGAATCTAAACCTCAGTTCCTGAATGTGATCTAGGAACATCTCAACCCCCGCCCTTTAACCTTTTGGAGAAAGGGTTTCAGGTTTCACGTTTCAGGCTGGCCTAGAACTCACTGTGTACCTCAGATTGGTCTTGAACTTGCAGTGATCCTCTTCTGGGTGCTGAGACCACATGTTGAGCCACCATGCCCAGCTAAGTAAATTTTTCTTAACCTTAAACTATATTTCTACATTTAGTGGGGGTGGGGCATGAATATCACAGTTTGTGTGTGGAAGTCAGAGGACAACTTCTGGGAATGAGTTCTTTCCCTCTCCCATGTGGATGATAAAGATCAAATCCAGATTATTAGACTTGATGGTATGCCTATTTATTTACACACTTAAAAAAGAGAACTATCTAAGAATAACTTTATAATTATTTTTCTCTGTTAGTCAACTTTCCTAATTTTTCAGATTGTGTTTCAGTTGCGTTTCTCCCTTCCCTTTCCTCCCTCCAAAGCCTTCTATCCACCGCCCCTAGCTCCCTCTATGTCCGTGGCCTCTTTCCCCATCAATTGTTATTGCCTATATGTATGTATTGGTATATATTCCTAAATACAACCCGTTGAGTCCACATAGTGTTACTTATATCTATGTTCTCAGGGCTGACCATGTGCAAGTATAATGCCACAGATATATGCATATATCTATGCAATACCACTAGGGAGAAGGTGTGACTCAACTGACTGACAAAGGAATTGTTTATGTCAGAGTAGCTCACATGCTATTCAAAACCAGAAGTATTTCTCTCAGGTGCTCTGTACAAGATAACAATTCACTACTTGGTTGAATAAGTGAATAAGCACACTGCCAAATGAAAGAGAAGGCTGCTAAAAAAATCCAGTCCTGTTTGTATTTGCTACTTTGGGGGTGATTTTTTTAAATAGCCAAGTACATTTGACTTCACTTGTGGTTTTTCATATTAAGAATGAATGGGCTTAAAAATTCATTTCAGAGACAAGGAATAAGAAGCAATATAATACAATGTATCTTAGAGTAGTGTTGAAAACATCTAAGCCTGTGTACCCCCAAAAGGGTAGTGTTTATCTCTGACAGAAGCATGCGAATGGCTTTACTAGCATGTAATATAACTTCTGTAACAATTATCTATCATTTTATAAGTATTTTATATTTATGTCAAAATAGTCTATCTAGTAAAGTAGAATTATGAATTTCCATTTTGAGATGTAAACGGAGCTGGTGAGCTACCTCAGGAGGTAAAGGCGTTTCCCGTCAAGCCGCATGGTCCAGATTGATACCTGGGGCTCAGATGGTAAAAGGATAGAACCAGCTCCTGAAAGTTGTCCTGTCATACACACATGCACACACACATACACACATGCATGTGCACAGACACATACTGAATGTAATAAAACATTTAAATCTAAGTGACAAAACTATCAAGAAATATTGTGTAGTATCACGCACATATGATGAAAGCCATGTACTATACCTGAGTTTCTAGAATTTCAGAAATGCTGGTTTCATATTTGTGCCATATCAACAAGGAATCGTCACTGAGGGAAGTAAGGCTCCTCAAGTTTCTATTTCCCTGTGCGTGCTCAGATGTGTGTGGGTCCCTGTACATGTTTATACTTGTATATGTGGAGGCCTGCAGACATCCTTGGGTCTTGTTTCTTGAGAGCCATTTACTTGGGTTTTTTTTTTGAGACAAGGTCTCTCACTGGAGCTCATTAATTAGGCTAGTGTGGCTGGCCAGCAAACCCCAGGGATCCATCTGCCTTTCTCTGCTTCCACAGGGCTGGGATTACAAGTGCACGGCTCCCATGCTGGCCTTTTTACACTGGTTCTGGAGAATGAATTCAAGTCCTATGTTTGCATAGTGAGCAGCTTAATAACTGTGTCCCACAAACAGCAAGCGTTTCCTCACACAGTATACCAGGCACTCTAGCTATGTCAGCTAGTGCTAGGGAGCAGCTCAGTGGCAGAGTACCTGGATCGCAGGCACAGTGCCCTGGGCTTGACCATCAGCACCACAAGAAACAAACAAAAGCCCCAAACTTCACTTGTGTTAGCTGACTGAAATTTATATGGTGCTCCACTGAGAAGGCAGCGATTGTTATCTTCCCACTGAAGAGACTCAGGAGTCTGCATAATCTGCCAATGTCTCATCCTACTTAGTGAAGGAGATATGACTTGGGTCAGTTCAATCTGTCGGTTCCTTGGTTATTTTTCTCCAGCTCTAGTTCCATATTCAAAGCCATCTGAAGTTCTCTGGATCAGTGTATCCTTCCTGTTAGAGTACCACCTAAGCCTTCCTGCGAGTGCTCTGGGCCAAGCTGGCACAGATCTCTTCTGGAATCAGTTTGACAGTGGAAAGAGAGGCAAAGAAAAGTCCCAGTCTAAAGTTCAAAACAGAAAGGAACAGAAAACCTGGCAGAGGTAGATGTGGAGGCTCACAACTATAATTTCTGTACTTGTGAGGCAAGGACTCTGGTAGTATGGGACTAGTTTGGGCTCCCCAGTGAAAGCATGGCCTAGTGTGAGACCCTGTCTGTAAGAATAAAACAAGAAAACAACAGAAAACCTGACAAGATCTTGAGGGTCTTATTGTCTACAGAGGAAAGGAAATTGGATTCTGCTAAATGTGAGCCCACAGTGGCTGCTTGTATGGCCAAGCTTGCACTATTCAGGGAGAGAGGGAAGGTCTCTGCCTTGAGACACGACTTTCAGACCCCGCTCCCCAGCCCACTTATTTATATCTCCTAGGTTTCTATTTGCTGGCAAAGACCCACACCACATCATGAGGTCTGTCACAGTGTTCAATTACAGAGAAGCTAATTATAAGTCATTAAAACTGCCGCCCAGAAATACAGGATTCATACAATGATAGAGTGCACAGGCAGGAACCGGTGTGTATTCCTGGCAGACAACCTCATCCAATTGGAAACAGAGATCCTAAATTTCTTACTCTAAATTTTATGAGAGGTACAGATAGGAGTCTATCGTCAATGTTCAAGGTAGTTAAGCAACACTGAAATACACACACTTTCAGTACATTGAAAGAAACACACTTCCTGGGAACCAAGCCCATGTGACTAATTACAGCCAGGGACTGGCACTTCTATTTAGAAATCACTTTCTTCAAATTCTCCTGTGGGGAGGAAGGGGGAGATCTCAACTTTCAAGGAAAACATAGCTATTCAATCTCTGCCCATTATCCAACACAAGGATAGTCTGTACAGCTTTCTTATATTTTACTAGTTATCAGAGCTCCCCCCACCCCATTCCCTCAAAGAAAGGTCAAGGTCCTATGTGTGAGAAGCTAGGAGTTGAAGGCAAGGTACAGGTCATCCCCATTCCAAGGAGAAACAAACAGCATAATAATCTATCAGGTTAAAAAATATGCAGAGGCTTGAGTATGAGTTTTTCAGAAGGCCCATATTTTGATCCTTTGAGCAAGTGAGTTAGTCACTTAACTGAATAAGTTAGAACCCTGATCTAAAAATAGCCATGCAATTAACAGTGTACTATATAATTAAAATCTGTATATCATTAAATTATGCGGACGTTAACTTCACTATGAATTCTTTATGTAATGAGACAGTTAAAAGATACATCTCTTCGGTTGTAATTAATCTTTCAGCTAGCTCGATGAGCACAATGGCGGAGGGTCCTGTGCCAAAGTGAGAGAGAC
>CM052701.1:58642801-58674482 GCA_028551405.1 Uromys caudimaculatus
ATAAAAAGTGCTGATATTTTTCCCCAGTGCCATCCCAGGGAGGATGCCTGCAAAGGGTTACTCTGGCAGAGCGAATCTGCTTACACCTGCTCTTCCTCACCTGACAGAGCCCGGGCCTTCTAATGCCTTTTCGTCTGATCATTAAACTGAACTGAATATGCCTTCAGCTCCACGTGAAAGGGAGTAATTAGTATACTTGTCAAACCAGGTACAGCCCTGCTTACCCGGCTTTTTCTCCTTCCAGCAGCTAATGAACTGCTCCCATCTCATTACTCAAAAATAAAAAGGCACTTAGTATACTATGAACTGATTTCCTTTTTTTTTTTTCTTTTAAAGAGTAACAGGATTCGGTGCAGATCCCCCTACCATCAGGTGACAGAGTGATAAACATCCCTTGGAACTGCTGAAGAGCTGGCCACTAGGAAGTTCAGAATGCATCTAAGCTGATACACTGAATGAGATGGCTTGAAGTGCTTCGCCATGCTTCGTGGAGTCTGAGACACCCCTGCGCCCCCACCAAATTAATCAGACTGCTCATTCATTCCCCGCCTTCATACACAGAGGTGCCCAGCATGTTTATACTGTAATATTTTTCCCACAGCACCTGTCATAATACAAGGAACAATTTAATTGTTTATATATTTCTGACCAGCCTTCACCATTCTGATGCCAGCTCCTGGAGGACAGGGACTTTCTTTTTTTGTATTCTTGGTTTTTTATTTTTTTAATTTTTTTACTCAACATACAAATGTCAAAGGAAAATGTAAATTCAGAGCGGTGTGCAGATCACCTACCACAGTAAACAGTTTTCTTGACATCTAAAGTTGCAGTGGGTTTTTCCCCCCAAATTAAATGTGAGAAAAAACGACGGAGACTCAAACATGCTACAAAAAGAAATAAAATGTTCCAGACAATATTTTAAAAAAAATCATGTTCTATCCCCATGCTGGCTAATAAAAACTAAGTGAAATTCAGAAGTTTTAAATTAAAAAAAATTAACAACACTCCAGTTTTTTAAGCTGAGACTGTCAATGTTTCTGCCAACATGATTTGAATCCCTGGGGGTGGGCTGGGGAGGGTAGACTGCTGATATTGCCAAGGTTGGAAAAAAAAATTAAAAATCAAACTCCATAAAACGAGGAAACAATTAAAATAATTTGCATAATTATCTCTTAACACTCTAAAGTTCTTCGAGATTCAACACTGTTTCAGTTTATGTAATCTCTGGATAAAACACTAAGCTCAAGTATTAGATGTGTTAAAAATTAAAAAAAGAAATACTCAGAGTAAGACCAATAGAATAGGATTTTATAAAACACATCAACATCAACAAAGAACTTTCAAAGTCCATATATCTGCTCACTTAATTAAACCTTAGCTGCTCAGCTCTGATCCCACAGCCAGCCAAAGGAGGACAATATGTCTGCTAAGCCATCTTGTGTGTGTGTGTGTGTGTGTGTGTGTGTGTGTGCGCGCACGGGTGCACGTGTGTCTGAGAGAGAGAGAGACTGATACATGTGGAGGTCACCCTCCACCTTTTTGTTGACCACTGTGAACTGTTAGCTCGTTGACCTAAGAACCTGTGTGGATTCTCCTGCCTCCCAACTTGTCTTGGAACACTGGGCTTACAGACACATGCTACCAAACCCAGTTTTACATAAATTCTGAGGATCTGAACTTACACCTTCACACCAGCACACGAAGGCCTTTACCCACTGAGCTGTCTCTGTAATCCTGAGTTACACTAGAAATCCAAACGAAATGTATGCTTGTGAGGAGCTCAGCTTTCCTACACAGCGTAAGCTTGTTGAGGACAGTAATCCAAGTTAGCCAGAAGACCCAGCTTTGCCGTGTCAGGGATGTGTACCTGCTCAGTAAACAAGAGAAAACATACAGCATCTCAGGGTCTAATTATTATTATTAATTAGCCTACAAAATACCAGATCTCATTACATTTTCAAACCAAAATTGTTTAAACTGATGCTTCCCCTGCAGGCTCATCTGCTCTCCCCTAACATGCTACCTCCACCAGAGCCTGTCACTTAGGCCTTCTGCTCATTCCTTGGCACCTTCATGTCCTCTCCTGGGTCTTCTTTCCCAGAGTCTTAAGGTTTACCTACACTTATAGACAGACAGACAACATACATACACACACACACACACAGAGAGAGAGAGAGAGAGAGAGAGAGAGAGAGAGAAAGAGAGAGAGAGAGAAAGAGAGAGAAATACATGCATACAACTATAAACTACGGTGTGCATATGAGACATGTCTTTTTTCTTCTTAGTTTGCGAGTTTCTCTTAATTTTTGTTTTGCATTCCACTTTGCTTAATTTAACTTTCCAACCCCACTCCCTTTCCTTAAAATTTCATAATCTCACTTTTTAACAGCTGGATAAAATTCCATTGTATCTTGTACTATATTTTCATTATCTACTCATCTATAGATGGGCAGCTACTCAGACTCACAGATTCCATTTCACTGCTCTCGAGCAGCAATAAACACAGATGTCCAGGTATCTCTGTAGCTGGCTCTAGAGTTCTTTGGGTAGATGGCCAGAATTGCCACTATACAGCTGGATCATGTAGTAGTTCTATTTTTAGGTGTTTGTTTTCCCAGAAACCTCCATACTGATTTCCATTAATGGATATACTGTTTGCATCCCCACCAGCAGTGAATAGGAGTTCCTCTTCCCCATATTCCTGCCAACACTTGTTGCTAGTTTCTTGATGATAGCTATCAGAGTGTCTAATTAGACAGGAAATGTTGAAAACACCATCAACCCCTTTGCCACCCATCTGTCAGTCTCATTTTCTCCAGTTCTTTCATCTTTCATACTTCAAAAGATATGATCATCTGCCTTCCAAGCCAAAAGGCGGGTGAGCAGCCCCAAAGAACACGGTCAATGTGCTGACGACCTAAAGAACGCTCACCTGGGGAAAGGTATCAAGGACAGTACAACATCCTTCCTCCTCATCAGCACAGACTCTCTCCTGGGAAACGGTGACAACCTGATGCTTCATGTGTCACAATGAGACCATTACCTGATGCTCCCATTCACACATTTCACAAATAATTCAGCATCTCTTCATTTTTGCTTACTTCCGGTGTGACTACAGACAGGTTAAAAAGGGGGGAGGGGGATGCTGTGTACTATTAAGGGTCAAACATAAATTCTAGATCACAACCTTAGTGATCTTACCTGAGCTACACCTATGCACGCGTATACATACAATATCATTTAAAGAATATTCTTAAACACATTATCTAGTTTTTAAAACCAAATAAGAATCAACAGTTTGAAAACTGAACAGTAACAGTTATAAGGAAAATGCCACAAAGCAAGAGATTAGAGAAAAACATTGAAAACTGTACTATAAAAGTGTCCTAGGCCAGTGCTGCCGTTCCTCTGCCCGTTGCCTGCGGTGCCTCACACAGGAGACACCCAGTGAGGACACAGCATGGTTGATAGCTTATGGAGGGGGGAGTGGGAAATGAATCCAAATGAAATCCAGTTTTGAAAAATAACTCACCTTTTTATTTTGATTTCTCTACTTTAAGTGTTACCCAAATAAAAACTATGTAAGAACAAGGTAAAGAAAAAAAGAAAGAAAAAGAAAAAAACCAAAACTAAAACCAAAACCTAAGGTATCTGTAGATTCATTAAAAGTTGGGTTGTCTTGAGAACACTGACTTCTGACCCTTACTGGAGAGGTGTACTGACGTGCGTGTTTATGGAGAAGCGTGGGTAGGCTTTCTGCAGATGGAACCTGACACTACTCTCAGACAGCTTCATTACTGATATAAATGACAGACAAGAACACTGTGTGCTTGCTTGGCTTATGAGTTAAGAGGGATGAAAGGAGGGCTGGAAAAAATGATAAATAAAATTCACCCAGCAGGCTGTAGCCTAACTATAAAATACATACAAATTCAATACAATACAAATGAGTATTAAAAAAGTAAACATTAGAAAACGTCCACTTTGCTTCCTGCCCTTCTCCTTTTCCTCCCCTCCCACACCCACGCTTCCTTCCTCCATTCTTTCCTTCCGCCTTGTCTTTCTTTCCTTCTGACCATCTCATGTACTCCAGTGGAAATGACTATGAAGCTGAAACTGGCCTGAGCTACTCAGCTTCCTGCTTCCACCTCCTAAGTTTAGGAAGTAGAGGCATCTACCACCACACCAGGCTGAGAGACAAACTCTGACAGAGAAAAGTCACTGTCACTTGAGTAATCTGCTATGTGAACTATGTTAGAAAATTTATAAAATCATTTTTAAGCTGGGCAGTATTTTTAATCATTTTAAACATGGGCAGAAAGATGTTATTTGATTTTAAAGAGGAGCAAACTAGGGAGTTCTCCCAGACATGTTCTCAGTGATCATGGCACAGTGTCAAACTGGCACTCCAATGCAAGTGGACATACACATGAACTTTAAGGGAAGAGACTTAAGTAAAAAGGAGAAAAATTATACTACAGGAAGCAAAGCTAAGCATGTGAGTTTGTAATCTGCATCCCAGTCAGGAATAGAAAGATGGTGGTTTTAAAATCAGGGGCCCTGAGTTTCTTCATTTGTTCATGACCTCAGCTGATCATATCAGCACTCAGGGAAGAGACTGAGGTAAAGGAACATGTAGATTTGGGAGCCTCACATCCATCTCCGAGTTCTGGTAGCTTCTACTATGCAAGGAACAGTCACTCTAAAGTGTGCTTTAGTGTTTATGAGCCAACAATATTAACATCTACTTTGCTATATACAAAATCTGCTGAGTGGGTCAACTAAAGAAGACCCAAATCTCTCACTAACTATCACATTCTAGCCAATGTTTATGTTACCCAAAATTAATTCCTAGCAGCCCCCCAGTCTTCTAGCTACAAGGAAGTGGTAGGTAGGCCATCCAGGAGTCCTCTCTCTATGTAGCAGAGATTTAGGGATAGAGCACCAAATCAAGAGCCATGACTACGAATGCTAATCCCAACAAAAAGTACTTCTGCATTAGTTATATGAAATGTCCCAAGTTACAAAACAAAAATGAAAAACTAACGTTAGATGACTTAGTTATGAGGGCACACCATGAATCTATGTCCACCAATCAGCACGCAGGAGTCTTGAATGAGTCTGTAAACCTCTATGAAAACACAAACGTTCACTTGTGTAGACAGGCGTATCAGCAAAGGCAGGTAGGGAAGCATGCAGGCTTGAATGACCCAAATTCAAATTGTCATTCTCCTTAGTTTGTATCCAATGACATCAAAGACTAACTTTGGCCCAAAGGCTAAGACACTGACCCTAAGAAAAGCAGTGACCATAGAAGAAATTATCTATACTGTACTCAAAATCCTGTACTTTGTATTCCTGCAAAGCAAAGTAGTATATTTTATAGACATCCTGTGCTGAACTAAGGAATAAATACTCTTCATGTTTTCCAAGAATGTTGTTCATCAAGCTTCCCAAGCAAAAATATTTACTCCAATAGGAGTTCCAAGACGAAACAGGAACAAAATGGTAAAATTATCTCATTCTTAAACTATATTAGCATTCTCTTGTGACTTAGGAGAAAGTGGAATTCCTAAATTCTCAAACTGTGACGAAATATTGGCTTATTGATTCTCTGAACAATTTGTGGGAGTACCAAATCATTATTTTGACAGTTTTATCATAAGGTAATAGACTTCCTTTTACATAACTGCAGTTACCACGTTCAATTTCAACCTTCCATAGGATTTTTTCCCTAGCTACAGCTGTACTGTCAGTCCTAGATCACATTACTTTCTTTTTATGGCTATACACACAGCATTTTAGGCCTTCACACCTAATTATGGCAGCACAATAACAATTTAAAAGCTCATCATTAAGAAGCAAAGGTTAAGCACTTATATGTTAAGACTCCTTTTTATAAAGACATATAGTGCTGGGTGACATAGGTAAATGAATTACACAGCTCTGTTGGAGTGGGTAAAAGAAAGGAGAGGACTTCCTTTTTGGGAATACTAGGAAATCTGAAGCGCTTGCATCTAGGCAATGACATTAGCTAACTAGAGTATCAACTTACAAGCTTTCTGACTCATTAAAACTACTTAACCACCAACTCTCACAACATCAAACTGCAACAAAATACTTCCCCCAAATACGGAGGCCCTTTGGCATAGCTGTTAGACGGTGTGTGTATCACCAGCTCTTACTGTGTGACTTTGGCAGATCTCTTCAGCGCTCAGATCCTGGTCACAGTACCTCCAACAACATAATACATATAACATTGTTTGGACACTGAAATATCCAAGATAGGCCAAGCGCTTAGGAAGGGCTTGGCATGTTATACCTGCCCTGCAAGTGTCAGATACTATGGCTGTCTATTTGACTTGCCTTAAGTGATAAGTAACTACCAAACAAAGAAATGCAGAGGTATCCAAACAGGCATGCAGCCTCAGCCCTTGGGTGACGCTTCAGAAACAGAAGGAGAGCCAAGTGATGAGCTTCCCGTGGGCATCAAGTTCATTGTTTTTCTCATTCTAAGTCTGTCACGGAGTTTTTGGGTTTGGTGGTGGATAAGTGTATAAAAAATAGCTGATACTGAAAGTGTACAACTGAAAAGCAGCAATGCAATGACACAATTAGGTCAAATAAACAAAAGGCATCTGGACGAAGTGGCTGTTCTGATGGAGAAAACCAAAGAGCCCAGCTCCCCAGTAAATACCTGAAGTTTCCAGAAGTGTCACAAATCAATGTTCTATCCTAAACCTGAAGGTAAGAAATATTAACCAATGAAAAATGGTTTTTTAGTGTCATTTTGTATAAATGCGGGTCATGTTTTTAAAAATCAACAAAAATCCCATTTTATTATAAAATTTTCAAATCACTTTCCTTTAGCAGAAAAAAAAGGTCACATGAAATCAGGGCAATGCTTTAAAACAAGCACATGTAAGCATCATACATATATGAATGACTTTTGGCTTCTAGATCCTTCTTGGGACAAAAATTGAAATGGGTAGAGGATTATCTCATCTAGATCACATAACACTGTATCATGAGCTCCTGACTCCTCATATCTCCTCAGGCTGAGGATCAATCCTGCAGTCATCTTAGTCCCTCATAAGGACCCTCTCATCATCAGCTCACAACCTTTTTGCACACTAATCATTCTTCAGAAAGTATAAGAAAAAAGAAAAAGGCAAAGGGTGAGGGGTGGGGCGGGGTAGAACATCAACCAACAGAAGTCTTCTGAAGTTACCAGGGTTCACAGGATGCTCACTGAGATAGCAACATTAATATTTATAATGAATAATTTGGGAATTTCAAGCAACTGTTTTTTGTACCCATGATCCCTGATAATAAAAGTTTATTAAATTCTACTGCCTACACTGTATATAATGCACAGTTGGGGTCTACCTTCCAAGTCTGTGCTTTTTGAGTGGTAAATTCTTTCAGTATGATGATTACATTAATACTTACCATGCAAAGAATGAGCTTATATACTTTTTTTTCAAACCAGTGAAGATAAATCATTTTCTCTTTACCACTTGTAAAAGGCAAACTATGTATGGAACTTTTGAGAAGTAGAAGACATGACATATGCAGATGTGTACATGTTCTTGCAATTAACCCTTTCTTAATGCCTATGGCAGGTAAAAATCACCCAAGTGCATTGTACAGGAAGACAATGCTTCCAACTTGATAAATGTGTAATCAGTACAAACGGTTTGCAAAGGCTTGGAAGCACTGCCCAAGAAGAGCTACTCTGACAAGCTCCATGAACTGTCTCCATTGCTTCAATGTACAACATGTAGTGACTGCTCACAGTCACCTTACTACTTAGAGGGAAGAAGATTTACCATATCATGCAAATGGAAATTCGGTAATTAACAATCTTATAGTTAATTGGCGGGTCACAGGTAGAGTGAAGGATACCCCTCTCATACTGAAACAGTCCTGGAAAGGCTACTTCATCTGTGAATGAACAATAACTTTCCATCTTTCTCAGAGCCTTCAATGTCTAACCTTACGCAGCCATCCTATAAAATATCCCCTAAAACTCTCTGAAGGGCTGAAAGATCTGATTTTGCCTATCCCCACTTTACTGGCTAGTTTTGTGTGTCAACTTAACACAAGCTGGAGTTATCAAAGAGAAAAGAGCTTCAGTTGAGAAGATGCCTGAGATCCAGGTCTAAGGCATTTTCTCAATTAGTGATCAGGGGTGGAGGGCCCCTTGTGGGTGGTACCATCTGTGGGCTGGTAGTCTTTGGTTCTATAAGAAAGCAGGCTGAGCAAGCCAGTAAGGAACATCCCTCCATGGCCTCTGCATCAGCTCCTGCTTCCCAACCTGCTTCAGTTCCAGTCCTGACTTCCTTTAGTGATGACCAGCAACATGGAAGTGTAAGCTGAATAAACGCTTTCCAACCCAACTTGCTTCTCGGTTGTGATGTTTGTGCAGGAATAGAAACCCTAACTAAGACAGCACTCAAAGCAACTCTTGGCTTTTATCTTCACATTCACCCTGGGGTTCTTTTGCTTCCTCACATGTCCTCTGATGCCCCATAGGCTTTATATTTCTGTCACTTCCCCTGTAAACCCTGGCTCAGACCTGACATTTGCTAGGGGTATCGAGACAGCTATGTACTAGTCTTGTTCAAAACACCTGAAACTTCTCCACACTTCAACTCTTTTGGTACTTAACTGCTGCCAAGACACAGCATGTCTAATTCCAAATTATGTTGCAAGGTTTTATTACCTAATTCCAAATGTGCTTTTAAATAAGTGAAAGTTGATTTAGTAATGTCTATATTACTTTCTTTCAATTGTATTTGATAGACTTTATTTTTTACTAAATTTTATTTTATTAGCACATATTTATTGCACCAAATACTGGGTGTCATTATGACATTCTTCAAATATGTATACAATGTACTTTAGTTAGACTCACCCCTCCATATCTTTCCATGCTACCTACCCGCACCCCTACTAGCCCACTTCTTCCCAAAGAGGCCACCTTCTGTCTGTGGTCTTATATGACCACAAATCAGTCTGTTCAACTTAAATTGCACATGATTATAATAAAATGAATTGGACTACTTGTAAGTAGCTGAGAAACTCTACCATTTCCTTTTCTTTGTTCATGTAGTTCTCTGTTTTAAGAGACATCCTCAATCCATGTAGTCTCCCTAGCTGTACAAACCAGAACAAATCTCTCCTTTGATTCTCTCAGCATGCTTTACCTTCCAAAGGCAAAGACAGAATCGTAACTATTCTATGCTTTTCATATTCCATTTAACTATCAGCTTCTTCGGTTGGGTGCATTCCTCTTCTCACCTACCACACTACCTAACATAGCACCCAGAATATATTCAACACCCCAATAGCTCATGATTACTGTGGTGAAACTGACATGAGTTCCACACCAGTGAACATTTCAGGATCAACAGTAAGAGCTCACACAAAATCTAACCACATCCAAATGCCTCTGGGTGACTTCTTACCCTTCCTTCATCACGCTCTCCATTAAAGCCATGAGTGTACCACTTACTGAACAGTGCAGCACAGTAATCCAAACAGGTTATTTGAAAATTAAAGTGCATTCAAAATGTAACATCAAATATTAGTAACCCATTATAGAAAACATAATTCTTCTTTTCCAGGGGGAGAGGGAGTGGTGGTAGAAATTAATAAAAAAAATGTTGTGTAGAAGAGCCCCTCTACACACAGAAACACTACACAACATCCATCTTCAATATAAGCCACATTCAATGACATTGCTCATTTTTAAATGGTCTGGGAAGAAAAGCCAAGGGAGGCTGTAAGAAATCATTAGGAAACAGGCTAAATCACAGTTTAGAATAAAAACTGAGAGATTCCCGCAATGACACTGTGGAAATTTTAATCACCTTGTAATCATGCTCAGAAGCAGTCAATATGCTTAACTTAAGTTATAAAATCAACTTCCCTATTAATAATAAAGTGACCTTCATAAATGCATCAGTCATTGAGTTTCAAAAGGGACTGAACATTTATTCTCCTTCTTGTAAAAGTATCTCTAATGATGTTACCATGTAAAAGATGTGTGTGCCTAAGACACACTCATGCCTAAAACATACACATGTCTATATTTATTGATGGACTATTCATTATACCTAAGATGCAGAATCATCTGAGATGTCCATTGACAAAGAAATACTAAAGAAAATATCATATATATAATAAACACACACAAACATATAAATGAATATTACTGAGCCATAAAATATGAACCAGTATATATGAACATTTAGAACCAATATGTGGAACTGGTAGATATTATATTAAGAGAAATCAGAAACAGAAAGATATATAAGGTGTTCTCTCTCATACCTGGATACTGAAAGAAAGAAAGAAAGAAAGAAAGAAAGAAAGAAAGAAAGAAAGAAAGAAAGAAAGAAAGAAAGAAAGGGGAAGGAGGGAGGGAGGGAGGAAGGGAGGGAAGGAGGGAAGAAGGAAGGAAGGAAGGAAGGAAGGAAGGAAGGAAGGAAGGAAGGAAGGAAGGAAGGAAGGAAAAAAGTTTACTCAGATGTGAAATGTGATTTCTAGAGGCAGAAAAGGGTGTGGGTGACAGAGACTGAATAATGAGTAGATACCCAAACATAAGTTCTAGTATACTAGCATGTGTTCCACAGCACAGAGGGATGACTTGGAGATCAAATCATACATTCTAAGATTAACTAGAAGAGAGGAAGGTTTCGAACCCAATCAATGAAAAGGAGTCAGGAACATCACACCTTCCTCGACAGAGTTCTCTACAGTATTACTCTGAACCCCACCCCTCTCACTCAGTCATTTGGCATTGGAAATGGAACAGGGCATAGGCCTGTGCTAAGATCAGAGGGCAGTGTGAGTGTTAAGATAAAATCTCAGTCATTCATGCAAGAGTTGGGGTGTGCAGGTAAGACCCCAGGTGCAGATTATAACATGGAGACTTCCTGTCAGGGTATGATGGCACACAGCTGCACTTCCTACAGGAGGCTAAGGAAGGAGGAGTGTGAGTTCAAGGCCAGCCTGTGTCACAGAGAGACTCTGGAAAAAGTTTCAGCACTCTTTAACAGTTTAGCCTGTAATAGAGTAGACTTTCCAATTGTTCCTTTCCTTCGTGTAAGTAAAAAAGGCTACAAGAGAGTAAGAATGTCTTGATACTTGTGAGACTTGTCCAAAACACACACTTATTTGAAGAGACTCCAACGACATCTAGAGTTACTTGTAACTCTGAATGCTGCTCATGATATCCTGCCCTCAGAGTCTGCTGAGTGGGTCAGGGCTCCTTCTGATGGCACTAGGAAGAACCTCCTCAGCTCCTGCTTTGCCCAGGTCTGTACTGTGGCAGGAAGACTTACAATCCTAAGCAGACATTTCCTCAGCAGTTACTTCAGCTGCTACTGTCTTCATTTTAGTGCAATAAAAGGCAGCTGTTGAGAGACCATCTATGTTGCTGCTACCAGGTCCATCATGATCACTCTATTTTCAACCTCCAGCAGACTCAGTTTTCCAACCTGTATAATGGCCTCAGTTGCCCCACCAAGCTGACTGGGTTATTCCAAGGATATAGGAAACCATGGAGCTGCTAGCTATCTGGAACAAGGGCATGAACAAGATTCATACAACCAAACTGTTAGATAGCAGTAGGGCCATCCATGTTTCTTTCTGAATTCCAAGATACTAGACACTCATCCTTCAAAAAAACCCAGCAGCACATCTCCAAGGTAGATGTTATTAAACTGTATGCTACCACAGTCATATGCTACCAGCGATGTCTTTTTATAGAAGGAAAAACAAGTTAAAACTGGAATTGGTCTAGTAAAAGTAACAGCACATACACTGTAATCCCCCCTTCCCCATGGAATAGCCTCTCTCTCTCTCTCTCTCTCTCTCTCTCTCTCTCTCTCTCTGTGTGTGTGTGTGTGTGTGTGTGTGTGTGTGAGAGAGAGAGAGAGAGAGAGAGAGAGAGAGAGAACGAGCTTGATTTGTAATTTTAAAAGAAAGAAGAAACTTAAACATACAAGCCAAGACTGACTGAGACTTGCAGCTCATTAAAGCTGAGGTGATTTCCCCTCTACAGAATTCTATTGATCTCCATAGTTCTCACTAGACAAAAGTGTGGTCAGGGAGGGGATGATGGATGCCTCTGCCAATAGCACTGAGCAAACCTGTTAGCTAATTGCTACCAAAGACAATTATCCCCGCATTGTTTCATAATGGAAACACATTACAAAACTCTAATATACACACAGGGAAATTTGATGATTTGACTGTGGAGCCATGTGCATTGGATTTCATTGCCAAAGGCCAGCTAGGTCGCTGCTGTGATGGGGAAGAAAGTGTCAGAATATAAGCCAGAGTATCTTACGGCCCTTTACTTTAAAAAAGACAAGGGGAGGGAAGAAAGGAAGGAGAATGAGGAGGACAATGGAGAAGGGAGAGCGCCAGCGGCAGTGCAAGTTGGCTGAGTTCTACAGCCGACAGTAACTTTAGTGTCCCTGCTCCCTGCTTTAAAACGATAAGCCTCTACAAGGTGTGCCGCAGAGTCAAAGGGTGATTTTAAAAGGTACTTTTGATCCAGAAAGCTATCTGAGTAGCTTTTCCAGAAAGCTATCTGAGTAGCTTTTTTTGATGGGCAGTCAACCTACTGGCAAGTATCCAGTTTAAAAGGTGGCTTCACAATAGTCCACTGTGAAGATTAAAAATAATATCAAATATCTGTCACAATTTTTACTTAAAGGGAGTGGGGGGACCTGACCCATAACAACCTACAATAATACAGCCATTAAGCTAACCGATTATAAAGGAGAAAGCCTCAAAGTAGAGCTATTTGCCTATGTATAATCATAGTGTAATTAAAGCATCTAATATTTGCATTGCTTCCTTTCCAAGAAGCCATATTCTTGGAATCCCTGCTCCTTGAAATGTTTCTAAATGTGCTTGTGTCCTGCTCTGGTGTATTCATGCAAGACATTTAATCCTAGCACTGAAATTACAGGAATTCTGATATACAGTATACATCAAAATCATATTCAGTACTATTTAACTGTACTGTATAAAATGGTACAAAATAAAAAGAAAAATGCACCAAGATGTGCCAGCATTATAAAGATAAATTAATGGCTACAAAATTTATGATCAACCTATTAACTTCATAATTCACAAGTCAATGAATTCTATTTTACTGTTTGAAACTGCTCTATACAGGCCAGTCTACCTGCTTTAGACCATGCTGACTACTATTTTGACAAGACCTGGATAGCAGTGGGTCCAAAGCAATCAGAAGGTTGACTTTGACAAATGGCGGTGCTGCGGCGAAGTTGAAAATAACACACATCCACTTTAATCTCTTTCTTGATTAAATCGAAACCATACCATTCTGACATCATGTGATTTGCTCATGAAGCATCACTGCAGGTTACTTTAGGGGCTACATCTATTGAAATGATATTGAATTTTTAGGGGAAGTACTTAATTCATTCAAATGAAACCTTCACAAGGTAACTGGGCCACCAGTCACTGATAATTGCAGATTCAAAAGAAATCAAAGGGAAGAAAATTCCCTGACAAAAGATTTAAAAAATAAAATAAAATAAAAATCCAACATGTGCTCATGAATGATATTTTAGTAGGTGCTATCTTCTGCCTTCAAAGAGAGAAGGTTATATGCATGAAGCACATTCCAAAGCTTTTTACCTATCCTACCACAGCTAAGCTCCAAAGGTAAATATTACACTAGGTAATAAAAATGCAGAAGATGAAATTGTCTTTTTTACATGAGACTAGGCAAATATTTATGGGGCAGTTGACAAACTCCTGCCTAGTAAAAGAGCCAGCACTGAGAGCAATTATCCTGATATTCATGACTCACTTTGAATATCACATTGAATATTACTCATAAATCTTTTACGAGCACATCCCCAGAGCTCACTTAACAGCCGGTTTTAATCATGCAGTTGACACAGAGAAAATAACAAAATGTATTTTTTCAGTGGCAAATTAATTTAGGCTTGAATCTCCTCCCGTAGTTCTATTCTGTTCTTTTTCTTTTTTTCTTTTTCCTTTTCTTGTACAAAGATCGGTGGAATTCATTTTTGCACTTGAGAGTAGCATTTCTCCAGTCTTGCTGAATTAAAATAAAAAGGATGAACATTTCTTTTACAGCCAGCTCTGACAGTGGTTTTTTAAATGATGTATCTTGTTCTCTATATGAAAGATGAATCAATTTTTGAGGTTGATACACATTGTCTGTTTAGCTGAATGGAGAGGTGAATGCAGAATTTAGACAAAGGAGAAGCATTATTCTGAGGAGTTTTTCAGTTGTGGGTGGTCTTTTCTATGGCATTCAATTGTCATTAACTGTTGATGAGAGCTGTTTTGGAATCTGGCTCTCATTAAGTGACTTGAGATGCTGTGTAAATTATTTTTAAATTGGGATAAGGGAGTAAACAGAAATGTTAGAGGAAAAAAATTAATATTAATAATAAGTAGCAAAAGAAGTAACTCACGTGGAGTCTGTTCATGCCCCTGCAGAAATCTCTCCAGGATAATCCGAGCCATTAATGAGGGTGCATAGTCCACCTTCATAAAACAGAAGAAGAAAATTAAAACTGCCAAGGTGTGCCAGTAGTTGATATTCCAATATTTTGTCAACACTGAAGATTAAGTCAATTTTAATCAACTTTAACAAGCATCATTCATTAAAATCTTTCCCACCCTTGGTGGCTTCCACTGTAATAAACTGTAAGTCTGATCTGTGCTGTTGAAAAGAATGGGTGGGTCAAGTTTATTGAATGCAACATTGGAACCGAGAATGACAAGACCACTTGGAGAGAATACTTACTTAAAATAGGCAAATAGGCCTTCCTAACCTCAGTTTTTGTTGGTGGGCCAATGTTGTTTTCTATTCTAGAATCCCCTTTTTATCCAACTGTCTACACTTACATTATTTTGAGTACAATTTCAAATTTGAACAACACTCTTTATTCAGTTAGTTTTCAGAAATTGAATCAAACGTCCCAATTCCTAAAGTATGGATTTTTGACTGATTTCATTTTATCTTTAGAGAGAACTGAGATTAGCTGTAAGTTATTTACATACAAAATAAGTTACATGTTAAATGAAAAACTACTTTGCAGAAATATTAAGAATAAAACACAAGAATAAAAACATCTGCAGCATAAATATCCACACTGAGTGAGGTCTGAAATACTGCTGATAAATTTAGCAAATTCAGAGCCCAGAAAAGGAACCTGCTTTTAAATAGGGAATCAAACAGGAAGCAAACAATACTCAACACAACAGTCATTTCAGTTGGTGACAATAAAACTAATATGGCATATATTCATTTGTAAAAGTATTTTCTTTTTCAGATTATTTATTAATTCCATCGATTAACTTCACCAGGAAATATGATTTTTAAGAGCAGTGATGCCTGTCTCACAGGAGCCTTTTCATCCTGAGTATAAAGTGGGAAATATTCCTCAGATATTATCACTAGGAATTTTTTTGACAGGTACTCAAGTCCTATGTTCATACCAAAATTTTACCTTGATTTAGTAACTAGACAAAGAGGGTAGCTTCATTTGTATGAACAGGTTTTTTTTTTTTTCTTTCAAATATGTATGTACTTGGATGCCCTTAAATTCCCCGAGTAGAGAGAAATGCTTTCCACGGAGCTGCTTACTCGGAGTAACGCACATCAGGGCTGACACATGAAAAATGGTGAAATTACTGGAGGTACTCCAGCCTGAATACGGACTACCTTATTAGTTCAGGTACCTGCATCTCTCTAATTTTCATATTAATCATGTGTCCATCTTTCTCTGAAATAGGGCCATCATGCTTCATGTCAAAATTTAGCATGTAAGTAAAATTCATAGTGCTTCAAATCTAACTTGAAAATATTTGTGTGGAGAGAACAGAACGACAGAGCATACAATCACTAACGGAATGGATTTCCTAAAATGTTAGTGTTCAGCCTTGATCAGGAAAAAATAGTATTAAGACATTTATGAAATCAATGATGGCTACCTGGATCCCTTATCCACCCCACATCAACAATAACAAGGTGCTTTTTGTCTAAGAAGAGTTGCTGTACAGTATAACATATGAGTTACATATTTCTCATCAATTTTTACAGGTACACTGATTAAATATATATTGACTCATAAAATATTACCATCACATCAATTGCCACCAGATATAAGCGCACATCCTTTAAGTATCAACTAGCACATAAACATGGGAGCTTGGAAGTTTAGAAGCCATAATCTGGTACCCACCATCTCCAAATTCCTCTAATGCATTAATAATCTTATGTAAAATGTTTCCTCTGTACTAACTGTGCACCAAAAATGAAGGGAGGGAAAAAAAAATCTCTAAACAGCTATTTGTTTTGGGAGGCTAAATATCACTACATATTCACACTAAATAGTAAATATTAATATGGGGAAATATATGGTGATGGGTTAGCTTTTTCCATACAATTTTAAGAGAGTAGCTGAGATCACTTCCATAAAGTACGCTCAACAGAACTATCCATTAAAAAAATTCAAATGAGCAGCTGGAGAGTTGGCTTGATGATTAAGAGCACTGGCTACTCTTCCCTAGGACATGGGTTTGATTCCCAGAACCCATACAGTGGCTCATAACCATCTTCAGTTTCAGGGAATCTGACACCCTCCTCTGGCCTCCATGAGTATATATTAGGCACAAAGAAGATGTATAAGCAGGCAAAACACTCATACACATAAAAATAACAATAAAACTTTTTAAAAACATTGGATTCAAATGAACATAAAGTGCTACTTTAGAGAATTTCCATCACCAATGTAAGCAAGCGCCACATCTGCATCACTCTTTTCCCAGATGTGCCTACAATTCGACTAGTTCTCTCTTTTCTTTCATCGAGGACAATCACCAAAATCCTACTTAGTACTGGGGTACCACAAGTCACTAAGAGTACCAACTTAGAACATCAACAACAATAAAATGTCTGGAGATCTTTAACACCCACCCTGTTCTAGAAATAACAAAATAAAATACAAATTTTGCTAGGAAGAGAAGACAAACCCATTCTATGTGCTAACTATCCTATCAGACTGTGATGATTTTTCCCGGACTATTAAAACTATCTACTAACTGATGGGTAATTGCTCTTCTGCTGACTACAGCAGTGTGCAGACAAGAGAAGCCATCCTTCCTTCTTAATGCAGCATGTAGAACTTGCTGCTCCTGCAACGCTTAATGTTCACAGCACAGAGTCATCTTTAATGCAAACACACATTTTCTGCCTTGCCTCTGTTTTCCATTATAACACAACACAGAAACAGTGTGCATTTCATGCCATCCCTATGAGGTTTGCATAAGCCATTCCAACTCAGACTCAATATTGTATTGCTCTCATTACAGTGGATAAATATTTTAGCGTTTAGGAATTAAATATTTTATTTTTCGGTAGGCTCTCTGCAACTATTGTGAACTTTCTGCAGTTTCTTCATTCACAGGAAATCTTCAGGGTTTCCTTTTGAAAATGTTAGGCTGTTAGCTATTTCCCCACACAGGAGCAGATCAGAGGGAACAAATAAGTTTCATAAATCACTTTATACTTGGTGTTAATAAGAATATTATGTTTCTTTATGGGAAGACGCTTTTCCATAGGCTTATATCCTTTATTACAATAAAAGTTTGCAAATAGAAAAATGAATCAAGTACATAATACATTGTCAAATATAAAATTTCTCCTTTCGTTTTTAGAACAGTTAGCATAGGTTTCCTTGGCACACACCTCTTCATTTGACATAGGTATTTCTCATGCTAAATTACAGCAACCAAACCTGAGAGCATGTTTGGAGCTGTTTGGTTGAAATTTTCCACAAAACAAGAAGCAAAGAAGCTGTTTGTACATTTGCCTTAAAAGAAGTAGACTAATTATGTCAACTGATTTATTAATTCATGAAGTTCTTTGTCCAATTATTAAAAGTACAAAAGGACCAGGGAGCAATTTAAATGTCTAACACACCTCAAAATCTTTCTCTCTCTCTCTCTTTTTTTTAAAGTTAATTACAATTCTGAGTAATACTACTCTAGATAGACCCCTTAGGTTTAGCTCAGGTTTAAATAAAATCATAACAATAACATCACCTCATTGGCCAGCTCCAAGAGCACGGGGGCTGCTCCATTTTTCCCCACACCATTCAGGTACCTAGGTAGACAAAGGCAAGTGGTCATGTAATGACAAGGAAAGGCCAGCACAGACTTGTCAATGTCCCCTGTGTGCACATGTTTCTCCTGGGCAAAAGCCAAGCTCAAGACCTGCTTAAAACTTGCTATCATCACAGAGAAGCGGTGGAGGCAAGGACAGCACACAGCTTCCAACCAGCCAGCTACTGATGGGGAGGTAGGAGGTATAGCCACACCAGTCTCCACTGCTTCTTAACTTTGAGAAGTGAGTGAAGAGAGGTGGTTTCTAAGTTCCCACCCACAGCACTCTATGCTTCGTACAGCCATCACACAGAAAGTGGACAAGCTGACTCTCCGTTTAAACAATTCATGTAGACACGTAGGCACCCTTGCCAGGGAGACCTTCACCGCTGACAGGCAATGGGAGACATCCACCTTCTCATCTGCCCTAGATTCCTGTAATAACCCCCAGCCAAGCACAAAACCCGAGGCCCTCCCAGACATGGAAGACAGGGCAGTCTGTTTTCATTAAAATCTGAATGTGGTATCCACCTCCTCTAAGAACTCTGAAAGCCTACTTTCAATCCCAAGGCTACGTGGTAACCACCTACCAGGTACTTAGAGTTTCCTAAAATCTGGGTCTTTTTTTTAAAAAATCTGAATCTTTTTTGCTATTGTTCTCCTAGTGGTTGGACCTAGGGAGTCACATGTTAGACAAGAGCTCGGCCACAGAGCTCTATCCCAAGACCTCTTTTTGCTTTTTTGAATTTGAAACATGGTTTCACTGAGTTGGCAGGCTGGCTTTGAATGCTCTAGGTGGCCCAGGCTGGCCTTGAATCTGTGGTCCTCCTGACTTAGCCTCCTGAGTAGCCTGAATTCCAGGCCTGAGCCAGTAGATGTGGCCATAATCCAGTTTCTATCCACTCTACTTGGCCAGCCTCATCTCTAACACTGTCTGCTACGTTTATCCTTCACCCATGTTAAATCCAGACACACAGGTCCAACATCATGTTCTTCAGTCCACCATCCATGTGGAAGTTAACTGCCCTTCATATGCTTCATATGTAAGTTCTCTATGGCATAGCACAGAATAAGGTATTGCTAAGCTATACAAGTCCCCTTAACTATGAGATACATTCCAACGCAGAGTGCCCAAACTGATTAAGAGCTCTGAACTCTACATATATGATGCCTTCTTATGTATAGATATGCCCAGCATAAATAATTCCGAATAAGAAATTTATAACTGAACAACATGCTATATTAAAAGTTATATAAATGTGGTTTTTCTCTCTCTTACTGAAATCTATTCAACTTTCTTGTGATACCTATACAAGATAATGTAAGGCCTATATCACAAGAGGAAGTGAGATGACTGATAGGCAGTGTAACCCAGCTTTAGGCTACTTCTGTTCTGACAATAGGTCAGCAGGAGGCCCACAGAGCAGATGACAGCAGGTTACCTGAGTTATGGATAGCAAAACACTAGAAAGAGAAGGACTAATTTACTTGTCTGTCTCCAACTCATCTCCTAGTGTAATGTGACAGACTTAGAAGAGCTGGGGAAATTCAGTTTACTCTATTAACCACAATTCTTGGCTAATAAGGGATGATTATCTAGGGTCTATACATATATTTTTTCCTTATTAATAATTAAATAACTCTTAAAGCCACATTAGACAATCTAGCAAAATCATGTAAAGGATATTTTCTCTAAGATGTCTTATTTGATTGAATAAATTAAAGTTCTTTGTTAATATTTAAAAAAAAATAAAGTCAGTAAATGACTTTTGGGATTAACTGCCAGCAGCAAATACTGTATTACAGAATAATATAGGCAAGGCAGAGTCAACACAAATTATAGGGAGAGCAGTGAGATTATTACAGGTTCAAAATCATTCAAACCAGTCTACTTTCCACATACTGGGTCCCTTCTCAACTGTGACTGTATTACATAGGAAACCAATGGGCGACAGGGCCTTCAGAAGCACGGGTGGGAGAAACGCTAGTGTAGGTTTGAAAACAGATCCAGAAGCAAAAAGGGAAAAATAAAAACAGCCCCCCAAAGACAAATAAAGAATCAAAAACATGGCAATGGTGGTTTAAAGAACATAGCCACTGGGAACGTGAGCGTATATCTCCAGTGCACTGAGAATAAACTAATCAGTCTGTGTGGCCGTGCCACCCCAAGGAAGCATGAGAAGCAAATACTCCTGAGAGCTCCAACCCTGAGCCCAGTATTTATTAGCATACCGCTATCAAAGTAGCTTTAGTATTTGATACTTAGCATTCATGTATACTTCAAATATTTTTGAGAGCTCTGGGTTAGGCCTGAATCTGGGCTCTGAAGAAACAACAGGGAAAGCATCCCTGTCTCTATCATCACAAAGATAAGGCAGTCTTCAGACAGCAATTTAAAAAAAAAGTCATAAATGCATCATAGGCGCTATGATAACATTTAAAATTAGGTGAGTTGGTCAGGAAGCCCACTCACAAGTATCACTTGACTCTTGATAAAATGAAAGAAGCAGTAGCTCAGGTATCTGTTTGGGGAGTAAACTACTTGTAAAGGAAACTGTTGTTTTGAGTCAAAATTGCACGGTTTCACATAAAATATGAATCTATCACTATGCTGATAATACACAGTGGAAACTTCTACCAAGTTTAAAGAATCAGAAGGATCTTCAGACAGTGATCCCAACACACACAGTTTACATTACATGCATCAATCAGTGCAAATTCCTAGTGAGGTGAGTACAAAGGCTCCTTGCTAGCGCATATAAGGAAACCAACCTCAAGGCACTGATGGAATCTACCCAGGCCAGCACAGTGACGCACGTCTGAAGCCGCAGTGCTGGAGGGAGAGGGAATACCGCACCCTTCGGCCAGCCAGTATAGCTGAATCATTCAGCTCCTCATTCACTCACGGACTATCTCAAATGAGAGATGAATGAATGAATGAATAGGTGAAGCACTAGGAAGACCCCCTGATATCAACTTCTGCCCTAAACACTCTCTCACACACAAATGTACACACCCACACAAACATGTACATACATCCCACATGTAGAAAAGACCCTTAGTGACGAGCTATTTACATGTGTCTGATTGGAAGATCTATGTTCATGACATTACAGACTTATTTAAAAACAAAACAGTTGAGTTGGAGATACAGTTCTATAGTAGATGCCTCCCCCAGTATGCACAAGCCTCCACCGACAGTATAAAACACACAAAAAGCCACCGCTCTGACACTGTTTTCTCTCCTTTTGCAATGCTCTCCCCCTCTCAACAAGTCAATAAAGGCCAGTCCTGTTTATAAATGGGTCTATTTACCCTTACTCTGGGCACCCCATGTGGAGAATTGACAGAGCTGTGCTGTGTTCTACAAATACACCTATGCTGACTCTTCCCTTACTGAAATTCACTTATGTAAGGACACAGGTATCTTCTACTCTCTACATCAGTGGAAGGCAGAAATTGAATCTTTTTCACATGTGCATGGACATTACCATCAGGACAGTATGTTCAGGAAATGGTGCTACTGGACATTTCAGCTTTTTGTTGCCATAACAAGAAAACCAACCTGAGGAAGGAAAGATTTATTTCGGCTCATGGTTTCAGGGCAGGGCTGTCCAGCTCCACTGCCCTCAGGTCTGAAGTGAGAAACAAATTTTGGCACAGGGGCATGGGAGAACAAAGAAGCTACTCACCTAATGTCAGCCAGGAAACAGACAAGAAGGGGCCAGGGCAAGATGTAGGCTCCAAAGACACCCCCCCCCCAATGACCTACTGAATGGTGTGACCCACATGCAAGGCGGGTCTTCCCTCTTTCGTTATTCCTATCCAGAAATGGCCTTGTTTTATTTAAACTGAGAAGTATGTTTTACTCTCTTCCCAGGCATTTGTCAATCCAATCAAGCTGACTCTCAGGATGAGCATCACAGTGGAATCAATGTTCAGAAACCAGCTTTATCATGTACTGTCAATATCAGGTCTCAACAATTCTTTTCTCCATGTCAACATCTTAGAAAATTCAATTGATCTGATTCTGTACAGCTACGAAAGCTGTTTCCTGAGCCATTGTGGTTAGAAGAGATGGGAGGTAGGATTTCCAAACCTGCTACTGATGGGAACTTACAGATCTGGCCATCTGTGGCTGTCAGTATTCACAGTTGGCCTGACTGGCTTTAGAATCACCCAGAGTGGAGTGTGTGAGGGTACTGAGGGTGCTTCCAGCAGGGAACAGAGGAGGGAAGGCCTGTCCGGGACGGGACGGAGGGCAATAAAAGGAGGAAGTCGGAAGTCAGCCGAGCACCAGCATTCTCTGTTCTCTGCTTCCTTCTCTGCCCCTAAGGGAGGGGTCTCAGGACATCCCTCTGCTGCCATGAACTCTGCTATGCAGAATACATTGACAAACCACAGGTCAAAACAAATCCTTCTTTTCTTAGATTACACACATAAGGAACTTTGACCCAGCAATGAGAAAAGTAACTAGTAGTCCAACCACGTGTGTTCAAAAAGCCTATGCGTAAATGGGTAAGAATCAAGATAAATTTCACCAAGGATGCTCCTGTATGAAAGTAAAATAGGACAGTCCAAGGAGTAGAGGACTGTTTCCAAATGAATACCTTAAATATCCAACTGAGAAGCCTTCACCACCAGTGCAAAGACTCAGTAATACACTTTCTACTGCTCTCCTGATCCTACAAATTCCCACCTGACATAATCTACCTAGAATGAGGATTCAGGGTTCTTACCTGCTGGCAGGAAAATAAGTGAGACACTTCTAGACAGTAATTCAACAACACATAATCAATTTCTAAATGTTCGCATTGTTTGCACCAGTAATTACAAACACAGAAATCAACCAGTGCCAATGAGTCAAGTACCAAGACGCTTACCACAGTATTATTTACAGTATCAGAACACTGGAGACATTTGGTCCTCAGAAGACTAACCTGGGAAAGTCAGTCTTATACATGGTGAAGTAAGGCAACTAATAAAAGAAAAGGCTTTTTGCAAAATAATATATCATATGCATTTTTCCATAATAAAATCCAGGATTCATAGTTACACATGTAATACGACCTTTCTGTGTAAAAATGGGTTGTCAGAAGGCTGGGATGAAATTTTAACCAGTAGTTATCTCGGAGTGGCACAGTTATGGGCAGTCACTCACTCCTTTCTAAGCCATCACAAAGGTGCTTAATTTTCACAGCTGGTGGTATTACCTTCATAAAGGAAAAAATTTTAGATAAGTTGTTATTAACATGTTCCCATTGCTTAAATATGTGTGAATAGAACACAAGTTGCCTTTATTCTGACCACCTAGAAAACAAACAAGAACCTCTGATAGCCAATTCACCTTAGAAAAACCCAGGTCATTCGACCTGCACATTCCCAATGACAGACTGGTGAGGTGGGTCTGCCTAAAAAGTAACAGTATGGCTGGTCCCATGGCAAAGAGGGAGGGACTCCCAGTGGATCAGTATATATACTATATATACAATATGTATATGGTCTTTACATACATATAATATATATATTATACATAATATATCTATATTCTTTACAGTGACGTGAGTGAGTGTGAGGGGCAGCCCTGTCACTTTTTGTCAGGCCTCACATTTCCCAGGCCGGAGTCCATATTACTCCAACACTGCTTTCCTCTCTCATCTACAAGGCTTTATATCGCAACATGGCCCCGATTCCATTTGACAGTCTAGAATGATAAAGTTTACAAACAAAATGTATTTGCTTTTATACAGATGTGGTGGTACAGGTCTGTAAACAAAAGTGGAAGAAGGTAAGCTGCCAAGTCAGAGACCAACTTGAGCTGTATAATGACATGCTATCTCAAAGCAAACAACTACATCTTGGCATCGACACTTTTTAAAATTATCGAGATGCCAAAGCATTGGAGGTCTTGTAGAACTAGTAGAGGTCCTATAGAACATAAATGTAAGTTTTATGAAGTCAGCTATGACTTTTCTCAAAACCCACAAAAACTTGTTTAGAGAGGAATTCTAGATAAAATGGGGGGGGGGGATCCACACATCTCACACATTTTTACTCTATCTTTCACGTAAAACAAAAGAGATCTTTCACCATGTGGCCCAGTAAATGACTGTTGAAAAGGAAATCCAATTTCAGTAGCTTCAATAAGCCTCAATTCTTTTTTTACAATTTTATAAACTTTATTATTTAAAAATAACTTGCAAATAATAAAAACAGACCCCAGATCCCAAAATATATACAATTCACTGACCTTTCTAACAGATACCATCTCACCTAGTCAGAATGGCTCTCATCAACAAATCTGACAACAAATGTTGGAGAAATGTGGAGAAAAAAGAATGCTTACTCCTCTCTTGGTGGGGTACAAGTTAATATGGCTATTGTGCAAGTCAGTCTGGAGATTTCTCAAAAAATTTAAAATGGAACTACCATTTATCCCAGCTCTTTCACTTCTGGGCCTAACCCCCAAAACTCCAGACCCTCCCATAGAGATACCGGAACCCTATATTTATTGCTGCCTTACTCATTAGAGCAAGGAAAATGAACCAGCCTAGTTGTCCATCAACAATAGAATGATAATGAAATTTTAGTATATAATTGGTTTGAAAAACCTTGGTTTGAAAACTTGCCACATATCCATGTAGGGCATATGTATCCATGAACAAATGTAGCCATAAAAGATGTGCGCTTCCTCAAAGTGCTAAGTAGCCAAATCGGATTCAGCAACAGTGCCTTCATCTCATACACACCATGTGTACACACCTAAATGGACACCATCGCCGTATTCTTCAAACATACCAAAGAAGACACTTAAAAACGCATTATAAAATATACTACGAGTTTCAAGTAACAGTCTTAAAACAGTATAGAAAGGCAGTTTAATGATCTAATTTATTCATAATAATTATAGCAATTAATAGGTACTGTGATACCCTCTAGTGGGGCAGACAGGTCATACCTCTGGTAATAACTTTCAATCGCTTCTGGAGTGTGGTGTTTGGCATGTGTTCTTTTAATATGTTTCTGAAACAAAACACAAAAATCATCTTTACGTTGTGTCACAGACATTTCTTCATCCCAGTGGCAAGCACACGGGGCAAATGGGTAATGGCTTGGGGATCTGGGTGGTGGCAGGGTTTCTTTTCCTGCTACTACATGTATGCATTTTAATCTCCTGCTTGGCTGGGATGTCTTCAGACTGTACCACAAGTACAGTCTATATGTAAAAGCCACCAGGGTCATAGTAATTGAATCTAAATAGGTTTGCTTCGGGCTGCAGAGGGCAGAGAAAAACTTGTTCCCTCTTCCAACCTTTGTATTAATTTTCCCTCAATTCAATTCCATCTAAGTCCTCTGCACTCGGGCTTTACAACACAATTGCCATATTTAACCAGGAAGAACATTGCTTAAAAACAACTTATTTGAAAACTACAAAAAGTAATTCCATAGAGACTTGCCACTTGACTGACACCTGTCATCTCATGATAAATGACTCCATTTTCTGCCTCTCCTGCCTTCTGCCACTCCAGCAGTGGTCATTTATCATCATCTCTGTCAGCAGTGGGAAGCGGCACTGACAGTGCAAGTCAGCAAACATTTAGCACATGGAGCCACGCAACACGGGGAAATTATTATTGTCAGAATAATAATGCTTTAGCATAATTTATTACAGGTCCACCAAATAAGCAAAGGCTAGATGTTATTAGACAGATGGATGGGTAGGCTTGGCAGGCCTCCACTGAGACGCAGGCGCCGCCTGATGTGGGAAGGAGAACATCCTCCAACCCAATCAGAGAGCTGGCAGTTCAATTACAAAGAAATAAAGGGACATTCATCATTCAATTAGGCACCTGTCAACCCTCACAAAGGAGAAAACTTCTAACCTGGTACTCCTGGGAGAAGATGCTCAGCAGAGTGGCCTGCGATTGACTGGAACAAATAAAAGAAGGACAAAGTTAATTACTGGAGTGCACAGCAAAGAAATAAAAGAGAAAGGACCTTCAAAGGTAGGCCCGCTGCCCTGTAATCCAACAGAACACGAAAACAAGTGTGGAGAAGTTGTTCCAGATGAGAACCTCACACAAAGGCTTCCTGCCATGAGGTCAAGGAGAGAGGAAGATCGGATAGGCAAGAAGAGCCGGTCCTGATGCAGGAAGCATATCATTTGGATTCTCTGAAACCTCAGGATGGCTGTATCATATCTGTAGTATAAAATGGGGTTTCTTGCCACAAACAAATGAGTTACTTCTGGGGACAGTAAGGAGCACATTCTTCACAAACTGACAACGTTCCCAGGTTTATCTTGCTGGGTCTCCCAGATTCATGGGGAGAAACACTGGTCTTAACTAGATGTAGCACAGAGGCTAATGGAACATTCTCACCTACTGGCATGCTCTGAAAAGAGAAGGCATCAGGAAGTGGCAGTCTACAGAGGCCTCACTCTCAGAGATTACAGTTATCCTTACCCAGGATGGCACAGCACCAAACTCTAGGGATACCTTCTTCCCAAATAGGGAGTTCGCTTCTGCAACTGTCCCCTTTGGAGACGGAATATTTCTCTAAAATGTCATCAGCATCCACTGCTCCCTCTGACTACCCTTGGTGGATACACGCACCTTATCATATCTTGATAATGACTACTTTTGATATAGTCTTCTAGTAAATGCAAACTGAAGAGACTGCGATTTAAATAATTTGATGTTCACAGTATGACAACACTCTGTGAACATTAATTTTTTTTTATTTATGAATGAACCCACCCAAGCGTGTCATCAGTTCAGAGAGTTTGAAATAAAAATGATCCCATGTTTGCCTGCGCACTGCCATTGCTAGCAGCTTCTAGAAACCATCACGGGGTTTGGCTTCTGATCCTCCCCACCAAGACCAAATTATATGAGAAGGTTTTAAAGAAAAAAATTAAACTATAGGGCCATCAAGATGGCTCTGAGAGTAAAGGTGTTGACAACCTGAGTTTAATCCCTTGGACTCACACTGTCTGACCTCCACATGTGTGCCATGGCATGCATGCACCCATTCATGTCCACACATACATATTTAATACAAATACATATATAAATAATTTTAATATAATTCCAGCACTCTGAAAACTGAGGCAAGAGGATTGCTACAAGTTTCAGGTCTACATAGCAGTACCTACTCAGCCTGGGCTTCAGAGTGAAACTCCTATCATAACAGAGGTGGGGAACAGAGAGAGAAAGGAAGACAGAAAGAGAGAGATAGACAGACAGACTGGGACCATCTTAGGAGTCAGGGGGATCTATAGATGGTCACTAAGGAAAGTGCATATATAATTAAACAATTACTTCAGTACATCAAAAAGTACCAAGAAATGACCAAGGACAATTATAAATTTATAAGTCAATTTTCTCAATTTCCTTTTAAAATTAGAAATCAACCTTTTTTTAAAAAAAAAAAGGTGTGTGTGTGTGTGTGTGTGTGTGTGTGTGTGTGTGTGTGTGTGTGTGTGTCTGGCTTGCCAGAATGTAACATGCAAATCATATTACCTTGATAGGGTTACTGATATAAGCTTCTGAAAAAGATGCCAAAATGAAGGTCCACTCTTGAGTAAACTACTCTAAGAAAGTAAAATGCTTCATATCTACCCATGATTACGAGACCTCTCCTCAAAATACAAAATACAGTGATGTTATTAGCCATTTGGCAGTACACAAAAGATCCACTTCTAGGTTTCAAAGAGTATGACAGGAATATTTGTTGGAAAGACAAAAGATGCCACAGCTGTGAGTTTCAGGCCAGCCTGATGTAGAGGAAGTTTCAGAACAGCCAGGGCTACACAGAAAACCCTGTCATGGGGAAAAAAAGAAAAAAGAAGAAGAAACCATCCCAAGTAAGTCTGGTCAGGACGCGGGAGTACTGTAGGATGAGACCATGTATTTAACTAGAAAAGGTCTTTAATCTGCTTAGTTCAGGGGTATGGGCATGAGACTAATGGAGTAACCAAGGTTCTCCGTGAGAAGGAAGCTAAAGGAATCCCACCCACAAACACTGGTGAGAAAACAGACAAACAAACAAACAAACAAACAAAAACCTACAACACAACTCATGTTACAACAACAAGGAAGATTGGCTCCCAGAATGCTTTGGTTTTGTCCAACAGAACATAGCTTTGGCAAAATAAGTGATCCTGCTAAATAATTGGCGTGTCAATCCTCTATTCTATGTGTTGATCTAAGTGACGTTCTTTCTCAGGAAGAAAGAACCTGAGCAAGTGTAAAGGACGAAAACCAGCAAAGAAGTCTTGGTGCAACCTCAGACACTGACCCAGTGTCTTCTTCCAGAACCTTCCCAGCGTGCCGATGCTGAGAAGAGGTCCTGGAGGTAAAGTCTGGGCAAGCACACAGGACAACAGTCTCAGAAAGGGACAAGAAGGGGGTGAGGATTCCCTCTATATGCAGAATAAGAGCAGTAGTTTCTGAACTGCTCTACTAGAGTGCAGTGGGTGGGCAGTGACTAGATCTCCTCCTGCAGCGCTGGCTGTGGAGTCTCCATCCGGAAGTATTTTCAAAGTGAGAACGAGTTTCTTCACATCAATTTCCTGCATGGAATTCACACCATGTCAAGGGTAAAGTCCAGTCTGCCTAGTGCCCAGTCCTTGAGGTTAACTTGCTACCCTCCAACCTCACCCACCATTTGTCTTATTTCAAGGATGAAGAAATGCAGGAAGAAATGTTAATTTAAAATATACAATTAGACATTCAGATAAGGTGGTGAATAAAAATCCACATCTAATTCTAGAACCTAAATTCTTAATTCCTATGGTACTTGTGCCTTCTGAACAGTTCCTAGAAAATGGCTCTGCAAGTCATTCATGCTAACACCTCTGCTCAGGCATCTAAGAGGCACTACAGACCACCTTGAAAGGTGGAACAAGTTGCTTTTCTGATAGAAAATTGAAGCATAGAGGTCAAATGTTTTGACCAATTTCAATGGCTTTAGATAACATTCCCTTCTTTAAAAATCAAAGTGTAGTTTCCCTTTAATTAGTTGCATAAAATATTATTTTCTTTCTGTGTTGAAACGTAAAGGAACTCCTGATGTCAGGAAACAGTCTGAGGCTAGAGGACTGGTAGGCACTTTCCATTACCCTCCTTACAGATAAGGTAGGCTTTAACTACACCACTGCCTGGCCTGCTTCTGAGACCGTACATGTGTCTTGTACTCAAATTTTATTTTCATTTCATAACTTAACATCTCACATATAAATGGTGAAAATACTTTCTAAGGTGCTAATCTTATAAGACAATGTTTAATTAGAGTTTCCCACTTAGAAAAAAACATATTCTATGTAAAATCTAGATTCCAATGTTGACGATCATCTAGTCTATACCCTGCCTGTGTTCATTCTGTGTCCAAAGAATATAGATTTGTGCACATATATACACAAATGGAATATCTAAAAATTTTGAGTGGTAGAACATATTTTTGTAATATTCTCTCATAAAAGACAGTCACATCTATCTATACCACTAGAATTGTTCTTTTTAAATTATTGTGAATAAAACAAAGAAATATCACATGGAACAAATGTGCAGCATAACAAATTAATATCTTTTCAAAGATGAAAGAAAACCAAATAACCACTTAGGTTAATACCTTCAGCACCCTGAAGGATATCCATGCAAAAATAATCCTTTCCAGCTAAGAAATGGTGATCCTTCTGATCTTTCTTTGATTTCTTTTAGCTTACCATGACAAGTATGTGTTCTAGAAGCTGATATTGCCAACTTGGTAACTGGTAGATATTACAAGCAATGTCTTATGCAGTATGCATTTTTGGGGGTGGTATCTAGCTCCTCATCTAACAAGTCTATGAAAATGGTGCATCTACCTTAAACACGAGTGCAGTTCACTGCGCTCAGTTCATATTTACTCTTGTGGTGTTGTGTGTTTATGGTCCCATTCCAAAGCTTGAAATGTCCATAAGTGCTCCTCCAATCTTTGCTGGCCTCTAAACTCTGTCCAATGGTCCTATAGTGCTATCAAAAGTACATGACTAGACTATATCTGACCAAAGGGTAACTGAATTACAACTTAAGGATTTCAAGAGTAGCCCCCCAAAATTAACATTTTTATAACATATGTAGCATCTAGAAAATATGGAATAATGATGGAACATGCAAAACTGAGCAGTAATAATGGCAAACTCAATAATCAGGAAAAACCTAGACCATTTGCTAGATATTAGATTTAAAGGGACTTGAATTGAGCTTCTGTACAGAATCCTAACCATCTATACAATGCAGGACAATTGTCTTAAAGACTTAAGGCAGAGCATGGCACATTTATTTATTTTCAAATAAAAAAGAACATACTCCTAAGAATACTTTACACTTCCTAAAGACCAGAAAGTGGATAACTTACATTAGCAGATTGTCAGTATGAACAAATTGTTTAAAAAGTTTTTACTATGTTACAGAATTTCATCTACATTTATATGAGCTATACAAAGAATAAAACCACAAAATGTCACCATTCATTTTTCATGGACATCTCTGGATGCAGTACAAGAAAGGTAGCAGTCAGCTCAACCATGGCTATCTCTCATGAAGGGGGAGTGGAAGAAATAGCAAACACCAATCATACCCATAATAGTCCATCATTTGTTTTAAAATCTGGTGGGAAAAGGTAATGCAGACAGTGTTAAAATACTTCCTTTCTATGAACATAAAAATATCTAAAGCAAACAGGGAGATGAAGAGTCTCCTTATATTATCTCTTGAAATTTATATCTTGGGATGCATTTCATAAGGATACTAAGTAGGTAAACACAAGGAAAGAACTGAGGAGCCGTTAGATAAATCGATTTCCAGGATTCTCTCTACTCTAAAGCCTCCTATTCCAAATGTTCCAATTAATTACTTAAGTATTAACTTTTCAGAACAAGCCATAACATAAATCAGATAAGGAAAAGAAGTCTGGGTGACAGGTACTTAATTATGCCAGCCAGTCCAGACTCCTGGTCATTTCTCTCCTAAGAAACTCTGAGAACTTAACAAATTATATAAATAACCAATTAATGGGAAATGTTTACCAGCCATCCTTTTAAATTTCAACTTTTCTTCCTACAAATGACATCTTTAATCAGATTAAACTACTCTATGAAATGTTTTGAATTAAATGTGTAGTCACTTTATTTTGTTTTGTTTTTAATTTTTTTTTTTTATTCTTGATACTTTATTTACATTTCCAATGTTTCCCCTTTTCTGGGTCTCCTCTTTGGAAACCCCCTATCCCCTCCCCAATCCGCCTCTATGAGGGAATTCCACCTCCCACCCACCCACCCACCCATCCCCTTATTCCCACCTTGATATTCCCCTTTACTGGGGCCTCTAACACCCTCAGGCCCAAGGGCCTCTCCTCTCTCCCTGATGGCCATTGAGGTCATCCTCTGCCACATATGTGGTCCGAACCATGGGTCCATAGATATGTATTCTTTGGT
>CM052701.1:58674582-58733931 GCA_028551405.1 Uromys caudimaculatus
CATTGACGCTCTTGCTCCCTCCATGGGACTGCAAATTCCCTCAGCTCCTTCAGACCTTCCTCCAACTCCTCCATCTGGGACCTCACTCTCAGTCCGGTGGTTACTGTTAAGTGACAGAACAGTGAGATCTGATGGCGACCCTTACGTGATATTTATACTATACTATTTCCTTTACTGGATAAAATTCAATTTTCTTCTAGTTCTTTCTCTCCTCTGGCTATTTCTCACCTTCTTCCTTTAAAAATCAAAGTCTCTCTCAGTCTCTCCCTCTTCCTCTCCCTCTCTTTCTCCCCACCCCTAGACTATTGTTGGGATTTTAGGGAGCATGGCCATATCTGGCTGTTTACGATTTCTTTCCCATCAAGACATCTTTGCTCTAACAGGCTTTTGGTTCCACACATCCTGTTAAGCCTCTACCTCACCTACCTCATGGCAATCTGACTTCTGTTCCACCCCTCAATGGACACAGAAGTCATAGATTCTTTATCACTAAATCTCAAAGCCATCTGCTTCCTTACTTTTGAGTAGCTCTGACTAAAGCACCTGAGAAAACAACTTGAGAAGGAAGTGATTTAGGCTCAGAGCTTCTGAAGATTTGCTCTGTGGTTGCTTGCGTAGAACATGAGAGCACAAGGTTCATGTAGAAAGAAGGTGCTTTACTTCAAAAGACGAGAACCAGAGGGGAAGGGGCTAGAGACCAGGCATAACCTACCAACTCCTGCCTCCAACAAGGTCCCATCTCCTGAGGTTTCCAAACCTTCTAAAGGGGCCACCAGCAAGGGACCAAGTGTTTAACAAATGAGCTCAGGGGAAATGTTCCATAAGCTAAGTGCAACACAATATTCTCCTAACAAACCTCTCTGTAACATTTGCTCCTTTGCCTTCTTTGCTGAAGACATCTTTATTCCTCTGTAATCTGATTTAGCCTTCTGTCTACTTTTCTTTCATTGGCTCTTTGCTTTCTTTCTTTCCTGGGTTTTCCTGAGAGTTCTCTTGAGCCATTTCCCCCTTTCATCTGACATGTTAGTCCAGTTGAAAGTGCATCTTGCTGTGCTCCCAACAACTACTTCACAGCTCCCAAACATAAACATACATAGGGGTGCTGGTTAGAGCAATCCTGATCTTAATTATAGTTACTAATACAGTTTCTCTCCCATTTGGTCACAGATAGCTCTCAGTCACATTGACTATCTGCTTCCTTGCCACAACTATTTCATAAATGCAGAGACATGAGCTAGGAATGCCTTGCTCTCATGCCTTTCCCCCAGGCTGAGACATCTCACCACTTCTTGTTGAATATATATGTGTGTGTGTGTGTGTGTGTACTTGTTTCATATCTGCCCACTCTGACATGACAGAGTAGCTTCCCAATTCACTTCCTTTTTCTCCTACACACAGAGCTTCTGGCACAGTCTCCAATACCACCAATGCTCTTCCAAGACATTTTGTTTATATTACTCTTTCAAACACCCTTCTAATTGTCTGTTGCATATAGGATGATACTCCAAGTTACAAGTTGTTACAGGTGAGCACCTGAGGACACACTTCACCTGGCCTTCCTCCTAACAACTCCCTTTAGCTTTCAATCTCCTGTGCAGCTGAGATGCCACATTGCTCTAAATGACCAAACTTGTTCTGAAGTCCACAACACTCATCCCTCTTTGACATCCTTAGAAAACTTCTACCCTTAAGGTAACGACAGGATACAGCAGGCTCTTACAAAACATCCTGTCACTACTAACTCCAGTCGCTTTTGGATAGAAGGCGGAACATTTTTAGATTAAAGTCAACTTTTTCCCTTTACAAAAAGACAGAAGCTAAAGACCTCAGAGGTGAAGTAATTTGGTCAAGGTCACACGAAGAATCCTTTTACATTAGCTGAGTCAAAGAAAACCTAAGCTGCATTACATGTGGAACCTAATGGAAAAATACTTCATGATGTCATCTTAGATAGGAATATGGGAATATGATGAAATTTCAGTACAGGTCAATGATGTCAGTAATCATAATGTACATATGTCAGTGTACACAAATTAACTTGGAAATACAAGTAAGGAAGAAGACACTAGACCGTGACTTGTAACAACTCCTCCCAAACTTCCAGGTTTGCATTTGCCACTATCAAAAGCAACTCTTTCTTATTAACTAAATCCTCTTCTTATAGCTATGACTAGACCTTTCAGCTGATACTGTGCTGAAGATTCTCAACTTGTGTGACAAACAGCTACATATTCAAATTGATATGTCAGGATTTGTAGGCCTTTATATGTTGAGTATGATTATAGATTTTATGGGGAAATAATTTTGTGCCTTGGAAAAGTATGGTTTATATCATACACTGTCATTCAATGGTTTATGGTTTTATTTTTTTAAAAAATCCTTTCCTATGGTATAAATCAGTGAAAAAACAAATGGACTCTCTTTCCCGGAAAATTTGTTGTAATAGTCTATTCTATAGGAAAAAAGAACTCATACTATAAGTCATAAATATTCACGTTATGTGAAAATAGATATTTATACTAGAATGAGAAAAAACATAGCCAATGAACTTCTACTATGCTACCCATTCATATTTAGTGAAAATACATGGGGGGGGGGGACACACGGACTTAATTTTAGGATAGGCAAAGACCTTGAATAGACACATCTCCCAGGGGACATGGAGATCAGTGCATTAGGAGAAAGCAAACTAATCCCACTATAAAGGACTAACCCACACTGGCTGGAGTGACTGTAATGAAAAACCACACACATTAACAAGTGTTGGCAAGAATGTAGGGAAACAAGAACCTTTGTACACAAGTAGCAGGTTGAAAATGGTGCAATCTTTTTAGAAAACTTTGTTGGCCTTTGAGTTGATCCCTAGAATACACAAAGGAGAGAAACAACTCCTGGAAATAAATGACTCCTCTGATACCTATGTGCCATAGCACTCATGCATACATGCGACCTCCCCCCCAAATAATAATAATAAATTAAAATCATTAAACACAGAATTACAATATGACCCTGCAATAGTACCCTTTGAGATACATCAAGAACTGAACCTGCGTCCTCAGCAAACCTCACACAGGCTGCACTGTCCATAATAGACACAAGGTAGAAACAACACACAGGCCTATCAGTTGATGATGGATAACTGATATGTAGTATATCCTTATATACGAATATCCCAATAGAAAATTAAGCACTGATCTACACTCTAACACAGTAAATCTTGTAAACACTGTAGAGTCAAACAGACAAGCAAACAAACAAAGGCCAGGCAAGTTACTCCTGGATCCATTTAGATGAACAGTCCAGAATAAGAAAACCCACAGGAACCAAAAGTGCATTAGTGGTTGCCAGAGCTGTGTGCAGGAGACAGGGGTATTTACTAATGAGTAGGATGTTTCTTTTTAGAAAGAAAATGCTCTAAAATTAGGTCGTGGTAAGGGTTACTTGACTATATGAATATCCTACAAACTACTGAATTAACCGTGTGCTGTTTTAGAATGGTGAAGCTTGTAGTATATATCTCAAGAAAATCAAGATTTAAAAATGAGTATAAGATCAAAACTATTTTTTCCTCTATGGCAGCTCCACAATATGAGTTATCTCCATCTCCCAATACCAACACACGACTGTAATATGATCTCACAATTGCTCAAGTCATTATTTTTCTAGGGTATGTATAATTTTTCCTTGATTTTGCAATGTTTTCAGTTCTTAAGAATAATACCTTCATACGTTTCTGGTGACACCTTATGTATCCCACATTCACTCACTAAACACAAAGGAACATCAGACACTGCTGTGTTGGCAGTGAAGTACTACGCAATATACAACAATTGCCTAATGTGAGCTCCCGAGTTGCATCCCTAGCATCATAAGAAAAAAGAAGAGTTATATATAGTTTACAAAGTACCAATGGGGGAAACTGCCTTTATTCAGAAAGTGTGTAAGGATTTAGATATAAATAGAAATGGCAATATTTTGTGGTCTTTGTTTCATAATCTGTAAATATGACTTTCTTAAAATTGATTTCCATCTTGAAATCCTATGACTCTACTGGTTCTCTGAGAGTGAGATTTGTTGCAGTTCTCTTTTTAAAACTGATGGTTTGTGCTGTTTTGAAGCCCAGTGTCTCTATGCAACCCAGAGTGGCCTTGAACTCACAAGCCTGCTGCCTTACACACTACCCTCACTTAGTCCCAGGTTTAATTAACTACAGTTTGTCAGAAAATGGTGCCTAGGTCCTAATAATGACCAGTAGTCACATTGAAATTGGTCCTTCCATGTAGGCCTAACTTAAAAGTTTTGTTCTAGGCAAAGAACCAGAGCCATTAAATTGTTGGTTAAGATTTCTAGGAAATAAAATAAATCAGACCACAGGTTGAGAAAATAGAAAGTAGCTCCCACCATCCAGCACTGATTATATAGTACCACTTTCTCTCCAACAACATAATGACCTCATAGATAAAATGCCACAATAACATACTCAGAAACCACAGAATCCCCTAGGTTACCTATTTTTCTAATATAAGAATAAACCATGTATTTAATAATAAAAAAAAAAACCTAGATATTCATCTGAATGACTTAGAACAGTTATATGCATATATATGGATATGTTAATAAATAAAATAAGAAACTAGCCCAATTCACAATTCCAATTCAAATACTGAGTTGTTTGTTCTTTCGGTCTACTCATGTGTTTGAGGCGGGATCTCATGTAGACGAGACCTTGAACGTACTATGCAGAGGATGACATTCAGCTTCTAATCCCCCTGCCTCTAGGTCTTAAACACCGGTATTAAAGGTATGCAACACTGTGCTCCTTTGGGCCCTGCTGGGGGCTCTGATCGTATTAGGCGAGTACTCTACTGACTGCACTACATTCTTAGCCGTCAAGTATTGGGTTTTCTTTTAAGGGACTCTCTGCCTTGAACTAGGCAGTCACAGGAAATGATCCCAGCATGTCTGATGACATAAAGTCCCTCCTCCCTCACCTCCTTCTCACAGCTGCACACTGAATCCTGAGTTTAGTTCACAAGACTATTATCAAGGTGGCCTAACGTTAAGTGAAACAGAGTTGATCTTGTTCTTACCATGAACTTGGCTTGAGAAAGGCATTTGCAAAGGATAGTTTAAAACACAAAGTAGGATACTAGAGAACAAGTTTTTAACTTTTATTAGTGACAAAAAAATCACATCTCTAATAACGTTCAGCCAATTCAGCAGGTATCTCATGTCATGAACGCCAGCTACAAGACCAGTGTCTACTTCTAGTCATGAACAGCACGTTTGCACTGCATCACACCCCTTTACCTTCCCTTAGGCAGAAGCCTTGAATTGAAGCATGTCACCAAAAGCCTCGGTAGTTTTTTAGACATTAGCATTACCATTCACTGCTAAAAAAAGGAAAAACGTCCCATCTACTACAACTGGCTTTCTGAACACAGTTGCTTTTAAAAAGCCCTCAAGTGATTTAATTTCACTTTCTCAGCATTTTGTTTTTACCAGTGTATGTGTTTGTGTGTGTGTGTGTGTGTGTGTGTGTGTGTGTGTATACATGCATATATAATGTTAAGTGAGAAGTTGGCCTGTTACCACTGAGCTACATTTCCAGTTCTTCAGCCTTAATCTTATACAAAAGCAAAAAACAAAACATATAAACAAAATTCCATAGCTAAACACTGGTTTCTTTTGGCTGCCTTGAAAAATTAACACAAACTTAATAGAAATTCATTCTTGTAATTCAGGGGTTCAAAAGTCTAAAGTCAATAACACTAGTCCAAAATTGATTTTCTAGACAAGAATCCACTCCCTGTCTCATTTAGCTGCTGGTGACTACCTGCATTCCTTAACTAGTGGTTATGTCAGGACAATTTTCACGAGAAAAATCTTCAGATCTCTCTGTTCCAGCTTCACATTGTCTTCTATGCGTGGGGTGGAAAACCTCCCTCTGTCTCCCATTTCCAAGAATACATTCATTCCATATAGGGCCCACCTTATACAATCACTCAGGACACTTTCTTTTCTCACTAAAACCCTTAAGTTAATGTAACCCTTAAGTTACATTAGTAAAGACCCTTAAATCTCTACCACATTTATAGGTTCCATAGTTTAAAACCTCACATGTTAAGGGAACTGGTTTTTAGCCTGCCATTATCTACCCCCTGATCCAGAGATTCACATCTGTCCCACATACAAAATACGTTCACCCAGCCCAATGTCCCACAAAGTGTCAGCCCACTGTAGCATTAACTCAGCATCTACCAAGTCCCAAGCTCCTCAAATCCTATAAAAGCCAAGTGTGACGTGACTCTGAACACAGTCCAGTCTGACACACTCCTAGCTTTCACGGCCCTGTACACAACTGCATAACACTGTATACTGAAAGCAGCACAGACACCCACAGGGAAAGGATAAGCAAACTTACGCCTTCATACAAAGACTAGTACTCTGCAATGATGCATACAGCTCCATGGATAACTCTCAAATGTATGGCTGTACTCAGAAGAAGCCAAACTCAAAATGCTAATTCAGCAGGATTCAATTTTTATGGTATTCTCGGGTGGGGAGATACACACACATCAGAAAGCAGACCGAGAGTTCCTAGGTGCTAGGGATAGGGGAACAGAAAAGGACAAAAGGTGATTTGGGGAATATTTTTGGCTCAATGGAATTTGATTTAAAATGCATAATTATGATTTTTGCATAGATAAGAATAATGGTAAACAGAAAAGAAAAATGTTAACAAACCAATGGCAACATTTGCATAAAAAATGAAACAGGATTCTAGTCATGACCACAGTTGATCCCAAAGAATCAACCCACAGGCAACCCTCGACTCACCCTGAAGGATGAACAGGTGCTGTGGACAGAATGTTCCCATGTGGCAGCCATAATCCCAGTATAATAGCACCTTCAGATGTGGTCCTTGGAAAATAAGCAGACTTTAATGAAGTCACAAGGCAGGAAATCATGATGGGATGGTGGCTAAGTAAGAAAACAAGGAGGGGCTCCAGGCATACTCACTGAAAAGAGGCTATGGAGAAGCGAGCCATGCACACATCTGGAAGAGGGCCCTCACCACAGCTGAACCATCCTTGCACTCAAACTTCAGATTCCCAGCCTTTGGACTTGTAAGAAACCAAGTTTCTATGATTTCATTTACTCAGTCTAATGGATTTCATTAGAATAGGCAAAGAAGACTATGATGAACTACGGCCTTACACAATAGGCCACACTGTGAGGATGGGTGATAATCACTGCCTCTGCCAATATTTTCAGCTGGCTAATTAATTCCTCAAGTTCTAGAGCTGAACTATACTGTCTCTTAAGTTTAACTCTGAATGTATATCCACAGAGGACCAATTTGAGCCACCATCCTCTCTGTTACCTACACTGGGTTTTAGGAACCCAACTGGTTCATTCTATGATGTCTCTCATTTTCATCTGATTTTCTAGTAGTTCCCAGGTTTGCTTACACTTCAAATATCTTAAGTGCATCTTTCCTCTCAACAGAACTGCTCTATTAACGAAATTCTTCAAGAATTGAGCCACTGTATCCACTCTGTTCTCATAAGGGAAAGAACCTCAGAGATGAATTTAGTTGTATGTCTACAACATTGCCAATCCATGTGTAAAAAAAGTTTCTTTCCAACCCTGTCTCGAAAAACAAAACAAACAAAAAAAAGTTTCTTTCCAACCTTTTCACAGAATAAGTTCAAAGTAGCTTAAAGCCACAGTACCGGAAGGCTTTATGTCAACTTGACACAAGCTCATGAGAGAGGAAGAAGCCTCAGTTGAGAAAACGCCTCCATGAGATCCAGATGTAAGGCATTTTCTTAATTAGTGATCAGTGGGGAAGGGTAAAACCCATTTTGGGGGTGCAACTCTTGGGCTGGTGGTCCTGGGTTCTATAAGAAAGCAGGCTGAGCAAGCCATGAGGAGCAAGTCAGTAAGCAGCACTCCTCCATGGCCTCTGCATCAGCTCCTGCCCCCCAGTTCCTGCTCTGCTTGAGTTCCCATCCTGACTTCTGTTGGTGAAGAACAGCAAGGTGGAAGTGTAAGCTGAATAAATCCTTTCCTCTCCAACTTGCCTTTTGGTCAGGATATTTTGTTGCAGCAATAGAAACCCTAACTAAGACAAATACTTAAATTTTTCTTGTCTCTTTTTGTGTACACTATGTATATTCCTCTCTTAATCTGTCTAAATTGAATAGATTACAGAGACATCATATAAAATTGATAAATACGATTTGGCCAATTTTCATAACTGTTATAATTTATTAAATACGTAGATATAACCAGTATCATCTTGACTATTTTCATTTCAAATACATTTTGTTATTTTTAACATAATAGTAATAACAGTCTTATAGTATTTTTTTAGGCTCTCTTCCAAATCCAACCCCAATTTACCACGTTCTTGCTTTTCATTTAACAAGAAAATACAGCAATTAACATAAAAGCACCTTTCAGAATTTGCAGGTTTCTAAAGCTTCCACAGTACTATTAAAAGGTCAGGCAAAGTATCTGAAACCTCAATAGGTGCCCTGTTTTCCTTGATACATTACCTTGAGAGAAGTGCAGATTTTCAATCTTCTCTAAAAACATCTCCATGATATAGACTATAATTATTCTACAACCACGCATGTTAATAATAAATGCTGGCAATGGTAAAACAACAAATGGAATGTCTTCAGATGCATTAAGGCTTTCCCTTATGAAACAAAAATTTAAATCATACCACAGCCTTTTATTCTTGATTCACAATCAGATCCTCTTGGCAGGTTCTCAGCACTTATAATGACTCCAATAGATCCACTTTAAAACACTGTTGGAAATGCTTTCCCTTCTTCCCCATGTGTCTTCAGGACACCAGAGGATAAGCAGATACAGAGTTCAGTCATCAAGACTGCACTACACAAACAGACTTTGCTCAATGTTAACTTTGCTAGACCATTCCTGAATGTTAACTTTTCTCCATTTCTGTTGGATTCCAATAAAAGATGTCTGTCTACTCAGGAACTACATACTGCCATGATGCTTAATGATAATGAATATAGTAGCATGGATAGAGTTCATTAGGAACCAGGCTCTGTTTCACTTAGCCATCACTGTGATAATAAAAATAGTGCCATTATTTAAGAAACTGAGAAGGAGTCAAGTATTTGATCCAAATGAGCACAGCCAAAATGTAAACAAGCAGCTTGGCTTTGGGCTCTAAGCTCTTAATCACTGCCTCCAAATGACAAATCACTTTCCACAACCAGTACTCCAATATATCACAGGACTGCAGTTGCAAAGGAGTCCTTAAATCTCCTCAATCCAGCTTCAGCAAGAGGATTTACTAAGAACAGAAAGCTGTGATAGCTCCTAAAGGAGCAGAACACAGGTTTCAGAGGCTTCATGACCAAAATGCCAGGTCACTTGAACGCTCCCTTCAGACCCCAGATCCAGCAGCCTCCAGGGTCCTGACTAGAGTTCTAAGTCTTACAACTCCTCATCCCAAATGTCACTTTCAAGGGATAGATCCTACACACAAAGGCATTCTCGCCATTCAAATTCACCACTTGAAAGATGGAGGTAGGTCAGAGAAACAGAACTATTCAAGCATGTATAATGGCCCAAGTTTGATCCTCAGAACTATAAAAATATAGAATATGAAAGTAAAAAGTTCTACTTGGCAGGTCTGAGTTTATCTCCAGTAAAGCTAACACACAAATATTTACTGTAAACAAATGTAGCTTGGGTTATAATTTTAATTAGAAAAAACAAAAAGTTACATTGACACTATAGTTTTAGGTATACAAGAACTCACACGCATGACCTCAAGATCTAAAGGAGATGATACAACCATTATTTTAAAAGATTTAAATCTAACCAGAAAGCCATTGGTTGGTTATTTCTATAACATTCACGCTAGTACTGCATCCATAGGCATATTTTGCCCCACTGGTCATTATGGCAGTTTACACATTCTCAGCTGGATAAGACTGTTGATGACCCGGTCTACCACCAGCACCCCTGCATAGCACTTTCCAATGCTGTCAAGAGGTAGCCACAGGAGGAAACTTCCTTGTCAGTCCTGACTACATTTCTCCATGTCCCGTGACAAATGTATGTGGTCTTACCATTAACTTCGAATGGCAATCCGGCCATTATCCCATGGTAGAGCTCATAGGCCCTAGGGGTGAACCTGCTATTACTATTTTGCTAAATAGATGTAGTGCCAAGCTGCCTCCAAATTCATATCTTTACACCCATAGATTAGTGCAGCTCTTAAACCTCATTAAACAAGTTTCTTTGTCCAGTGGATAGTAGTCAAAACTACTACTGCAAGTCAAACTACAAAGTGAAAATGCAGAGAATAAGAGATTGTGGAGTGTTCAGCTACAAATGGAACATCTCTATCACACCCACTTCCGACTTGGCTCACAAGCTATCACAGAGAAAGGGACAAAAAGACTGTGAGAGCCAGAGATCTGAAAGAACACTAATAGCTTTGGATAAATATTCCAGTGTTCCATAGCAATTCTATTTACAGTCAACTTCCTTGTATTTCTTTTGTTTGTTTGTTTGTTGATTGGCTGACTTAGTTTGGTGCTTGGCTGTTGTTAGTTTGTTGCTTTAAGAGGGGGCCTTATGTATCCCAGGCTGGGCTTCAATTCCCTAGATATGGAAGGATGACTATGATCCTCCTGTCTCTAAAACCAGAGTGATGTGATGGCAGGCATGAGCAACCTCCCTTGGTTTTTCATGTATTAATTTAAATGTAGGCCCATAAGCTACTGAGGAAAACCGTGCAAACGTGTTCTAGCTCTTACTGAAGAAAGCTGTCATCACTAAGAACCTGTCCCTACCACTCCTCCTAGGATAGAAATTTCTGCCCTAGCTGTGTTGCTGTGAACACTGTCCCCTGAACCCCATCTTGGCATGTCTGTAAAACACCTGCTTTGTTTTTTCCCAATCTACTATATACCACTTAAAGAACAGGGAAGGAGAAGGATTTGCAGGCAGGTCTAATCACCTACCCTCTCTTCTATCAGTCCACTCCATTTTACTGAGGAAAACTGGGTTCCATCCACCTTCACCCGATATGTAACAGTAAAAAATTGCAAGAAAACATACTTTGAATATCAACTCTTTCCATCAGGAAAATATAGAGAACTCAATTTTTAATGTAAACACAACCATAAGAGATTAAAAGTAAGTGACACAATGATGGAAGAAGTAAACAATGGATTTTATCACGCTTTTCTCAAGTTTTATACACATACAATTCTAAGCACGTTTATTAACATTTCAATGGACTATGGCAATTGAAAATGGAAAAAGTATCTTCACCCCAAGGCTAATTTATGGCCTCTCTAAATATAGCACAACAAGGATGTTACTTCATCATGAATTCTTAGACCAAATAGTTCTATTAAAAGCCCTTGAAACACAAAACAAAACAAAACCTTGAATTTCTTTGATCAGCCAATCAAACCTTTCCCTAATTTTTACATAAGTATTACCCTTTTTACAGTTTCAAAGAGATAACATGAATCTAACATTCTAGAAAAAACTACAAAAGTAGTAAGTTTTTCAGGAATAAAAACAATAAATTATAATTCTACACACTTTATATTCTTATAGCAATGTTGGGCATAGGTGGATCACATTGATTGTCCTACAAGCAGGTTAGAAAATGAAGACAGACAATACTAATAACATATGACTAGAGTCTAAGACTGGGGTGTCTACAACTCAATGCTGGGACTCCAGGTTCTTTGGCTAGCTCCTTACAGCTCACCTTGTGCTGTGTCCTCCACAGACAGTGAAGTCCACATTCTCAACCGTGAAGTAAAGGGGCTCATGTCCCTCTCCTGCATTTTCTACACTATTTCCCTACACTGATGGTTTCTCTAGATCCTTCCACCCAATACTATACTCAGTTGAGACACTGAAAACCCAAATGTTCCTTTAGAATAAAAATACAAAAGATACCTGAGGATTTCCAAAATGACAGCAATTAAGCTGGAGTATATGTCAATTATGCAATGACCCAGGAAGAAAATCAGAGGAAGAACAACTCCTTCCCTGCAAAACAGAAAATTTCTGGAATATTCTAGAATATACATTCAAGGGATTCAAGGATCTTTTCTTCAGATGTTGAGATAAGAGAAAAGAACAGTGTGTAGTTAAGCTGGATAGATTCCAGAAGGGTTTGGCCCAAGACTTCATGAGGGCTAGTGAGATGGCTCAGTGAGTAAGACTCTTGCCTGGCCACCTGAGTCCAATCCCTGGGACCCACGTGGTGGAGGGAGAGAACTAACTCCTGTGTTATGGGTGTTCTCTGACCTCTACACACGGTATGCAAAGTGGATGTGTGTGCACATTCAGGCAGGTACATATATACATACATACAAACGTAAATACACAACATACAATATAGTAAAGTAAAAGGAAAACTTTTTAATAATGAGTTTATAAAACCCTTCAGACTTAGGGATTTAAGAAGGCCATGAATAAGTCTGGGAGTGAATTTCAATTTCTAACTATTTCTTTCTTCATCTGTTTTCCCATTAGATACTTGTTCCTTAAAGCAAAGTCTTTTACTTTGCATCTGCCTTGCTCAAGATTAACTGTCACAGTGATGACTTAACAAAGAATGATCTTCTGACTCTCTTTAACATTCATACAGCTTCAAAATAAACACACATCTATTTTATGGGAAAACATGAAGCCTTTCCACTCCCAGTCAGGGACTAAACACCCATGAAGACTGCATGAGAGCACACAGCAGAATGAGAGCACACAGCAGAATGAGAGCACACAGCAGAATGAGAGCACATAGCAGAATGAGAGCACACAGCAAAACCCACCACTATAGAGAAGGCTGGGCTTTAGAACTGAGATGCCAAACAATTAGATTTTAAGCTTCGCAAACATAACATACTGTTTGCTGCCATAAAACTTTTAAAGCCCAGAAGTTTCGGCCAAACCAAAAACAGGGGAGGAAAACGTAGTATAAGGTGGCCTTCGTTGGCACTTGAGAAATGATAATATCACAAGGTTCATAACTATCAACCAGCCTTTTAAGAAAAGATATCAGAAACTGATCAAAAGATTTTGTAGGTAAAAAGATGCTTATGGCCAGACTATGACCACAGATGCTCTGAAAGGGGCACTGTGACCTCGCCCCTCTGCATCAAAGTTAGTTACCAAAATCAAAATCTCTGTAAACAGTTTCCAGACAGAGAGATGTAAGAGCCAATGATAACCAGCCACATCTGACTCTTCACTCAGAAATGCAAAGCCAGGAAAGAGACCTGAGGTGCTGCAAAGTACTAACCTCGCAGAAAGGCTGTATGCGTCACTAGCCATCAGTTTCAGTGAGGCATGCACTTTGAAACAACTTAGGAAGTGGTGGGAACCTGGGTGTGTCCAGTCGCACTCTGATCTACAGCAGAGATTTAGTCTGCTAAAATGCTGCACCTTCCCCTCAGTAATCCAACAAATGTTTCTGCGCTGGAGAATAGGCCCATGTGCATGTGTGCATCCGTGCCTTCCCAAGAGTTTTCTCTTCCAACAGTACTATGGGCTGAGACTGTGGACTGCCTGCCCAACATATGCAAGGGCCTGAGTTCAATCCTCAGAAATGAGAAAAAAAAAAAAAAATGAGAGAGCATTACATCTGCTAAGTACCAAACACAGCATGCCAGAACTAAAGGACTCCAGTCTGTCTGTGTCAGTATAGACCGAAGCTGTTGTGTTCTGTGCAAACAGATTCTCTGACTAAAGCTATATATGCATTTCCAAGAAGTGATAAGCAAACCACCACCACCCTGCCTCCAATAAACAAACCCTGCTATCTTCATAGCAAGCTCTTTAAAATGTGAAAGGGGTCTTGCTACATGGTGGAATGCAGATAATGTGGGCAGCAAACATCTACAAGAATGAGCAAGAAGCATCGTGACTCTTATAACCTTGACCTTGAATTTAGTCTAAAACTTCTATACATTTTTAGTGGCATGTGAGAACAGATGATGCTGTAACAGGAGAAAATGGCAACATTTAAAATTCATAGTAGCACAAAACCATTACTTTTCCCTCTGGGCCCTTTGAACTTTAATAATGTCTGACCTGGTTGGCCAATAAGTTCTAAAAGCAGACAGAAGAAAATTGCCAATATTAGGTACTGCTGGAATGATTTCTCATTCAGAAAGACGTTACAAGTCCTCTTAAAAACAGGTCACCAATTTTGTGGACATTTAATTTCTTGAGGGAGTGGCCATAAAAACGGCAGATATCTTTGCCTAGTACAAGATAAAAATCTAACTAAAATCTAGACTTCATATGTACTGACTATTCCTACACGTAAAGTACAGGCAAGCACACACACACCACACCCCAGAGTTACATGTACATCAATCCAAATCAAATACTGAGTGTAGTTAAAAAAAATTAATGTGAAAGAAAGCTATTCCTTTTTTCCCTAAAGTTAATAGCATAAAAGCCAGTATCTTATTAGTTATCCAAAGGAGACAAATCACTAACTGCAGGCAGATAAAGGGCCTAGAGAACCATACACTCAGACTATTTACATTATATAGTTGAAACAACTCATAAAGGCACAATTTCAGAGTCTACCTTGCTTAAGTCACTTAAAAGAAGTAAAACGGCAGAGGGGCAAGCAGTCAGATGCTTCTTCACGACACAATTCCAAGTGGCTGTCCATGTGCCCCTTATTTTCATCAAGCATTCCAACAAGCAATTACACCTGTGCTCCAAGGCAGTTGTCACCTGCTTTGTCTTCAATGCAAAGACCTGCTTTCCAACTGCAAGTTTCCCACATTACATAATGCTTGTGACCTGTTTTTTAGAAGTACTTATAAACTCCACAGCAACCTATTCTAGTCTTTGAGTCACCTGAGTTAATACTCAGCCAGGGAAGGCCCCCACCCTTCTCAGAAAAGTCACATTGCTAAACTGAGTCAGAAGTTAGCTGGAGAAGTTTCCACTTCACTTATCTAACGTCCTCCCCAGAATCTATAGAAAGCCTCCTTTAGGAGCTTGGGGGGATGCCGGCCTCCACACTGGCAGGGTATCACCACGGCACTAAAGCCTTCTGGAAAATTTTCGAGTATCGCTTGTGATCTCCACTGTATCCCCAAATAAAAGGAGGAAAGCATTCTTCACACAGACAAATGAAAACTCCAAGAGAGGAAGCAATTTGCCCAGGCCCATGGCACGAACACTGTAGAAAAACAGAGGCAAGGGTCAGACCTCCTGGCCTTGCTGAATCCCTAGACATGTGGCCTGGGACAGAGACGGCACTCTACCCGATGCGCACTTTGTAGGGTCCACTCACAACCACAAGTGACAGCTTAAAACAATAGAACTCAATTCAGGTTTTCTCCTTCCAAGTTGATGAGCCCTGGTTCAGTACAGTTTCAATTATTTTTCAAGATCATGCTTTTTTGATCTGTATATCTTTAATTATAGCAATTTACTAACAACTCATATCAAAATATCATTTAGTTTAGATGACATGATCAAGATATATTTATATGCATAATTTTAAAAGATAAAACTAAAAATAAAATACTAAAACACTAAACTCTTTAAATTATATTCAAGAAATTGCTTGTCAAGTACTTTTTAATATTTAACATATTGTCTAAAATAAAAAACAATTTATAAAAACATGCTAAATAATAAAAACTTTAGCCAGGCAGGGGTGGTGCATGCCTCATATTCCCAGCACTCAGGAGGCAGATGCAGACAGATCTCTGTGAGTTCCAAGCCAGTTTGGTCTACATAGGGAGTTCCAAGTCAGCCAGGAGTATACAATAAGACTCAAAAACTCAAAGTAAAAATTGAAAGCAAATGCAGTACCTACAAATAAAATAAAAAGAATAAGGGAAGACCAATTAATCTCAAAGAAATTGGTTGTGTCCTTTGGCCCATTTTTTTCCCCAGAGAAATGAAGAGCCAGATGGAATGTACTCCCACTCACATTGGGGCCACATGAAGTAGCACACGCCATGGCACAGACTAGCCTTGTGAACAATGAATACTCTTTAGTGAGCTTGCTATTCTCCATAGCTAACTTTAAATATTATAAAATTACATCTTTATATTCTGTGAGGTACAGCATTAATTTTCCTGCAGGTTTTACTTCCCTGAGGTATCAGCTATCAACCAAACACAATCCTGGCCATAGTTTCTAGACATCTGAGTACTGACAGACAGTGAACAATGGAGGCAGCAGAAGACCCTTCTAGTTCACCGCCAACAGTACCAAGCGCAAATTCATCTGTTGCTCAGGATTTTCCAACGACAATTATCATTTAATCCAACATAGTTTATACAGCCTTGAGAATGAGAACCAAGAAAACACCTGCTGTCACCAAGATCACAAACTGCTACCAAAACAGCAGTGGAGAGTTAAGAAATCAACTCCTTCTTTGAAACCACACTCAAAAGTCTGCGACTTCCAACCTAGTTTAGTTAATCCCTAGACAGGTAGCAACTTTACTTACAGTAAATTAACCACCCCCCTAATTGCACAAAAAGGCCTTGGTGGTAATTGATGGGAACACAACTAAACATGAGTATGCCCTCTGGGAGGACAAAATCTACAGTATACCCCAGAGCTTAAGGGAAGCATGGCTCCTATAAACAGATGCTAACCCAATAGAAAAGAACTGGAAATAATATGTCAGTGTGTGTAAAGAAAGTCCACTGTGAAACAAAATCATACTCAGGTATATACAAAGATACAAAGAAGGGAATTAAATGACCAGAGACGGATCTCACCCAGAAGAAGTCTTTTCACTATAACCCTAGATGGCTTATTTTGGATGACTTTCAACCAGGCAATGAAAAGTAATTTCAGTTAAGTGCTGTAGTCCTGGGGTTACCCCATAAGGCCCCGGGATGCTTGATATCCACCCTTCTTCATGTGATCCGCTATGCCATGCATTCCTTATTCAGGAGCAACATGTCAGCCCAGGGACCCAGAGGAGAGGACCCAAATTTCATTTCTCTGCTCTCACCAACTTTAAAGAGTGGTCAAATCTATGCAAACACAGAAGTCACACGTTCAATTATCATCTAAGCCAAACAACCAAAATTGGCTGGACACTTGCCTGCCATGTAGGTAGCCTGGGGCTGGATCCTCAGAAACATACACATCAGGACAACAAATAAACAAATAAATCCAACCCAGAAATTACACTGAAGCTGCCATATCTAAAATCATGTAAATGAAAAAGTAAATATCCAAGCTTACATAAGGTACAATTATGAATACATAAATATATGTGTAATATACTATGTATTTATATACAAAAGACATTTAACAGTGTCCATGTGTGACATGCTTTGGGAAATCAGCATCAAGGTTATATGCTGTTACCTCCTGTCTACAGAAAGAGAAGAGGCCGCCGGAATTGTGAAACTGGGTTAGATAATAGTCAAAAAAAAAAAAAAAAAAAGCAAAACCAAAACACTGCACCCCGCTTGTCTGTAAGCAAGCTAATGAAGCAAGGGTACACTGTGGTCAAATTCCCACTTCTGCAATCAAGTCTTATCGCAGGAGTCCTGCGAAGGGAGTGCATCTGTCATATGTTAATGACTTCAAACCAATGGCTGAACTTCTGGGTGTACATGAAAACTTGAAAGCACTTCACAACTCCTTGTGGGTATAATTAGCCTGTTGCAATTGTTGGCAATTCTCATCCTGGGACTTTAAAAGGTCACTCTGCTCTCTAAGATACCAAATTTGGAGTCACTCTCCCTTCTGGTCAGATTAAGCACACCCTACAATTAGTATCCCCCCCCCAACCCCCTGCACCTGTTGCAAAGCCTCTTTCTTCAGTGATGAAAATGGGGACAGTCAACAGCATTCTAAATTCTTGAGGGATTATTCGAGCCCTTGGAAAGCAGGCACTGAACAAGTATGATGTCAGCTGTTGAGGTGACTGATGGTGGTCACAATGACCACAGACAGAAGCCACAGTGTCTTCATGGGCAAGCTCTACAACAGCGCTACTTCACTGACTCTTCCATCTTATAAGCAGCCAACGTGCAATGCCGCTATTTAACAAAGCTAAGTTCTTCATGATCTAGCTGATTTTCTACAAGGAACATAGAGAATTGTAGATCAAAAAAAAAAAATTGATTCAACTAATAAAACAGCATTACTGATTTATCTAAATTATGGCAAGACTTGTTAACAATTCATATGGTGGGAAATTTTTCTAATTTATGTTTGTAGCTCAGAGCTATATAATTTTCTAATCTATTAATCCTAATATATTATACACATTCCATAAATTCAAAATGGCAGTAACTTTACTGCTATTTGGCAAAATAAAAATGTAAATATTTAAAGGATATAGTTTTAAAAGAGATATATTGAGAAAAGAGAAATTAAAATTAATTTTAAAAATCCAATGTGTAAAGTTGAGAAAATTTTGTATAAGTGTCCATAAACATATTTGTTGGTCTTAAACCATAAATTCCATCTTTTCCTCTACCCCTCTCTGTCTTTCCTTTCTTTCTCTTTTAATGAAGAGCACCAAGGACTGGGCTCTGAATTCCCCATTCCCTTTGAGCGGTGTGAATCACTAATACTTGCCACAGCATCAAAATAACTCTTTGGCAGCTGGTGCATCTGGCTACATGAATGCAGAGATATACTGTAAAGCTTTCCTAAGTGAATGGTTATCTTTAGTATTTAATAAATCTCCCAGGCAAAGCCTCCTACTATCACTACAGTATATAATAAACCATCATAGGTGCCTCTCCCACATCTAAAGTTTTTTCAAATATATTTAAAATTTTATAATGTAGTCTTAAACATGTTTTTTTTCAGTAGAGTTAACTTCACTTGTGTTAATTAGTCTATTTTCTTCTGTGTATTAAATTATATGTAGGAATATATTTCAAAGATCAATTGAAGTGACAATATAAAGGTTAAATTAGTGAGACTTACAAAATCAGCATCTCAACTAGAGAAAAAGCTAAGAAGGGGATTGGTGAGATTATTACCATCACTCTCCAAAACACCTTTACTTTCAAAAATATGTTATTTAATTATGAAATTGCCATCATTTTTTAGGTTTGCTGTTGGGGCTATATAGTAATCAAATTTAGAAAACTATAAATTATATTTAAATTTATTATTTACAAGCAATTAATTATAAAAACCAGCCAGGTGGCTTTCATTACATAAATTACTGCTAATGACAGAGACCTCATGCTGCCGCTGTAGTTAGCATTTGCATGTGTCAAGTGCAGAACTACCCTCTTCAGGGTGGAACTGGAGCACAAAGGCAAGACACCCAAGTTCAGACTACACCCCAACTAATTGTCTCCTTCCCAGAAATGCTGAAGGTCTCATCATTTTACTCTGCAATAACATTTTGATGTAAAAGCTTTACAACCAGATACAGAATTGCTGAGCATTAAATAGTATTTAACTGTACTTACATTCTACTTAAAGTTCTGTCTCTACGGTTTAAATATTACCAAAAGCATGTTTCATCAATTTGCATCCAGCACAGTATGGGATGGCTAATGTCTCACAAATGCACGGCTGTTGCTTTGTTGAGGGTGGTCAGCAAGGGAGGGGTTACTCATTTGAAATTTTTATTTTCTAATTCTTAGCTGTCATGTGCACACACACACACACACACACACACACACACACACAATTCTGAAAATGGCATTAAGGATCTCCTCCCCACCCCCCAACAACTGTGCTAAGGAAGAAACCGACAGTAACTGCCTTTCCAGGGGTCTGTCTCCTCTGCCATTTTGCAGCTCTTCCAGGCTATGACAGACACGAGTCTCTTCTGAACAGAAGTAACTTCACACTGTTCTTAAATAAATGCAACTTTTGGGGAAATGTAAAGTCCACATAAAAATAAGAAAGAATTTAAAATATTCAATGGGTGAGTGTCACCTGATTGTAAGCTCTATGTCAAAACCCACCCAGTCAACCAGAATCGCAAGGAAAAGGAGAATGTTCTATGAGAATGCTTCTTAAACTACAGGAAGAATTCCTGAATTACTAATGTCTTCCTTTCTATACAAAGAAAGTTCCAACAGTTTAATAGAAAATCTGATTCTGAATTTCTTCTCTACTACTCAAGCTGTCTTAGAAAGACTTATGTAATCTTCCCTTCCTTCTTTCTCTTCAGGGCTGCTATTCACCCATACAGAAAAGGATGAAGGAGCAAGCAGGAGGGACTGGGTCTCCAGGTCTGCCAGTTCATCTTTGCTGGAAGAGCACAGAAAAGGATGGGGACATAAAGTCAGGGTTAATAAGTAAGGGAAGAGAGTAGGCTAATTTTCTTCTCAGCTCCATTTCAAAGTGCTAAACTTTGTCACCCCTGAAAATACAGAAAAGACTGTACCATGGGCATTTTGGCCATTATTAGAATCTGTTTCTAGAAGAAAACAACACTCATTCAAAGACTTTAAAAAAAAACCAAATCACCTCTTTACAACTAGAACACAGAAGATAAAACTTCCATTATCTGAGGGCATCAGCAGAGGTAGGTGGAAGGCGAGCAACTCAGGAGCTAAGAGCTTGTTGGGAGTGAGAGTCTGCTCCTTACTGGACCGCTCAGCCTGCAGCTTGAGTGCTTGCTGAGATTCTCTCTCTGTGAGTGCACATGGGTAAGAACTACAGCAGCTCAAAGTCAGTCTTTCTCAAATTAATATGCAGCAGTTTTCAACACTAACACAAAGTTATCCATGTCTTTCTAATCTCAACTAGGAAAAACAGTTTTACCACTACAAACAGAACCCCGTGAGCTGCATGTTGACAAGAACCTGAGTTTTTTGGTGAGTGATGCCAGTTAACGACGCAGGGACGCCCTGACTGCTCACACAGAAGACTTTCTGCCTGTGTGCCCTGCTGTCTGGTTTCTGATGCCGGAAGGAGTACAACATGGAGCTCACTGGCAACGCATGCCAAACAGAACACAAGGACTTCACTGAGACGGCTGGGATTTCCAAGAAGGCCAAACCAAGTACCTACAATAGATAGTTAAGATGATGAGGAAGCTGGAACCTTTCTTCTGCTCAGGAAACTGTCGTATTTGGGGCATGCTAGTAGAAGAGGTCACCAGAAAACACAGTGTGTGATTTTTATGGACACATCTTAAGGATACTCAGCTGTGAATCATTTGAAGGGAAGCTCAGAGGCTAAATAAGGCAGATCATTCTAGAAGCTCCCAATTTGCAGAGATATCCATGCCATAGATCCCAGACGCGCTGCTTGTACATGGTCAGGGTCCGTGGGCATGCACTTGTCTCTTCAGAATCATGTAAGCTACCTGCCTGGGATCATCATACAAACATGACAAAGAGAGAAAAAGGCCAAATCTCTAATCACAAATCTGTGTGGATTCCTGCTAAAAAGTTGTACATAAAGATCCCAACCTTCTAACGTATCCACCTCAGGAGCAGGGAGCCTGCTGCCAAGGCATAATGCAATCCCAATTAGTGATGTCAGTCACATTCTAAAAAGAAACTACCCTTCCCACCTCCAAACACCACCACTGCACAGTCTGGTGCTTGAAGCAAATGCTGCAAAGGCTTTGCTAATTCTCCACCCAAACAGCATAAAAATAACAAGAGAAAATGACTTCAGATCACATGAAGGAAATCTGTCTACTGCCCCCTAAAGAATAAAAACCAGTATCTAAATTGGAGCTAACCACCAAAATGTAGGGGGTTGAGGAGACGAAGGAACTGAAAACTCTACCTACAAATGCTAACACATAAGAATTTCTTGAGGTCAATCAATTTCTTTCACACAGTTTTGGATCAGAGTTTTATAACCTTCCGAAAACCGTATGTAGATGGCAAGCAGACGTCAGTGCTAGCTTGGTGGCTGTGAATGGTAGACAGTGAAGAATAACTCGAACAAGTAGCTTTTCTTTTCTTTTAGTATCACCTTCAAGCCAAAGTGGTTAGTTGTAAAACAAATTTCAACTGAACCAAACCATAAACAAAAATGTAACTGGAAAGCTCTGTTCTGCTCATTTATAATGTGTTACCTGGAAAAAAAAAAGCAGAAGGTCTCTCTAGCGACCTAATCACCATATCAATGACACATGCCACAAGAGAGAAGTGCTAGTTTATTTGATTGATCATGGTAGATAAACTCCAAATAACAGAGAAATTAACAAATGCTTGACATTTGCTCAACATCCATTATTCTGACACTGCTTTCAGAATTTCAAAGCCTGGGAGTATGCTTAATCAACATTCATATCCCTTGTGGGCTACAGGCACCATATTGCACCCCGCCTTCATACTGATGAAAACTGCATATTGGCCATTCCCAAAATGTTCTGGGGCGCCACACAGGGCCCCGCTCCTCTCTTGTTCCTGCTCTGCAGTTTTCTTTTAAACACTTCCAAGATAAAAGCATCTGCCAGTTTTTCTCTCTAGGGATGTATGCAAAATGAACTTAACAGTTTTAAGGCAGGAGTAACCCTCACATCTAAATTCATTCATAGGACAGAAAGGGCCTACGAGGCCTCTCCAGGGACAAAACCCTGTAGAAATTCTCCCCACACACAACAGTGGGAGCTTTATAAAATCTACGTCCAGACAATTTCCAATTCAAATGCCCAACATAGCATGACCTTTGTCAGATTTCCGAGCCCAAGATGCACCCATGATTTTTTATTCTAACCAGCACAGACATTAGACAGGACACTGTGGCCAAGCAGGAGGTTCAATATTTGCATGTTCTTCTATTGTGAAAATGTAACAGTGACAGCAGGGTGTCAAATTCTTTTCCCTCTAGAACTTTAACTCCATAGGAGAGGCATGGCTGACAGATGACTCCCCAACATCTGTGTTATGTACGGCACAGCTGAGGAGCCCCGGCTCACTGTCAGAACATCACGGAGATGACCCGCACGTTTAAGAAGCTGCCTTCTTCTTAGCCCTGCCCTCCCTGCCCCAAATGTAGAAATATCTATAATGCAAATTGTGTGGTTTTAAACAAAATACAAAAATGGCAATGCGGATGAACATAATTTATAGTCATTAAGCTGTTCACGTAGCAGCTCAACATATGTTGTATAAATGTTCTGTACCGAATAATTTATCACATCTGACATAATGTACATCAGATTGTTTTATTTAATGTACTTACTAATATTTCATAGATAGAGCATTGCTTCTGAAAGTGGAGAGAATGCACAGAAAATATTTACTCACCTCCCAAGATTTATTTTGATTAGGCTTAGAGTTATACAACAAAGTACAGCTCACAAAATTATAGGGTAAAGGTTTCCATAGTCATTGTTCCACATGCTAAAATATAACACATGCACCTACAACTGTCTGTGGTATCTTTCATTTCATCTAAGGTCAAAACCACTAGACTAAATCCTAACTGCCTATTGAATATTTTCATATTTTAAAACAGGACTTAAATATCCTGACCCCTTAAGTTCCCACAGTGGGAACTTAAGAAACGATCTCAGGAAACACTACTAAGTTTTTTGTATGCTACTACACAGAAATACAGTGGCCAACAGGAACAAACCCACTTCGAAGCCATCTCCTCAAAAGGGATCATTAAAACAAATGAGCACTGGTCCGTATCCGAAAGTTAGCAAGAATTCACCAAAAGCATGACGGGAACAATAAAATCCTAGGTAATAAATAGAAGAGCTAAACTAGAAAATAAAATTAGGGGCCAAACACAGCCTTATCCAAGGGAATTCACAGTTCACTGAATAAGTTGCAAAAGAAAGGAATGTACAGGTTCTCTATGGACAGGTACACATGACTATACCTGACAAAGAAAATCGTAGTGGATCTGTTGTAATATTCAAAGACAATAAAGGGGGATGGGAGGAGGGATGGACAGGATAGGAAGCCAGAAGAAGGGAGGGGAGGGGAGGGGAGGGGAGGGGAGGGGAGGAGAGAGTTCTGAGAGACAAGAAGGAAGGAGGCAGAATGGACATACCCAAGGAAGAAAAGAAATGAGAAATAGAAATGGCATTTTAACCTTTTTATAGGAAGACAGGTCTTCCAGGTAAAGGACAGAGAACCGAGGATGTAGCACTTGCTTCAACCCCAGCACTCAGGAGGTTGAGAAGAAGGCCAACCCAGTGTACAAAGACTATCTAAAAAAGTTAAACATGAAATTAAAAAACTGTATTTTTTTTTAAAGAGAGAAAAGGATGGGAAAGTTAGTAAGGCTTTTCAAAAACAATCATGTATGTTTCTTAGCTTTAATAATTTTTGAGTGAACTCCTAAAAAGATTATCCAGTCAACTGCAGCGTGAATGAATACTAGGAGGGAAATGCAGTGGATATCAGAGAAACACGAGCAAGAAAGTACCTTTCATAGGAACTGGGTTTTGCTGCCATTTATGAGTGAGAAATGCCAGCTCTTCCAAGGCTTCCAGAAAAATAGCCTCGCCACAGTAATACAGCTAACATCCAAAGGAACTCTCTGTTTCAAGACAGACACTGCAGTTCAGAAGCAGGGCTTAGGCTCTCAAGATCTCCACCTCTTGGATCAATGACAGGAGAGCTGACAGTCAATGAGAAACTTCGTGTGGAGGGAAAGCCAGGGAGCCATATACTACCACGCAGCAAGTCGGGTGGCAGAATGCCTTGTGATGAATTACAGGGCACTGTAAAAATACACAAGGGGTTGTCACACCGGATCTTCAGAAGAGAAAGAGAAAGCTACGAAGTCAAACAGAGTTCAACACAGAAACCAGCAAGTTCCCATCTCTAGGCTGCAAGCTGGAAAAGAACCTAGTCTCTAAGGTGTGAAGACAATGGCACCTGTAGAACACTGAGTTAAGAACGGAGCTAACCCTTGCAGTGTGGGGTCAGGGTGAAACCCTTGGCCCACATGCATGGCTAGGAATGACGGCGGGCTCATGCATCCGCAGGCTGGAGAGTTGGGATGAAGGCAGAGAGGCCGTGCATTGACACGCATAGTGAGAGTTCACAGAGAGCACTGAAGGAAAGGGTTTTGAGTGTTGCACGCTCTTGCTGGGTCCCTTATCATCACCATCACTCTGGTATTTTATTTCTAGACAAGAAATATATTTTACCTTTCTGAGATTATTTTCTGGTCACAAGCCAACCATTGTGAACCTTGCAGTGAATCGCTGAATGGAGCACTTTAAAGGGATAAACAATTATAAAAATAACTTTGTCACAAGCACATACATTTTACTTTATTTAGTGATGTAATAAGCTTAGGGGCATATATCAGGTCCAAAACGGTCTTGGTCATTAATTTAAGCAATAAATCACAGGTCTTGCCAACAATGACGGCAAACAGATGCTAACAAGGAAATGTATTATTTAATATTGCCATGTGTTATAAAAATGTAAGTGTGTTTAAGACATGTCTTAAATTTTTATAATAATATGCATTTAATACATTACTGTTTTGACACATGCGGGAGTCAGATTTATAGATCCCATTCCTTAGCTGCTGCTTCTGTGAACACCAGAGCATATTCTCCTGTGTTTTTTTTAAAGAGGGGAAACCTTTAAAATGCCCACTTGCAGCAATATCTAACTGGTTGTCTTGCTGTTTTGTAGTAAATAATGCCACCAATTGAAACTCATTAGAGACTGAGTTCATACTTTGCCTAATCAAAAAAACCCAACACATTAACATTATAATTTTAGAGAGATAGCCTAAGACAGTAGAACGCTAATTTTTTTTATTCGTTTTATACTGTTTTACATGGTAGCAAACAAAAAATACTGATTAATAAGTTGTCAAGTAATGTTCAATATCCCATCACTCAGAAGGAACAAGCTAAAAGAAACCTTATTTTTATAACTTTAGGTAACAACCCTAAGGCTCATACAATAATGTCTCAAAACACAACATAACCGAAAGGTGAATCTACACAGCCACAGATATGACAACCCATGTCACATCCTGGCATGGCCTTTATACTGTCTGTACCCCTTTACTAGCACAAAGAGCTTCCAGGGAGAGGTGAGGCTAAGAAATTAACCCAAATCTAGAGCTTGCTTGTTTCTTTCTTTCTTTCCTTCTTTCCTTTACGAGAGCTTTTATACAAACAAGATGTACATTCTGATAAAAAGAAATTCTTTTGTATGTGTGCATATTATTTTATCCGCACCCCTTTTAATCTACTGCAAGCATGGTCTTCCCCCTTTTGTGTGCAGGGAAGAGTCCATGCTTTTGAACACTCGAGGAAGCAGTGCTTGGAGTATGGAAACTAAATCTTCTTCATTAAATCTACTCAAGCAGATATTAAAAATGCATTTAATATACTGGCGATGGTCGGTGGGCACCGCTGACTGTGACAGGCCAGTTACTGATGATGTGCCGTCAGATGGCCTTCTCAGCAGGAGCTTGGGTCTCAGGCTGCTGAAGGACAGCAATATCTTCCCCTGTGTGTAAGCTCTATTCATCTCCCAAGTATTTACAAAATCACAGGCCTCTGCACACACAGCCCACATTTCGGCGTATGCTAACAAATGATGGATGGCCTCGTCAATGTGTTATGTCCTGAAAGCATGGTTCCCTGCCATCCTGATCAGCAAACCTCAGCCCCTCAGAGCTGATCAGTCCTGGGGAATAGATTTTGCAGGTTCGATTAAAAAGCGAGTTCTTTCCATGGGAGCCTCTGATACTCTCTTCAACTATTTATTATTCCAACCAATTATTCGAGAAGAATATTCAATGGGCGTTCAGATACTGTAACACCAGAGCCTGTTCCTAGTATTTGATAGGCTATATCATTTTATTTATGACAAAGCAGACAAGGTATCTGGTAGTAAAGGGTTTAATAGTGAAATTTACGTTGTAAAACAATCTTCCTTCTAGGTACAGCAGGCAAAAACCATGACAATATTTTATATTATCACATCATGCTATATTATATTATAATGCAAGTGGATTAGCCAACATATTTCAAAGGAAATTCTGGAGGGGGGTTAGATAAAAACAACCTCTAAATCATAATAGCATTTTAAAACAATAACTCACATGAGTCCTCTTAATTACAATCTATATAAAGGCATGTATCACTTAAAATTCTTCTGACAGTTCTAAAGTTTAGTGACAAAGGTTCAACTTGTCAAGGAAAAAAAAAACCCTCTTAAAAGAACATATATTTTCAGTTCCAACCTTATATATGTCAGCTGTCTGTCCTATGAGCCATAGAACGTTTTTATTTTTAGCTATCTAGCTAGCTTATCTGTGAGAGACAACATCACACTTATACCTTTCACTCAGAAATAATCTATGCAAAAGCAAAAGAACTTAACACAATTAAACAGAGAGCAGGGCTTTGAAGAACCAGGACGCTGTTTAACAGCCAAACGGGGGCTATAAATAAGCTTCTAGATATGCTTTGAATTTTTTCAATTTTTAAGAAAAAAATAACAGTGTGAGGGTCCCACTCAGCCAACAGCTAGTGGGCTATGAAGCCGCTCCCTGCAGTGGGAGCCCTACCATGCCCTGCCATTCACCTCAACCTTAACCTTGAGATTAAGCTCACTTTTATTGTGCACAAAGGTCACCTATATTAGGTCAAAATTCAAAGTCCCTTGTCAGAAAAGGCTGATATATTCCAACCTCTCCTACTCTATGCATCAAATTTTTCATGCTAAAGTCATACTGAGCAGACAGTTTATTCAGCAATTTATTGTGCCACTGTAATACAGTACAGAATACAATTGTCTAAAAAGCTATCGCATGAATAAAATATTTTCCATGACAATGTGCCAAAACTCCAATCCCTATACACCTCTACCAGATGAAATAAAGCTACCCAAAGTCTTAACACTTCAGAAGAGACAGGTGGCAAATAAGAGTCCCCAGACATAGAATCTGGAACATAATTATGGCTTACTTCCACAGACTTGGGCTGCAGGCAACATTTTGTCAATGTCATTCAAGTTTTTAAATATTGTTTTTGTAAAGGGACAAAGATCGCTAAAGCGATTTTAACATTTTTATTTCAACCAGTTGAAATGAAGTAGATCTAACTTCGAGAGTTTCCTTTTTGACCTAAGATACAGTGTTATGGAATCTCTGTGGTGGGAGAAAAGAAAGCGGGGTGAGATCCTGTCCAAGTCATTACACTCATCTGTGACGTACAGAGATTAAAGGCTATCTTTGAAGGCAGCATTCTAGGACACAACGTATTAATAAAAGTAAAGACTTAAAGAGTAATAATTCTAGTCTCTTTATAAACTTTATGACAAATGGCTTTGAGCTCATTTAGAAACACATTCTTCAAAGCTGAGTAATGCCTGTATTAAACACTAGAACCAAAGTCCTCATTCACGTGATGATCGAGCACACTCTGTCCTAAAGACATACACCTAAACAGTTTTTGGATTACAGCTGCCTCCTGATAAGCAAAACTCAGAATCCAAACTGGTATTCAATAAATACACCATTAACATACAAGTCACCTTCCTATCAAATTGAGAGTGCTCCCAAGGATCTCAAACAGTGGGTTTCGACCCCTTGAAGGTTTGCATATCAGATATCCTGCACATCAGATATTTACATTATAATTTATAACAGTAGCAAAATTGTGGTTATAAAGTAGCAACAAAATAATTTTATGGTTGGAGTTGCACAACAAGAGGAACTGTATTAAAGGGTCACAGCATTGGGAAGGCTGAGAACCTCTTCACTAAAGGAAAATGATCATAATGTTAAAAATTGGAGATTTTAAAGTATTTTCTCATGCAATTATTTTCTTGATGCCTTAAGTACTGTTCATATAACATTACAATTTGGGGGAAGAAAAGCAACAGAATATGACTCCAAGATCTTACCACATTTTACAAGAAGAAGAATAGGAAGAGGAGGAGGAGGAGGAGGAGGAGGAGGAGGAGGAGGAGGAGGAGGAGGAGGAGGAGGAGGAGGAGGAGAAGAAGAAGAAGAAGAAGAAGAAGAAGAAGAAGAAGAAGAAGAAGAAGAAGAAGAAGAAGAAGAAGAAGAAAGAGCAAACTAAGAGCTGGTGTTAGGCAAAATCTTTTCACTTCTAATTTTCTAAGTCTAATTACTACAACTCTAAAAAGCATTGCACGAGACACCCTTGAATAGACAATAATAACAAGATCTGTGGTAGCCAGGGCATCAAGATTTGTTTGTGTTTATTGTATTACATATTCTCATTTGAATCAGTAATGATTTCATTTCATAAATAAAGGTATTTCGTCAAGGAAGGTAGGGACCCATGATAGTTACCCAGCAAGGAATTCGAGAACTCAGATCTGTATGGTTATTTTCAGGAATCAAGTTCTTCAAACCAACATATTTAAATCTTTAAAAGAAAAAATTCTCACAGCCTCGTTGGGTATACAGTAATATGGTTTGGGCCGATAATTTATAAAATTATATATAATTAACGAAGTAGGCAAAGCTAAGTAAACCAACCAAGGTCTAGGCCAGGCTATGACTCCCCAAACTCAACAGCATACCCAGCTGGCTCACTCTGGTGGACCCACCCCCAATGGACTCCATTTGTCACTCTACAATGAACAATCTTGCCTGTAGACTTTATATATATATATGATTTTTCGCATGTGTGTCGTGTGGTATACCTGTACCTGTGTATGTGTATGTGTTTGTATGTCAAGGCCTGAGGTTGACACTGGTGAAGTCTTTCTGAATGGCAATCGACTTTACTCATTGAGGCAGGGTCTCCTAATTAGGTTATATCTAACCTAATGAACCAGCTTACTGGGGATCAGCTGCCTCCACCTTCTGGAAGGTGGAATTATGGGTGGGGCCACCATACCGAGCTAGCATTTACGGAGTTCTAGGAAACCTGGACTCCAGTATTTACATTTGCATAACAAGCACATTCCCCACTATGCCACCTGTCTCCTCAGCCAGACGTCTTCTGTAATGACTAATAATTATGATGTAAAAAAATGAAACATATCACTTGAGTTTCGAGAAAACTGCACTAAATTAATTTGTAATCAATTAAGAATTTCCCATTGTCTTTCACTAAAATTGCTAAGCAGGATATTCACTTCTTAAGTTGGAATAACTAGTAATTAAAAATGTAACTACTAAGCTTAAAGTTTCTCTAGAAATAACTTCTGACAAGATAAGCCCTCAAGTATAACACTGGTGGGACATTTCCAAAACCCTGTTAAAAGAACTATAACATTTTTAAATTTACCTAATCTATTTTGAAGGGATTAATTATCCTAAATAAGAAATCTGTAATATGGCTTGATGAAGACGAGGAGGAAGTATCTTAACATCAGGTCAATCAAATGTCCATTGTGAGACTTATTACAATACCTGCTGCTCCTGGGTACTGTGAAGATGCAATGTTGAAAATGTATGCACCACATATAAAGAGGAAACAGCCTAATACAAACATAAGAAGGAAGGAAGGAAGAACGTTGATCACCTTTCCTGAAACAAGTCAATGAGAACAAATCAGGGTAAGAAACATCTATAAACGTCATGTTACAGTGCTCTAACATGTAATACAAACAGCCTTAAACTGTGGCATCTGGAGTGAAACAACTGCCTTTGGGGGTGTTCAAGGTTGGGGCTAAGGGGAGCCCAGGTTTGCAGAATTTTCCCATTTCTGTGACATAAGCACCCACACCACAGACTTGTTAGCTACCAGTGTGAGCTATGGGCCATAGGGTCTGGAGAAGATACTCAAAATCAACTCTCAGGAGCCAAGAAGAGACAGTTCCAGCACTCACTGGCCATCAGCCAAACTCAGCCCACAGACTTACTCTGTTTGGCCAGGAAAATGTTGGCCCACATGGTGCTTTAAAAATTCAAGCAAACTGAAAACATTAAACACTCAGGATTTTTTTTTTTTTCTTTAAAAAAAGGGTTGGGAGGTGGGGGAGTAAGATCTATACTGGATGCCTAAGGAGGCGCCCTGGCAGCAGTTAGGTCCACAGCCCTGCAGTGCAAAGCAGCAGCTGCCCTGTCAGTACACAAAATCCTGCTTTGACTTCGCTACAATCCAAAGCAGGCCAGCGGCATTCACTCTCTTGTCATTGGTACCTGTCTGGGTACTGGTGCGGTAGGAGTCGGTTCTCCAACTGAAGAGTGAGCACAGAGAGTTCTGCCTCCAGAAGCAAACAGAGAACACAAAGAAAGCGACTTCTCTACAAGTTTCTGCATTTAGCATTAATGAACTGAACCACTTCTAAATGCTACCTGAACACAACACTAGTTCACTCTAGGCCACTAAATCCAAAATAACAATAGCAGTAGCACTGTTTATGATCTGTATACATAGGTAACAAATGTGCCCACCATGACACAAATAAAACTTCCAAATGCAAATTTGTGATTAATGTTAGTTTTATCTTTATATGTCCACACATTATTAGTTGACTGCAGAAAATACAGATCTAGACAACTTTTACCTTCACCTGTCAGAAAATAATATCTATGAGCTGTGTGTTCCATACAGGCTGATACATGCAGGCTGTAAGAGTCTGTAGGTTCTTTAAATTTTATACAATGAAGTCTATCTCATAGCCCCAGTCCATTTACCATCTTAGCTAAATGAGGCTTGAAGTGCCAGTTAATATCAAATTTTATAGCTTTGCCTACCAATATTATCAGCAAAAACAAATAGTAGAATAATATACCTTAAACAAAAGATAGCAGCTTGAAGAAATTGTAGACAGAAACAAAAGGAATTGAAAACATTTATTGCCAGTCTAATTTCTTGTGTGGTTGGAGGGAGGCTGAATAAATGTTGCTCTACCTCTGAGATCCTATCTACACATGAGACACTTACAAGAGTCTTATTCCACCATGAGTCAGAGGTACTATGCTGCAAGCCGCAGGGTCTCAGGGGACTACAGCATGCCAACAAGAACAAATGTCAAAGCAAGGTGTTTATCCTCCATCTCTATAGACCTGGTTCCCACTACCTGAGAGTGATTACAAATACACACGATGAACTGTAAGTCATACGCCTGCTGTGAGCGCATCCGAATCTTTCATCCAGCACAGCTGATCTGAGGAAGCAGTGAGTGAACCGGCTGATAAGTGAGCTTAACCAAATACTCTCATCCCACAGGTCTGGAGGCTCTGGATATCCTATAAGATGCTAACTGAGAACTTGAGGATTTTCAACAGCCTTAAATGATAACCCTTGTAAATGCCCAGGGTCTGCTTTATCGCCCATTTCCTCCAACAGAATAAACAGAAGATTACAGTTAGATTAGCTTAGTCTTTCTTGTTCCAAGAGCAAAGCCTAGGTCATAACAATGACAATTTTTTAAAATAAATGTAAGTAAGTTAAGGGGAAAAGGATAGGGAGTACCGGCAGTGCACCGGGTATTTTAAGTCTGGGGCTTAGACATGACTTCTGCTCCCAGAACAATCCCAGAAAAAGACCAGGACCCAGCATTTAGTTGGAGAAAGACAATAGTCCAATATTTGACTGAACAATGGCATCAAAAGACATGAATCTACTTTACTTTCTCTCTACATGAATGTCATTGTTTGAAAATCTTTACTCTTATGTTCTTATATTTAGGGTGCTAAGATGAATCATTTGAAACATTTGGCAGCTGAACTACTACATTTTAAACACTTAAAAGAGTTTCCGAGACATTTCTACTCTTTGCTTGGAAGTGAGAATTGTGGAATCCTATTGTTGAACCCCAAAATGTATCAAGTTACAGTCTGAACAAGACAGGAGGTTAAAAACATGTATTTTCTGTTTGGAAGCAACAGTGAAGAGAAAGACCACACCTCCATCAACGGGCACACTTGAAAGTGTGGGAAAGCATGTTAGGGCCCCTTGACATGATCTGGATTCTGAGGGACTGTTAACTATGAGCCTTGTGAGAACAGAGGAACAGAAAGAGGAAACTTGGAGTTGGTATTAGTGTCACAGTGTGATCAGGAAAGGGTGGTTCTGTGATCAACATGCACCCAGCTTCATTGCTGTGTCCCTACAAACCAGCTCACTGTATAATAACCATCTCAAATGCATGCATTCTCCTCTGGTGTCAAGAACCTCACAATCTTACATCCAGTTATCTCTTTCACTATTCTCCTTCAGTAGGGGTTTCATATCAGCCACAATATGCCCTATAAAACAAAGGTGTCTGCAATTTATCAGTAGAAAAGAGAAAGACAGGTTCCATCAGATGATTGATAGTATTTACCTTCAATAACACAATTAAAACAACAACAACAACATCAAAAATTATGTGTTTACCCTGCTCCTGTAACCTTCATGACTTTTATTATGAGGGCCACTTTCCAGACTTAACTGTAACATATTACTTACATATTGTTCTGTCTTTAAAGAAAATTCAACCAATATGGCAAAAGGTATAATAAAAAATAACAAATTCACCCCCCATTTATTGAAAGTTAAATAATAAGATATTATTGCCTCACACTTCCTTCAGTGTTTTTTCCTAAGGAAATATGTAACTCTCCTTTACCATTCTCATACAGGTTATTGCTGAGAAAGCTGAGGTATGATGCCTGAACACTGACTTCACATGAATTTAGTATTCTAATAATATTAACATCCTCTCCACAAAACTAATAAGAAAACCTATCAACCTGTGGCTGCATCTCAGAACGATGCTCTCTAAGGGTTTTCCAAAATATTCCTTTACTGAGATCTCGCCTTTGCAGTGTTACAAACACAGAAAAGTACAAATATCCCACGAAAGCTAAAACTTACTTTAGAAAGCAGAGAGGCCATACAGAAGCAAACTGACCTCTCAGAAAAAGAGACCTAACCTACAATATGACAACAAAATCAGAACCTGAAATCTTACAGAATTAAAAGAAAAAAAATCACTTTACAAGATTATTAATGAGTATACACCAAACAATCATATTCACTTCTTAGACAGCCCATCCTAATCGATAATCGCTACAGAAGCATATCTAGATAGTTGCCAAATACATGAATTAATATTACTTTTTAATGTCTTGCCAACTAATTGCTATCCTTTGGCAAAGCCATAAACAGCATCTCAGGTTCAATAAGAGCCTTTTCCCCCTTTATGAGCCATTGTCACCTGTTGTTCTGGAAGTCAGGCTTACCACAACATTATCAGAGTGTAAAAAACCAACCACAAATTAAAAACAACCACTCAACTCAATTTCAAGAAACAAGGCTAACAGAAATACTATTTCAGTTATGGAAACCAAACCTAAGAGCATTAATAATACATTGTAATAGTTCACTGAAATTCTGAAAAATTAGTGAATCAAAGTCAAAAAGTTGTTCAGTGTCATAAATCAACCAGGAAACACTGAAATATAAAAGGCAAGTTTCTGAAATATCAGATAATCAAATCTTATTTATTCAGCATCACATCATCAACTGGTCCATATAAATATTTCTATTTTCCGCTAATCTACTGTCTTTTGTCTCAACACAAAATTGTGTACATGTTTGAAAATGATACCACTCAGAGATTTCATCTACTGTAGACAAATGACATCATTCTAACAGCAGATCCATTCACAGTCCTTATAATGTTGTCGGTTTGACACTATACCAAGTGTCATCAGCTCTGTGTTAATTAATACTCACCATAACCTTAAGGAACTTAACAGGGACCAAGGAAATAAGATTCAGAAGACAGACTCCACTTGAGTTTGAATCCTATTTCCTCTACTTATGAGCTCTGAGATTTGTCTCCTCCTCATACAATGAGGGAACACTGACCTACACTAGCACGTGGTTTCCTAAAGACAAATGGTTACAAAAAGCAAGAACATAAAACAGAGGACTGACTCCCTGTGAGAAGATGCGACAACATAAAATATGTGGGCAACAGGGGCTGTTCCAAAGACAACAGTGGCCCGTGGCTGAACCAAATTAAACCTGGACACGTCCATTAAATACAAATTAAGTAATATTTTGTGCTAGTCTGTAACTAACCAGACTGGACCCCTAAGCCCACCAAGGACCAGTAAATTCAACATAGGCAGAGGCATAGCAGAAGCATCTTTCACTCCAGTATTCCAGTTAGAGATAGATGAAGATTTCAAGATGGCTGAGTATAGTTTTTAAGCAGAGGGGACCTAGTCACAGTTTTTAACTACTAATTTTGAGATTTTACTGGGAGCAGGAATTGAAGCTATTTTTATGAATGAATTGTTGCCCATGTTACTATCTAAGAATGAGAAAATAGTAGGAGATTTTGAGACCAACACAGAAAAATCATACTTACAAATCTAGAAGGTACAATTAGAAAAACCAGAGCCCAGTGCCTGAGGGTAAAGATTCTTCAAGAGGGTATGTAAATACTTGTTTAGAATCATGATCATTTCGATAGCAATTGAATAATCAATGCATGATTTAAAAAAAGAGAGAGAGAAACAGAAACGTGCCAGAGGACCTAGTTTACTAGTAAAAGAGAAGTCCGATGAATGGATATCTCCTCTAAGAATACTACTTAAGGAGAAGTGTGATAGCACTTACCTCTAATCCCAGCACTGACATAGACTTCCGTGAGCTAGTACTGTCGAACCAGGATTACATAGTAAGGTCAAATCTCAAAATACATAGGTAGATGATTGATGATAGATAGATAGATAGATGAATGGATGGATAGATAGATAGATAGGACCTGTTCAAGAAATCTTTCAGTTTCTAAAATTCTATAATTCTATTATGTATAGATATTAGTTACGATTTTATCTGTTTTGTTGGTGCTGTAGGCTACTCAAATTAATTATAACACAATTTTTTTTTAAATCCAAATTGTGCCATAAATGGCGTAACCACATAGTGAATTATTGTAGACCAAATGTTCTAAGATAAAGTGGTGGAAAATTCTGTGAATACCAATGAATGGCCTTATTGTGGGTTTTTTTCCCATAAAATTACAATAGTAGACAATATTGGTCTGATGAATACTCTGGTAAAACCTAAATCACATTAGGTAAATACAGCTACTGAGCTTTGTGAAAGACTCACTAATGGACGCTCAGTTCCCTGGGAAAACAGTGAAGTTGTGATGAGAAACAAGATGCTTGTATGTCATATCTCAAAGGCATTCAATAAAGGAGTTTTCATTCAGTGGTCTAAGAAGATCATGCCATTTCTAGGGTGCTATAGATCAAGCCATAGCCGGTGTGCTGTTGCCCACATACTAAGCCTCAATGGTCTTGAACTGGCTGTTTCTGATTGTTCACATTCGGTCTCCTCTGCTTCGAAATTAAAGTGTTCCCAAACCCTCTGAGCCACAGGAGGCTTCTCTCCCCTGGTCTCCCACGCCCTTTGAGCCTTGCAACATGACATCACAGGAATGGGTGTTAGGAAGAAGCACTGGCCTAAGAACCACACTACTTATTCTGGTGTTCCCAGCACCAGACACCAAAGTCATAAACAAATACATGTTAACTGAGTAGTAGTGAAATTCTAACTGAAAACTTACTCAGAAGAATTTAAAATGGGCATATTACTAGAGAGCAAACTTTACCCAACCTTACCCTGGAGACACTCAGCAGCCATAATCATACCAAAGTGAATGAGGTTCCATCCAACAAGAAGACATGACATCATATGCCACTGACTCGATGTTCTAAGAAGGGCATGCCATTTCTAGGGTGCTATTGCTGAAACTTTCTACCCTAAATCTATTAGAAGAAACCAAAAAGCATACGAAAAGAGACTCTGGAAATAACTGAGCAGTACTCTCTCCAGACATATCAAAATCATGAAAGACAAACAGGAAATATCACATACTGGAGAACAACTAGCCGGGATAAAACTTAATGGCAATGTATGATGCCAGAGCAGGCCAACTGGGCGGGCCGGGGGGAGCCTCGGGAGAACTGTGGAGTTCAATAAAGATCTGACTAAATCATGTTAAAACTCATTTTGAATTCTGACGATTACTCCAACAGTCATGTAAAATGTTCACATTGACAGGAAAGGGTACTCTCTGGAATACTCCTACAAATTTTCTCTAAGTTCAACTTACTTACAGACACATACAATGTATACAATAGAGTGTTTGTGCAGGAAAGCATGTAACACAATCTTAGGAGAAACAGTGTGATTGGACTGGAAGTATCTTCCTGAATCAGAAACCCAGGAAATAAAGTATAAAATGTAGACATTAAATACAGCCCTGACAATAGCTTTAGGTGGACTCACACAGTACACCTGATCTGCTAAAGGCAGAAAGATCCACTATGATTCAACGGCAGAGAAGAAACAATAGGATGAGGGTAGGTTTCAAAATATAAAGTGTTACAGCTCACAAAGCGCCACCTCTTCACAGTAAGTGGAGGATTCTGTTGTTCCTTAAACAGTGCTGGGAACTGTCCCCAGAGCCTGTGTGTGCTGGGGAAGTATTCCTGAGCTACACCCCTCAGCTTAAGGAGAGGATTCTGAGAACTGACAGGTAAAAGGAAATTCAATGCCGAAATTCAGTGCCGAAATTCAATGAGGTGGCTTGAAATGACATACTTTTGCAATTTCAGAGAAAACAAAGCCCTAGGAAGTAGGGCTTCCCTCAGGAAGCATGGCATAAAAATAAAATTAATGCTGGGGAAAACTTACATTATGGCTCTAAGCAGATATCAAAATGAACTGCAGCTGGGAACATTACGCGTGTAAAGCTGGGGCACAGTAGCCTTTAGTCCCAGCACTCCAGAGGCTAAGGTAGGCCAGTCTGAGTTCAAGGCCACCCTGGTCTACAAGGTGAGTTCAAGGACAGCCAGGGAAATTTTGTCTCAACAAACAAACAAACAAACAAAAAGAATTTAAAGATTAGCTAGGAGTGGTGGCACATAAGCTTTTAATCCTAGCCTGGACTACAGAGTGAGAGTTTGAGGGATAAACCAAAGGAGCCAGGTGTGGTGGTGCACACCTTTAATCCCTGTACTTGGGATGCAGATCTCTGAGTTCAAGGCCAGGCTCGTCTACACAGTGAGGTTTAGGACAGCCAGGGTTATACAGAAAGACTCTATCTCAAAAATCTAAAATACAAAAAGAAAAACAAAGGAAAAAGAAGCATAGACTGAAATCTAAGGAAGTTAAAATCAGAATACTTAGAAGCAAACTAGAAAACATCTACAATAAAAAAGACATTAAAAAGATCAACATCTTTAACATGAGCACAGCCAACAAGTAATAATTTCATAAAAACAAACATCCCACAGAAAGGTAGGCACAGAACACTAAGTGGCTCCATTAATATAAAAGGAAAATTAAACAAAAACTATACATAACTTGAAAGTTATTGTAATTTTAAAAACACTAGGTGTAGTTATAGCCCAAAGATATACTACTGTTTTTGCTTGGATGAAAAACTCGATTTGATCCTGAGAAATGGAAAGAAAAGAAAAAAGAAGCTAATATAAACTCAAATTACCAGAAGTCATTCTTAATTCAACACAGTAAAGGTTAAATAATGACTGCTCAATGCCGACAAAGCTGTAGAGACAGATATTCCTATGTTCTGCAGATGAAAAATTAGCAATCATCTTGGAAGTCACTTGTCCATACCCATCAACAGCCTTCAGAAATAAATATGCTTTGATCTGAAACAGTCAGTGGTTGCATTCAAGTGTAACCAATGGCCTCCTGGAGTCCCCAAGTTCCTCTCAGGGTCTACAAGGTCAAAGCTATTTTTTTTTTTAACAAAAAATATAAAATATTACTTTTCTTTCTGTTCTATTGATATTTGTGCCTACTGTATACTACAATAGATAAATTTCCAACTCTTTCCTTTCCCCTTTCCACCCCCTTCAAGCTACTCTCCCTTGAGCCCCCCAATAACCCAACCCTCACTCAAGTTGATAGATGCTTTAACTTACACCTAACTACAGATTGAGGCCAGGGCACTATAGCCATATTCAAACTCATGTCCACTCAGCTTAAAAAATAACATGGCTATTTCACTTTAGAATATTCGCTAATTAGTGATATTAAACTACATCCTCTTAAAATTCTGTATGCTGAAGTTAGAAGTCAATACAAAGACCATTTAGCAAGACATCATGGTATCTCTGTGGAGGAACTCACCTGACTGAGAGCTGAGCTAGCTATTTTTCCCCAGGGAATACAATTCTTACTTGAATAAACAATGAATGAAATATGATTATTCAGATTCGGGTAACTGGCAGACGTTTTTCTCAGATACAAATGACGTGAGCCTGTCATTTCAAGGAAAACAACTAATAGCATGTGTTGCCAATGGTAAAATTTGAGCTTTCAAGGGAAAACTCAAATATTAGAAAGCTCATATCCATCACTATAGCTTGACAGCTTCAAATCTTACAGACTTCTAATGAGATCACTGATGAGATTAGCAAATGTGATTTTTTTTTTTCATACAGTAGTATGAAAGGTGACAACATTTTGAAGGTTTGTATGGTTCAAATCAATATTGCATAGGTAAGAGACCCACTAAAGTTCAAAACAGGACGCTGGGTTACAATGCAAAATGGTGACAAGTGTTTGATGAGTTTCTTATCCCACATTACAGTCAGCCTTCAAGAAACTAGCATTTGTTAGGTTTTGTGTAATAAAACCACCAGTTATCTAAAACGCCTATGAAGTTACTCTTTTCTTTTGCAACTACATATGAGCCTCAAGTTTCTTAGTATTTTTTCTTTCTTTTTCTGTGGCAATGTATGTATGACCACATGCCTTTGGGTGCACTCACACATTCCTGTACATTTGGTGGCACATCTGCGGTCTTCTCCTATGGCTCGCCATAGTTTTTAAGACAGGGCCTCTCCATGGCCTAGGGCTTCCGTGGCAACCCTCCTCCTTACACACCTTGGGTTGGGTGTGTCTCAGCAATTGCCCTTGTGTTAGTTTGCTTTCTATTGTTACAACAAAACCCTGGGACCAAAGAGGCAACCAGGGGCTGGAAAGGGTTTATTTCAGCCTACAGTTGCAGATCATCACAAAGGAAAGTTAGAGCAGGAATCTACAAACAGAAACTAAAGCAGAGACCATGGAGGGACAATGCTTACTGGCTTGCTGTCCATGGCTTGCTCAGTCTGTTTTCTTACACATGGCATGACCACTGAGCGGTGGGCTCAATCACCAATCAAGGGACAATACCCAAGGGGAGAGACAGAGAGCCAGGAGAGTAAATGGAAATCTGCAGTTGCCCCGGAGGTGGAGGTGCGGGCGGGCGTGGTGGGTGGGGAATCGCTAGGAAGTCCCAAAGACGTGGGATGGGGAGGCTTCCAGAAGTCAATGCATGTGACCTTGGCCAAGATGCCCAACAGTAGAGACATGGAACCTAAAGAGGCCGCCTCCTATAGCATCCAAATTCAGGTCCCTCAGACTTTCATAGCAAGCACTTTCCTCAGTGAGCCATTTTTCTAGTCCCTCCTCTTACCCTTTTACCAGCAACGAATGACAACCAGATAAATATAAAAATAGGTGCAGCTTCTTGTATTTAAGGCAGATCTTAAAAAAATTTGCAAAAGTATACAACCATGTCTCAACCTTTTTTGGAATTATGGCTATTATACATAAAATGTTAGCAAGAAATATACTTACTATTATTCAAAACAAATTTAGTAGTATTTTATACTTAAGGATATAACCATACATATAATCATACAAAGACACCATATATATATATTAATGGTGGGGCTGGTGAAATGGTTTAGTGGCCCAAAGCACTTGCCACCAAGCCTGATTACGTGAGTCCCGTTGCCAGAACCATTTGATGGAAGGAGAGAAACAACTCCAAGTTGTCTTCTGACCTACACACACCTTGACACATGTGGATTCAAATACACACATATACAATAATGTCCTTTTGAATAGTAGTATGTGTACATAATGATAAAAAAGTATCCAAAAAGCTCCAAAACTCCCCAGCAATGTATACACATATGATATAATACATTCTATATACTATATAACACACATGTGATATATATCTACATCTTATATCTTTTCCCCTGGATGGTCAGCCACCACTTATTTTACTGTTCATAGACAGAATGCAAAAAAACTAATACCAATAATTAAATTCCAACTTGTCAACTGTGTTCTTGAACAGCAACTATGATAAAATTCCCTAGCTATAAAGGGATACTATCACCCTTAAGTAGGGACAATATTGGAAGGACAGCCTTTCTCTTTAGAGTCTAGGAAAATTAGTCTACCAAATATGAGGTCATAAAAGGTATGCTTCAATTTGTATTGATACCTATTATCCAATAACTTGCCTTTCTCAATGAAATACCTCTGGTGATACATGGTCAAAGGCTCCGCATTATTGATAGGAAAGCTCTCCATTAGGGGTAACTATGCTCAATGTCCTAATACATTTTGAATAAGAAAAAAAATGTACAAAATATTCTGTATTATTTAACATATTAATTATGATAACCTAGTTGTTTTGAACAGGTTCTTCAAGTAATGCTTGGGTCTCAGTTTTCACGTCTTTGAAATGGAAAATCTGTTACATAATCTCTAAGAGACCTTTCTTAGCAGATGGGAAAATCTCAAAACACCACAGCAAAGTGAAAAGTATGAAACCCATGAGGAATGTGTGAGAAACCTTCAGACCTTGAGATCCAAATGACCGGACTCAAGAGTTTGACCCCTACACTAATGTCCTCAACTCTATTAAGAATCTTTTCATTGCATAGTCCACAAGACAAGGCCCCCTTTGGGCCTGGGCCCTCTTGTCACCAGTGGCAACCTGGAAAGGGTCCTGTTTATTCTAGATCTACCATCTCTAGGTATCTACGCCAAGTTGGTAGTAAGCCAGTACGGTGAACCGCCAATTCATGTTTCTACTTTGCAAAGATCCCATTACCAATTATCCACTGCTAGTATCTGTGGATTAACCACTGGTCATCTCTGAAGATCTATGAAGCACCTACTATGTGTGGGCGCCCACAATACGTATCAAGTTTCCAATACACATCTGTTGACTTGGATTCAACTCCAAGGCCTGGAGTGGCTTCAGGGGCCTCAGCCATTAAGTGTTCTGTACGGTAGGCAGGTGAAAGGGAGAGAGCATTCTCATGATCTTCGACCTAACCTGTCACTATGTTCCTCCCATTTGTGTGTGACACGTGGCATCTATGACTGCCAGGGTGGCAGGAACTAGGCTGAAGGTAAAAAGGCTGTGAGAGGGGAGATGGGGACTTACCTGGGGAACCTCTGCTTCAGCTTCCTCAGGCTCTGCCTAGTGGGCGGTACAGACACTAGGCACTGGGCTATCTCCTCGTACTGGGCTTTGGTTAGTATCATATTGGGCCCAAAGAAAAATCACCCTTGGGCTCGTGCAGGCTTGGTGCCTAGAAGCTAGGAAAGGGCAGAGCACGGCACGACCCTGGGCCCTCCTCTTCCTTAGCTATATCCCCTACGCCCCCAAAGCACACCCTCTAGCTGTACCGCGGGGCGGAGACACGCAGCGTCCCTGGCTTCACCTCCGCGGGAGAGGCGGACTGTAGAACTGTTTGCGCAGGCAGAGTGTACTGAGCAGCCGCAGTAAGCCGGACCGAAGGCAACTAGGCGCCATCTTAGGTAAGGGCAAAACAACCAGGAAGTGCGGCTACTGACAGAATTCTTTTTACGTCTTTAGGGGCAGGTGTGCCCAGCATCACCTCCCTGAGATCGGAATACAGACGCTCATTGATGTCACTCAGCCAGCTGCGAGAAACGCGGACGGCCCGGGTCACAGTTCACGGGCTGGGTCTCACGGGTGCTCCACCAGCCTTGAGCTGGAAACCCGAAGTGCTCTGGTGGAGCGCGAGATTTGAATGTTTTCAGACACGCCCAGTTCTGCCGCGCTGAGCAGATGGCCTGCAAAGAAGTAAGGTGAGCAGAAACTAAGAAGAAGTGAACAGGATCTCTGCAAGCCTGCAGTTTGGCCCGTGCTGCGAAAGTTCTTCAGCCTCTTTCGTGGAAAGCAATGCTGTTTTTGTTGAGAACTTAAATTCTGCATCTTAGTCGGGCAGTGGTGGCGCAGGCCTTTAATCCCAGCACTTGGGAGGCAGAGGCAGGTGGATTTCTGAGTTCGAGGCCAGCCTGGTCTACAGAGTGAGTTCCAGGACAGCCAGGGCTACACAGAGAAACCCTGTCTCAAAAAACCAAAAAAAAAAAAAAAAAAAAAAAAAAAAAAAAATTCCGCATCTTAAAACAACTGGCAGTAGAATGTCACTTTCACCCTCTTATATTCCTGACCCCCAAAATAGTGGATGCACAATAATGTGTAGAAACGTGGACTTCTGGGTTAACATATTAGAGCATCAGCCCCTCTAATTTTTTTTTTAACCCTTGCTTCTAAGATGGGCATATGGTGTGTGTGTGTCTTCTCTTCAAATTTAAACGTTTTAAGCAAATGGAAGAAAATCTGCTTAAGTTTTAGCACATTTTAGTGACTTACTGCTTTCATTTGGTGTAAAGTGTAAGTTGGAAGGTTGACCTAGATAAGACCCCACTGAAAAATTTCTTAATCCATCAAAGCCTCAATTACTTTACCTATAAAAATTTGTAATTCATGAGGCTGGTTTTAAAATAAGGTAACATATAGCCAAGTTATAGAATCACCCTAGATGTCAGTCAACAGATGAGAGAAGAATCACAATGTGGTTTAGAAACGCAGTTATAAAGATTAAAATGATGTCTACTTCTGAAAAAAAAAAAAGACTCAAACTGTTATTTTGTGTTTCCTCTCATTTGTATATCTTCGATTTTACATAGATCACAAGCACACACACACATTTACATAAATACACACATATACATGAAAGAAAACAGAAATACTGAGAAAGCAATAAGATTGGAGGAGTGTGTGGACATAAACATGGAAGACTTTATATTTGTGAAATCAGCCCTATGTACAATGACCATCTGTCAATAAAAACAACAAGATAGTACAAGAAAAATTTACTTAGCATAGCATTCAGCAGATAATCTATATAACTTGAGTTAGTTAAATAATAAGTTGCTTAAATAAACTGGATAGGATGTTTACTAGATAGTACTTTGTGGGTTTTCTTGTAAAGAGTCACTTAATCCCAGTAACTTCCCCTGGTGCAGGTTCAATCCCCATTATTGCTCTGTCCTTCCTTTGTTCAGAATGAACAAAGGCATAAAAGGTCAAGGAACTTCCCAGAGGTCATGAGAACAAGTCAATAGCCAGAGTGGGATTCCAGAGAAAATTGGTTTGTGGTGTTGCTGCTTCTCAACAATGTGTAATCACTTCAGCTTGGCTTCACTCTACTAAACCCAAAAGGTAAGGATTTTTTTTAAGTAAACACTCTAATTTAAAAAAAAAAAAATTCATATACAAGGGGCTCTTTTTCCCCCTCTGGTGTTTTACTACTTGATTTTCTAGATAGTTTCCAAAGTCCAATACCAACAGTGGATCTTAAATTGAGCAAGCACTGCTAGTTTCTAGATCTTTACATCAGAATGTTTCCTTCCCATATGCTTTACATCTAGATCTGGTTGTGTGACATTAGTACATAACCATTATTTATGGCAGCATAGCCTGGAGTTGCCACCTGGTTAATTTGTTGCTGACCCTGCTGTGACTTGTGCATGAAAGCTGACTGACAAGAAGCAGACACCACTCCCCTTCACAGCTTCACTCCTTCCAGTTCACAGCCATCCGGGTTTTTATAGAAAACATCAGTTCAAGGATGTTTGCACTAGTTATTTTTATAGCAGCTCCTCTCCCTGGCTCTTGTCCTACTCTGTCCCTCACAACCCTTAAGGAAAATGCCAGGTTTGTTTTCTTGTTTTTATTTTGAACATGCTGGCAGCTTACTATTTTGACTCAAATTCAGTGGGTTGTTTATAAAGTTAGTATTGGGAGAAACGGAGTGTTCTGTGCTGCTTTCATTGGCAGTGACGCATTAAGTACAAGACAAGAGCTGGGCGGAGCTGTTCCATTGTTACTTCATTGGTTTCTTTTCCCTCCTAACAGAAATGCTTGCAATTGGCTGAGTGTGCACGTGAGGCCCCCTTTCTTCCTGCTTCTGCTCGGTTTGCTCTCATCTCTCATCACCCCCTTCTGTTGTTCATCTGCTATTGTTTCTTCTAGGGCTTTCTCTGCATGCCTGGAATTTATGCCCCTGTTTCTCAGTCAGCCAGAAATACCATTTTCCCCCAAGTGACAGAGGGCTGTGAAATAAAAGCTCAAAACTAAAAACTGAAACAAACAAGAAACCAACTACCTGTTTGGAATTGGCCATGGAATGTCCAATCTGGAAGAATGGAGAGATTCTCTTATCCTGAATGTTCTGACACCAAGGACAAGCAAGGGAATAGTTGGGTCTTCATCTGAAAGGGAAAAAAAGAATCTTAAGAATGAGCCATGTCCCATAGCTGGGAAAATCATTCCTGCTGTAGCAGAGGTCTAGACAGAGTGATGAGTCCGTGGCCTTGGAAAGACTTAGCCATATTTTCAAATGGTCCACCAAATCTAACGCTTGTTTTTAAAATCATGGGCATACTACTTTTATTATACTGAAAACTCTGATGCTCTTCATGGGCTCTCTGTCAACATTTACACTGACAATTTTAAAGAAAAGTAATTGAAGTCTGCTAAGTGAATACGTGGAAAGAAGAATGCTAATTTTTTGAGAGTCTGTTATGGGAAATTATCATCCCATTAATACCTTATGTCACTGAATCTTAGCAGTTACACTGTTCAGTAAAGCTGCTGGTTTACATATTGGAAACTGAAGCCAAATAATGATGATGATGGTGATGATGATGACGATGATGATGGTGGTGGTGGTGGTGGTGGTGATGATGGGGCAGGATTGGAAAGATGGCTTATCAGTTAAGAGTACTCGCTGCTCTTGCAGAAGACGCAGGTTTGATTAGTAGCTCGTACATGGTATCTCACAACCATCCGTAACTCCAGTTCCCAGGATCCAATGCCATCTTCTGACCTCCATGAGCACCAAACACACATATGATGAATATACATACATGTAAGCAGAACACTTATACACATAAAATAAACCTAAAAAACAATTAAAGAAAGTTTACCTGGAATGTCTAGCTATTAAATTGTAAAACTGTGATGTGAACCCAAGCTAATCTGACTATGAGATATTATTTCATCTCTCTTTTGAACCAAAGCTTAAGTCACCTTTCAGCGACAAGTCATTTTATCCTAATCTCAAAACAATAAAAAACTTCTGATAATCAATGAAGATTAAGCAACTGCTGTGGAGATCGGAAGCAACTACTCAATAACTGAAGAAAAAATGGAAAAGAAAATATACAGAGACAAGCCAACTGTAAATAGACTGGCATGAGCAAAACCGAGTGCTGTGTCCTTATGGAGGTCAGAGGGGAAGGTCTGTAAAATCAGTGGTGTGATTCCAGAGGAACGTCCAGGGGGCTTTTACCAGGAGCCACTACACACTGGAACTGCCACATCTCCCTGCAGTTCAGTGTGACACCTCTTTGGATCTTTATTGTCAAAAAACACTTGGAGCACTTACCAAAGGTAAGAACTATAAGTGGCTCTATTTACTTAAGTTACTGTAACACATTCTAGAAGAGTGTTTCTCAAATTATCCACGTTAAACTCCCTCTTTTCCTTCCCTTTATTGTGGACAAATTATTAAAATAAGATCAAAAATGAATTACTGAAAAGTGAAATTTAAAATGATAGAGACAAGCCGGCAAAATTGTTCATAATGGACTCAATAAAGTATCATAACCCTTTGCAATCTTCAGTGCTTGCTATATCCAAATGAGAGACCAAATCTTTTGGGTTCAGACTCCATCTTAGAGAACCTGACCTAAGGTTGAACTCAAACTAACTGGCTGGTACCTAGCACCAGTTTCCAGGCTACCCCACACCCCCCAACAAGACCTGTGTCTACCAGTTTCCAGGTTACTCCCCAATAAAACCTGCATATAGCACGAGTTTCAGGTTATTCCCTAACAAATCTGCACCCCCAGGTTAGAAGCCCACCCCTGACACTTCACCTCCTAACAACCACCAATCAGGAGGAAAGCTGAAGTTTATGGTTTGTCTCCCAGTACCAGCCAATCATGGTAAAGGCCATAATGCCCCCCATCAGATGTGTACCAGGTTAGATCGATCCCCCTTCTTGCCTCTATAAATGTTTGCCTGAAACCGAGCTCAGGGCTCCACCTTCCTGCTGTGTCAGGGTTAGTGGGCACACAAGCTCCAGCTTGAATAAAGAGACCCTAATGCAAGTGCATTGGATTCTGCTCCTTGTGGTCTTTTTGGGGTCCACAAATGCTTCCTGACACAACAGAGATATTTAACAAAGTGTTTGACAACCATTGCTTGCCTACAGACCACATTTTAAGCACCATTGTGTCTTTTCTAGTCAATATGGAAAAGCATAAGTTCAAACAGAGTATTAAGGAGTATCTAGGGCATCGTGCTTTCCATGAACTCTTGGGAAGAAAACATGTTCTTTTTAGACTTCTGTGTACTTACCATCGTTATTAATATTGTTGGTCCACTGTATTTCATTCTTCCCTGGTGTCAGAAAAGAAGTCAACAGTGCAAAATCTTTACTGATTAAGTAATTTTTATCCATGTGGGTGAGGGACATCATTGAGAAGTATAGCACTCACTTAGCATGCCCAAGACCATATACAAAGAAATAAATTTGTACCCTATGAAATTAATGCCATGCGTTTTATAGCATAAAGCTTCAATTCTTCTTTAGTTCACCAAATCATATCAATATACCTCTTCTATTCTGAATCATAGTCTGAATGCATGAGTGGATGTCAAAGGACATGAGCTGGCATTTGCACATTTACCATCACCATATTGGAGAAGGATTGAGTACAAAGGTGGTGTTTTTGCAGAGACGATTCCTCTTGGATGTTTGTGTTATAACAGAGGGAGGGAGGTACACGAACCCGTGTGTTGGGGAAAGGCTGAAGCCTCTTAAACATTGTCCTCGAGCTCATCAGGGACCTGCAGATAATTCAGAGGCAATTTGTGTCCCATTTTCCTGCAGGACCAAACCTCAGATGTAATTTCTGCAGTTGTCAATCATTTTTCTTGTCTCCAAGATTGTTCTGCAAGAATACATCATGTTCTGAGGACTCTCTCCCATTTATATATTCAGAAACTGAAAGGGCAGGGCTGGCGGAGGGCTTCGGCTCAGGTAGAGGAGGAATGAGAGGCAGGGAATCATCTTCCCCTAATAAGCACTCGTTCAAAGTAAGCTTGAATTGGAGGAATATGTCAGGTAGAGATTAGCGCTAAGACTTTTCATTTAAAACATTACCCTCTCTTGCCATCCTACTAGGTTAGACTTTCAAAAGAGAAGGTAAGATGCCAGTCAAGATTTATAACCCATTCTTTCTCTGTGATTGAAAGGTAAGAAAAGGAATTTCTTCCTAGGTAAGAATAGCAGTTCTAATAATAATAAGCACTGCTCTTTTAAGAAAATGAAAAGTACATTATATCATTGTCTAACGTATTTTTTTTTTTTACAGAATCTATAACTTGTATAATTATTCTTATTTGACATATATGGAAATTAAGGCACAAAATGGCTTGCAAATTCGACCAGTTTTTTTGAGATTTATTTTTTTAAAAATATGAGCCTACATAGGACTCTTTAACAAAAAAAACCATCAGTTTCTTTTCTTATAATCAGCAAAAAATACAAATTTCTTTTCATAGCCCAAAACACAAGCTCAGATATTCTGAAACATCCCTAGTCTCAACATTTGAAAATCTGCCACTGGCCTCACTGGTGTCAATATTCCGCTCGGTTTTTCCTCTTTTTCTTTACTAGATAAAATCAAACTATAAACATAACTTGAGTCTAGTTCCAACTGACTTATATTATTACATTGAAAGCAAGATATCCTTATGAACTCTTGGTAACTGACCTTTGCTTCCTATGAGGAGCAGAGTAATGGGTTTCTGAGGGTAGAAGACAGACTCTCTCAAGCTGGCACTTGGCATGGCTGCATGAGGCTAAGGCATTCCTCTGCTTCAACAACCGGTTGTCATTCTGTGAGGGAATGATGTTGTAAATGTCCTGACCGAGATGGAGATTTTAGTAACTCATGGAGAACTTTGCTGGACATTCCATTCACAGAGCCATGATTGACAAGTATCACTGAGCCCCCTACCTTTGTATGTGTTCTGACAGTCAGCATGTCGACAGAGGCAATCACAGTTTGGTTTGGTTCTTTAGCCCGAGGAAGTCATATATCTGGACGTCCAGACTCGCCATAGTTATTGGTGCAGGGAGCAAGTGTTTTGCATTGCTAAGGGCACAGTCACTCTGAATGCCGATCCTCATGCCAGAGAGCTTGAGTTTCCATTTCTCTTTCAAGCCTGCTTAAAGGCTTAAGTTAGTATAGGGATGAAAAGGAACTTAAGGTAGTGGTGTGAGCAGGGAGTAAGAGAAATGAGAGCTTCAAGAACACTTAAGCTCTCCACACACCGACATCCTCACAAATGTACACAAAGCTAGTTCTACCAAGTAATGCTTGAGCTATTTGCACAGACAAGATTTAGAAACACAAATGCAAGCTATGTCAAATTTCTCTAATTCAATGCAATCTTTAAAATTAATTCTTCATTCATTTATCCATTCATTCATCATTTACTGAGAGATACCGCATTCCAGGAATTGTTCTAAGCCATGTATATTAGCAATGCACAGGACTGACCATGGCTTGGTGTCAAAATTTACATCTTCCAACAAACGAGATTTCCTTTATCAAAATATTACTTAGTTCATGTTTGTGTTCAATACAAGCTAGAGAGAGGCGAGATGATGAAATATATCCCTCGGCCCTATGTGAATCCTGTACTAAAGACAGAATAGTGCCAACCAGCCCTTATGGGGTAAGCTAAGTGGAGATTTAAATGACTGATGTGTTAAATCCTGAAAACTGAATAATGTAAGTAAATATCCTTTCTATTATTAGGAACTACATACTGAAGTATGTATAGTAAAAGGTCCATGGTATAGTTGGACTACCCTTGTGATCCAGAAAAGCATACCAAAATAAGGCAGTGACAGAGTTGTTGACACCTCAAGTATAGTAAAATGTAGCAGTAGAGGACTCTAAAGTATATATACGGCCACTTAGCACTTTTTGTTTTGTACTGTTTTTATTTTGCAACAGTTTGCTAAATTTGAGACTACTTCTAAGTTAAATTAGAAACTTCTTTTGCTTTATAAAATGAATGAGAATGTAGTGTCCTTAAGTCACATCACAGGCTGCCCTCTTTCCTGTCCGATTTCAAGATACCGGTTGGCATGCCACTTTTCTCAGGAAGTCTGACTAGTTTGCATTGCCTAATTGAGACTCACAGTTTAACTGAGACAATACGATCAAATTCTCTTCATCTACCTCCCCCAGTCATGGGCCATATGTACTTTTTTGTTTTGCCCAAGTAGCTAATTACTTCTTTTTTTACATCTATAGGAATGCTTAATGTAGAATTCTGCCACTGTCTTCATGATTGGCATTCATACTTTCTGAACTAATAAGCCTACTAAAGAGTTCAGATACATGATGAAAATGGACAATGCTAGTGTGTTCCCTTTAAACATATCCTCGTGAGTCTTAGACTGTCAGGACAGCCAATGCCTACCTCCCTTCCTGACTACCTGGCTTGTAGCTTCCCTATTTTTCTTTCTGCCTGGCTCCTTTCTTTCCCTCCTAAGGGTCAGACAGTTCTCCCACATGTGCCTCACCTCTGCACAGTTCCCTCACAGATATATAACCCCAATAAATCTCATCTCTTTCATGTCAAATTCTGTCTTGGCATCTGCTCCTTAGAGGACCTTCACTAACATGGCTTCCTGTCTTCAGTGGCATGCATACAGGTTGCACAATGACTTTCCTGGATATGGGTGGTTCCCAAGCTGTCATCAGCAATGCATCAAGAATTCTCTCCAATAAAGGCCTTCTAATATTTATGAGACTAGACTTTGAAGTCTGGTAGAAGAACAAGTTAGGAGATCTTAATAGTTAATGAAATCAAATCCGTACCATGGTGATTGAAAAGGGAATATAACACAGGTCTAGAAACAGCTTGTTTATTTTTCTAGACTCTTCTTTTATAAGTACCATGTCAGCTTTCTGTATTCTGAAGACAGACAGAAAAGTAACTAAATGCTTGGTTGTATCAAATTTCCATTTGCTTTGCCAACAAGACTCAAATTTATACCCCAATGACATGAATTCAAGTTCAGCTATATCTGAAATTCTCCAAGCTTATAGTCATCCTTACTCAGATTTCCACAAATGACTAATTTCATTTTGGTTTTGTCTTGGATAGGAACTATTTTTCTTTCTTGCAGTGTGCTCAATGTGTAATAATAGAAAAAGAAAACTTGTCCGTAGCACAGAGGTCCAAAATCGTGAATCTGTGTGGATGTGGTCATCTCAAATATAACTTTTCAAAGTTGAGATCATTTCAAAGCCTGTTTAAATCTGCTTTTATTCTTTGAGATGGCATTGCTAGCCACCGCTGCCTCTATAGCCATTTCTATATCTTCTCTATCACTCTAAGAACTATACTACGGCCACCATTTAGACTCATTTGCCTACCAGTCACTCTGTACTGTCCCTATTATTTTGTCTCTACTGATGTCCTAAACACCAAAAGAAACTATGTGAGTTTTCTAAAGATAATTCAACAAACAAACAAATAAATCCAAGTCATTTTGAGATATCATGGTAGGCTCATCAGGCTTCACTTATTTCTGTATATTTTGATAAACACTACAAATATTCAAGATTTGAGGCGACAGAGCTCATTCATTATTTTCCTGCTAAGCGTCAGACAGAGTCCTTTGAGGCCCAAGATGGAAGGCTCAGCATGTCAGCTAAGAAAAATTATAGAAACTAAACCTGTCTAGTTGTATATAGCTGATAAATAACAGGGAAAGACCAAGTCTTTTTTACTTCAAAATGGTCCTTTTGGGAACAAAAAGTTGAGATGTACTATGAATGATACCAGTTTGGTGTTGGTTGTTGGTGTGTTGGTGTGTTGTCATGGGCTTTATTTCTATTTGTCTTGTTTCTTCTTCATGTTCTAGTTGTTGCAGCAGTGTCTCCCCATGTAACCCTAGCTGTCCTGGAACTTTCTGTGTAATTAAGTTTGGCCTTAAACTCACAAACATCTCCCTACATCTGCCTACTGAATGCTGGGATTAATGGTGTGCACTGCTTAGGGGTATGAATGCAATTTAACTTTTCTCTGGCTTTATTTTCTCATATTCTATGCTTTCTGTATGCTGCGATTAAAAGCTCACACTACCACACTCAATAAAGCTACAGTTTCCTAAGTTTTCATGAGTATATGTCCATAATCATGACATAGAACTCATTCACCATCCTCATTAAAGTTCCTTTCAATTTAAAAAAATCACTGCTCTGGTGACACACACCTTTAATCCTGACATTAGGGAGGCAGTCAGGAGAAGGTAGATCACTGTGAGTTTGAGGCCAGCCTGGTCTACATAGTAAATTCCTGAGCAGCCAGAATAGCGGGACCTTGTCTCAAAAAGAAAGAAAGAAAGAAAGAAAGAAAGAAAGAAAGAAAGAAAGAAAGAAAGAAAGAAAGAAAGAAAGAAAGAAAGAAAGAAAGGAGGGAGGGAGGGAGGGAGGGAGGGAGGGAGGGAGGGAGGGAGGGAGGAAGGGAGGGAGGGAAAAAGAAAAAGAAAGAAAGAAAGAAAGAAAGAAAGAAAGAAAGAAAGAAAGAAACAAGGAAGGAAGGAAAGAAAAGAAAAAGAAAGAAATGGAAAGGGAAAGAAAAGGTACAACTTATCTATTGTGAAAGCATGATTTTTAACTCATGATTCTTGAAGACCATGGTTGTAACTCTTTACTTTCACTTCACCAAATTAACCTTGTTGTTGTCGATTTGATCATAGGAATCCGTGGTTCATCTGTTAAGATATCTTTATCCTCTCACCTAATTGTTTCCTGGAGACTGAGGAGACCTTTATAGCCTTCCATTTTCTTGCCTGGACCTTACCCCAAAACCTTTCATGAGTGTTTCTTTCTCTGTCTCCCACTGATTGTCACGTGATTTGAATTCTTATTCCCTTACCTCTCCCATTGTCGTCTAGTGGCCACATTTATTGGGTGCTTTACCAGAAACACAGTTTTCACAAGATGTCCATTGGATAAACATACAGGGTGTCAATGGCCCAGGTCAATACTTTGTAGGTCATGTGTGACATTTAGATTGTATGCCAATTCAACAAAGGTCTGTTAGGGAATTTCTCAAGGGAATGCCACAGATAGATCTGTATTTTAGAAAGGTAACTGATAGCATTCTATAAAAGAATGGTTTCAAAAAGTATTATAGAACTGAAGGACAGGGAACATTAGGATATTGATTAAAGGGATGAAATTGGAAAGGGAACCAATTTTTCAGGATAAATGTCTAAGAAATATTCAACCGTGGAGAAATCCAGGAGAAGAAAGAGGCAAACATATTCCATACTTATTTTGCTTGAGGAAAAAAAAATGCATCACAAACTGGGAAGAGTTCCGTAGGTAAAACAAAAGAATTTTATGAATTAGTGTTAAGGTATATAAGTAGATTGGAGATAAAGTACAGTCATTACCTAATATATCAGGCTTATAGAAATAGAGATGTGCAGTGCATTTTTTATTGCCCCCTCTGTATACATTTTTGACCTTTGTTGGTGTCCTGGGATTCTTACCTGTTTCCCTTCCATGACTGCATATTGGCTTCAGGCAGTGGGAGTCACCAGTGAAAGTTCAAAGGTCAGGGAAAGAATGAATTTACAGGTATTTGTTTATGATTCTCTCCCTTTCAGGATAAGGTAAATTATCTGGGTACACCTCAGTTCTTACCCAGTGACTCCCCATCTAGGTAGCTACTCTCTAGATTCCAAGAATAAATGTCTCCCTTTAACCCTTCAGGCCTTTGGGCAGTAAGGCTTGGGGTGTTAACCATTCAGCTTATAAATTGTAAATAATCCCTACTGAAATCTCAATTAATCCCAGGAGAGAGTGACATCTGTCTCCTGCTGGGACCCTGATAGGCAATCTATATTTCTTAGTGATTATCACTTAAAAAACAAAACAAAACACTAGTCTTTTGTCATTCTCATTATAGTTTACTGGCTAGGGTATGAACAACCTCTTATTTGTAGATGTTACAAGTAGTTAAACCTTCAGATGATGTCTAAAATCTCTGAAGATGAAATTCACTTAAAGAAAAGCAGTAGATTAATGAGAATCTGTGCAGAATAAACACACACACACACACACACACACACACACACACACACACACTTACACACTTAAATTATATGCTAAAGACATTTTCAGAAATTTCATCTGAACAGGGGAGATAAGAGTCAAAGACAGGAATGGTTTTGAGAAAAATCAACCAGTTCACCTGCTTTGGAAAACCCACCAGAGTGGCAATAGAAGCAGGGCCTCAACACTGTCATTGGAGTTGTCATTGGTGATTTTTGTCTAGAGTAGTTTTTCTATAATGACAATGATTGAGCAGGAGGCATGGATGACTTCAGTGTTTCAAGAATTAAGTGGAGCTGATACGGTGGAATAAACCTATCATCCGAGCAGTCAGGAAGCTGCAGCAGGAGACTCAAGCTCTAGCCCACCCTGGCCTAGAGAGTGAAATCTAAGCCAGCCTGAGATATAAAGCAAGGCCTTGTCTCCAAACAAGTAAACAAATGCAAAAGTTTAAAGGGAGAGGAAGGAACAAGATGAGGCCCATTCCAGTTTGAAGAGTAGTATAATAGAAGGGCTTTTAAATTGAAGTAGGAGAAAGTGAGATTGAAGAGCCAAGGCCCAGGAAAAATGCATGTAGATATTAGTCAGTGATATAGTTGGGTTGTGTTGAGCCTACCCTCTAAGGGTTCATGAATTGATGTTCATGAAGTTTGCTTTATGGGGTACTAAGAATGTGAAATGCAATCTACTCTGGTATTCAGAGATGAGACCAAAAGGAAGTAACTAGAATTAGATACGGTCAGTGTAGACGCCATGAGGCAGTACTGTTAGCTTTCTAAGAAGTGTTAGAAAACCTAAAGACACACATACTTGCTTTCTGTCTGTCCCTTGCTGTGTTGTATCTGTGTCACATAGGACTTTGCTAGAAGAAGATCATCACCTGATGTAGCTTTTTAACATTGTTTCAGAACCATACACCAAAACAAACCCTTTATGAAAGCTGTCTTAGTTAGGATTTTACTGCTGTGAACAGACACCATGACTAAGACAACTCTTATATAACATTTAATTGAGGCTGCCTTGCAGGTTCAGAGGTTCAGTCTATTATCACCAAGGCAGGAGCATGGCAATGTGCAGGCAGGCATGGTGATGGAGGAGCTGAGAGTTCTATATCTTCATCTGAAGGCCACAGGAGAAGATTGACTCCCTGTGTTTAGGATGAGGGTCTCATTGCCTAACCCTACAGTGACTAATAGTGCCACTCCCTGGACCAAGCAGATTCAAACCACCACAAAGGCCTTCATTATAATAATGAAAATCACCAATAAACTCAGCTAGGAATGCTCCTAGAAAATTCCCATAGACTACTGTTTAAATGACTAGTATTTAGTTTTCCATAGTTCTAGAACCTGTGAAGTTGAAGATGCAGTTGTTGGTCTATTGTCTATATAATGCACACATCCTAGCTCAGAGATGTAGAACCTCTTGCCACACCCTTAAATGGCAGTGTTGAGGAAGAGCAGACTCATCCTATAAGGGCACTAATCCCCTTCAGGAAGGCTCCACTTTCCTGATGAGGATCCTTGGCAGGGCCCCACCTCAAAATACCCTTAAACTGGAAGGGGTGGCACTTCAACCCATGGCTTTGGGGTTAGGGTGAACAGAGCATTCAGTCTACAACAAATGAGAAAGGTTGTGGAGAAAGAATGAGATTCTTCTGGAAGAACTTCTCTTTCCTTTAAATGTGAATGAAGACTATGAAAATTGTAAACGAGTTTCCTGGTAGAACCCCCATAACCTGTGCTGGTTGCCACCATTTTCCAAATGTCTCTTTTTATCCCTACCCAAACCAATCACCTTCAACCCCCGACCCCACCCCCGAGACAGCTTCTGTGTGTAGCTCTGGCTGTCCTGGAACTCATTCTGTAGACCAGGCTGGCCTGGAACGCACAGAGATCCTCCTGCCTCTGCCTCTCCTGTGCTGGGATTAAAGGCATTTGCGACCACTGCCCAGTGATTTCTATTCTTTTTCCTTCATCTACCATTAGGTGCTTGAGGAGTGGGGCCTTTTCTTCTTCTTTGTATCCTCTGTGGGTAGTGAATAGGAGCTACTGAAACTTTTTTAGTTAAAATTACAACATGTAATGTTGAATGGTAAAGTACTTGACAAATACCCTAACTGATAAACGTATTTCCTCTGTGCCTTGGAGGATCCAATCTGCTAGAAACTGGAATGCTTGAGAGAAGAGGTTATAGCCAAAAGTACTCTATCGGGAGTGTGGAGATTTCACTCACCAAACAAACATTGGATTTCCAACTGACTCCCGTTGCTTGTTCACAAAAAAAAAAAAAAAAAAGAAGAAAGAAAGAAAAAGGAAAAATTAAATGAATTAATGAACTGACAGGAGAATTCTGTATCTGTTTGTTTTCTTACCTATGAACCTTTAAGGTTGATTGAGTTGGAGAAATCTCAACAAGCCTCGTTAAAAGCATATTCTAAACTCCCAAGTCAGTACTCAGTACTCAAGTCAGGGGCACCCTAAAAGTTCTTGCTACTCTGACCTTTGTCTCAAGAGCTGGCTGACTGTCTTCAGAGTCCTTGCCCACTTGCTGCAATGTAAACTTTGGCTTGCTTTAGGCCTCTGGGTATTAACTACATTGGAAGACAATGAGATCAGTTTTTATCTGTGCCCAATTAAGTCTCTTTTTATGATAGTGAAATCTTATAAAATAATTTTTTTCTGGTTGCCAGAGGGAAGGATGAAAATTTAATATCACACATACATATATAATGTAAGTGCAATTTATTTTTCTGTTGCACTCAAAGAAGATTTGGGAAGTGTTTTATCATCTTTGTTGTTTTTGGTAAGGGCAGAAATAGGATCTTTTGAAGCATTTGGACTACATCAAAGAAAAGCCATGACATAGAATGGATAAAGGGCAGATAGGAGGATTCAGCTTCTACACTGGCCCATTTTAGGTCCTGGTTCTTCAGGTAAAGAGCTGTGAGTACTTTGGTAAATTACTTAACCTCTCCAGTGCATGTGTCTGTCTCTAGCTATAATGTGAATTAAAAATAGTATCTACTTAGTTGATCAAACATCAGACCTTGGAAGATATATCAACTAGTAATTTTAACATGCTATTGGAGTAATTTTTTGCAGATTTTAATAATCAAGTCTGGGTTGGTTTGTTGTTGTTGTTTTTTTTTTTTTCAGTCTAAAAGTTCATCAATTTTCTTAATCTTTTCAAATAACTCTTTTGGGTGTTGGGAGGGATAAGAGATCTCACTGTAGCCTTGGCTAGTCTGGAACTCACTATATCGATTTGGCTAGCCTTGAATTTATAGAGATCCTCCTGCCTCTGCCTCCTGAGTGCTCAAAGAACTTTAATTTTATTTATTTTCATCCTTCTCTATTCTCAACTCTAACATTTGTATTCCTTTTCTCCTTCTTGTTCCTTGGTTATTTGTCCTCTCTTCTCTTCATTCTCTTGACTTGGGAAGTTAGCTCATTGACAAAGGTTTTTTATTTCACAACACTGTTTATAGTTATGTATTTCTCTCTAAACACTGTTTTTCTTATGTTCCCTGATTTTTGACATGTTTCATTTCAAAGTACTTTTGAGGTTTTCTTGTGTTGAAGAGGGGAAACTGATGTAGAGGAGAGATGTGAACTTGAATTACAGAGGTCTAACTTTGAGTGTTACTCATTATTTAATACTTCATACAAGAAATTCTGTATTTAACACCTTGAGCTCCCAATTCTTAATTTTATTTCACTGGACATTAATCTCTACCATTTACACTGTTTTGAGAAATAAGGACAATCTGACAGATCCCTCTCTCTCTCTCTCTCTCTCTCTCTCTCTCTCTCTCACACACACACACACACACACACACACACACACACACATATATGTATATGACATTGATGTAATAGAACACGGTAGGTGCCCAGCAAGCATCAATTCTCATGAATCAGACAACACCATCTTTATGAATTTAAGTATGGCTAAAACCAACTTTGATGGTTAGGGATCTTTGAAGGGATGTGAGAAAGAGCATTATTTTGCCATATTGCACATGTAAACCACAGAGAAAGGAACGGGGTGACTATAACCAAAAGCAGCATAATGGAATGGTAAAGGCTTTTAAAAATTTATCAAAGGGTGGATTTCTTCTATTCAACTTGTGGCTAATTTTATGTCTTTAATCTATCGCTTTCTCATCAACAGTATGAACATTAGACACACTTGTTGAATGAAAGGTCATAATTCATAGGGTGAAGCATGGTAGCATCTCTGGAATATGCCTAGAATATGATTCTAGTTCCTCACAAGGACCAGAGCCACACTTTCCATCTGGTGGAAGGTGATTCTTAGAGCCCAGAGTGACTGGCAGGCTGAGAGGCTACTAATGTCACTTCTCTCTTTTCTTTTCTTTCTATTTCAATTTATTTTTTTAAAAAGTTCATATGTTGTCATGTCTTTCCTGCACAGAAGTCTGTGCATCTGACGTATACTAAGTGCCAGTGCGTGTCAGAGGAAGACACTGTGGTTGTGAACCATCGTGTGGGTGTTGGGACTCAAACCTGGGTTCTCTACAAGAGTAGCCAGTACTGTCAAGCACAGAGCCACCTCTCCAGCCCCAGTTTCTTTTTTCCTTATCACAATCATTATGCAGACAGCACACAGTTGGACTGACTAGTGGAATGAGCCCTATTCAGTTGGACTATAATATGGACTGGAAAGATGATGTGGCTTCCCTCATTGAGATAAGCTATGATGTATGGCACTAATTTGCCAAAAAATAAACAGATACCTACTAAATTCTTCATTTCCCCTGCTCTAGGTTCTTCATGAAAGTTTAACTTTCAATAACTGAAACCTTCAAGAGGAGCAAAAATCTACAGGGTTCAAATCACATGTTCAATATTATACTGCTTTGGGGCTGGTGAGGTGCCTCAGTGGTTAACAGCATGAAATTCTCTACTGGAAGATCTGAGTTCAGTTCCTAGCATCCATGTGGGTAGTTCACAGCCACCTCTAACTCTGGTTCTTGGGCATCTGGTACCCTCTTTTGGTTTCTGCTGGCACTTCACTTACACACACACACACACACACACACACACACACACACACACACACACACACA
>CM052701.1:58734031-58796157 GCA_028551405.1 Uromys caudimaculatus
GCCTTGCCTGCCTTCTTTTCCATCTTCCCCATCTGGACCAGGTCATTCCCACCTGTAAATCTTTATAGTGCTTTGTTTATACTTTTCTCGTGGCTTCTACACTTCTCTGTGAGTCATAAGGGCTATCTGGGTGCTTTCGTTGTTTCCCTGAGTGGATAATAAATTCCTGGAGTTTATTCCTTGAGAGGAGGGACACGAGCATCCATCACTGTGTCCATCAGGGCTGCTTCCGGCCTTGCACAGTAGGGATGTTTAATTACTTCACAAAACAACAAGGCTGAAAATAGATGACAGCTTAACGACTTCTTAAAAGGCCCAAGTTCAATTTTCTCTTTACCATACTTGGTGCATTAGATTTTTATTTTCTTGCTTGTTAATTCACAGTTGTAAGATGGCTGTCCTAGAAGCAGGCATCTGTTTATTGTTCAAGACAAGAAGAGGGCAGAGAGGCACATTGCTGAGTCATGTGCTCATGTCTCCCCTTCCTTAAAAGGTAGAAAGGAAATCTTGAGCAGAGCTTCTGATTAGCTCCTCACGTGGCATCAATTGCACCTTTTGTCCAGAGCATGAATATCCCATGCCTCAAGTTTCCACATGTGCTCAGTTTCTGCTAAAGAGATTTTGGGTTTAGTGCAGGTTGTTTTGTTTTGGTTTTGTTTGTTTGTTTTGTTTTGTTTCTGAGGCAGGGTCTTACTAGATAACCCACCTGGCTGCCTTAGAATTCACTATGTAGTCTAGGCTGGTCTCAAATGTACAGTCTTTCTACCTCACGCTCACAAGGTCTGAGATTACAGGTATAGGCCATCTCATAGCATAACACATAGCTTGCCAGAATTTTAACTGAAGACTTGTAAGATCTCTGTAGAGCCTTCCCAACAGTCACAATTTCTGGGATGTCAAACCAAGAACCTGAATGCAGGCTCCACACTTGGATACTGAGGTTCCCTCTCCAGTGTGACCTTTTCCTGCTCACCTTCATAGCACCAGGAATTAAACTCATGCCTCATCAAAAGTACAAATGTCATGATGGGGATGACCTTCATGAATGCTTACAGTATGTCACTCCCTCCACTGTTAAGAATATGGACATTAACAGCCTCCCTTAGCTTCTTTGTGACGAACAAAGAAGACCATTCATGTTCCCCATGGAATTATTACTTCGATGAGGGTCTCTGTCAATAGATGACTTTCATAGCCAAGCGTATGTTTAGTTACAGTTCCCAGGGTGTCAACAATAGGTTGAATAAATCTTAAATATGTTTCAGGTAAACGCCATTTTACCCCGTACTTCGGTACAAATTGTAAGTCAATTATTTATGAGTGGAGCCCAATTTGTTTAAACCTCATTGACCTTTGATACAGTTATGACATATGTCTTGACTTGATTCTCCCCTCTATTGATTTGGTCTGGAAAAAGAAGACAAGAGGTGAAGTGGCCCCTCGGGGTAAGCTGAAATTGTAGGTTACAGCCATGTTAAATTGCTTTAGTATACTTGGTGTCCTTTGGAGTCAGAAAATGAAGCAATAAAGGAGGTTGATGTAAGTAATTCTTGTTTTTAAAAGGACCTTGAAGTGCTCTTAACAATATCACAGATTTGATAAGATCTGCTTCAGACTTCTTAATTTAGAATGAGCATAAAGATGGCAAAGCCAAAGGAATGTTGAAATACTGGTGTTGTGCTAACAGCATCTAAGCTGGGTCCGTGGGAGATGACTGGTGGGAATTATTGTCTGCCATGCATGGGGAAAATAACACAGCAGTCACCAGCAGGAATTTCCTGGGGGGCATATCCAGGTGTACAGAATAGTTAGAAGGGTTTCAAATGCTTTTGCTCATTACTTACGTGCCATCAAGTTCAGGCAGTGCTCAAACTTGAGCAATTTTTCAAAATTTAGAATGTTAATTTTTGTGACAGGCAAACCTATTAAACCTGAACATTCACAACATTCCCCCTCCGCCACCCCCTTGACAATGTTCCCCCTCCGCCACCCCATCTCTGACTGTCAGTGATTATTGAGGAGCAGGTGGGCTGAGGAAGGAGAGAATACAGACAGACGACAGGAATGTACACAGGAGGGAGGAGCACCAGAAACTGGAGAAAAGGATAGACCTCTTTTGGAGATGAGAGAAAAAATCTCAATATAAACTGGGCATGGGGCACAGCATTAAGATGTTTAGAAAGAAGGCGAAAAGAAATGGAGTATGTCTCATCCCGTGAGACACAAGAAAGCTTATTTCAAAAGATAGTTTCAGGTATGTGTGATTTGTTTTGAGAGTACTAGTTACTTGTTTATTATTATTTTTACTAACTTTGGATGTATATGTATGTTGTTATCATTACTTTTAAAAAATTTGGTGTGTGTGTGTGTGTGTGTGTGTGTGTGTGTGTGCATAGTAGCACACAAGTGCAGATCGAAGGACAAATTGTGTTCGTCCTTTTCCCATTTGGGTCCTGAGGCTCGAAGTCATGTGGCCAGGCTTGGTGGCAGGTGTGATTACTCACTGAGCCGTCTTGTTGGTCCTATTATTATTTTTTAATGGACCTCAGTTTTGTATCAAGGGAAAAATAGGCTGGTTTGGTTTTGTTACCACCCATGAAGTTACTAAGTTGTCATTCCTTGCCTGTTTGTTTTTCCATTTTGTTTTGTATTTTGTTTTTCCTGACGAGGTTTCTCTGTGTAACCCTGGCTGCCTTGGAATTCTCTTTGTAGACCACACTGGCCTGGAATTCACAGAGATTCACCTGCCTCTGCCCCTCAAGCATTGGGATCAAAGGTGCTTGCCACCATCCCAGCATCATTCTTTGCTTTTTAAAGCCTGATTCTCCCCACATACCAACCGGTAGGATCAATGCTATGGATTAATGACAAGTAAAATAGCATATGGCAAGGAAAGACATTCAGAGCTAGACATTCTGATAAAGTGGGACCCAAAGAAGACTAGGACGACTTGGGAGTAGTTTTAGAGCAAATAAAAGCTGCTCAGAGTCTATGTGTCTTGTGTTTAATGGGCAGTCTGAGGGAAGAGGCATGATTCTAGAACTTAAGCTCCAACTTCTATTTGGTGCTAAAGCTCCATAATCAAAAAGCTAGCTTATGTTCTCCACAGCCTCTTATAAATGATGTGCTAATTCAGGAATTCCATGGTCTGGAGATCACAGGCCAATCGTATAGCTGAAGAGCTTTTTCGTGAGTATGTCTGAATTAAAAGCTGTAAAATTCATTCATTTGTGTTTAGGATCCAGTGATGAGGTGGAAAACCTGAACCAAGAGATCCCATAATTCCTCTAGTCACAAACTTCATTCTCCCACTGTCTTCTCAGTTAAAGATATTTGCCACCAAGACTGACAAACTGAGTGCTATCCAGGACTTACGTGATGGAGGAAGGAACCAACTCCCACTATCTTACCGCCACTGGAGAACAGTCTCTCTCTCTCTCTCTCTCTCTCTCTCTCTCTCTCTCTCTCTCTCTCTCTCTCGTGTGTGTGTCTGACTCTCTTAATGTCTCTCTGCCTTTCTCTCTCTCTGTGTGTGTCTCTGTCTCTGTCTCTGTCTCTCTCTCACACACACACAGACACACACAGACACACACAGACACCCCCCCCTCCTTCATTCTCTGTTGTCATCAAGGATAATAAAGCAAGTGGGAAAGAGCTGCACTGACTGCTGCCCAACTTTCCCATCCAGAATCACTTACTCTTTTTTTTTTTCTTCATCTTATTTTTGTTTTCAACAGTGCCTGCTAAGAGTTTCAGGCATGGTAAGGAATTTCACTACATCCTGGTCCTCAATATTGTTTACCCTTAATAGCTTCTAGCTTGTAAAGGCCATTCTACGAGATATAGTTCCACATTGCTGCTCAGTGCACCTCTGTGCCAACCACATCCTCTGTGCAGATACAGAATGAGGTTCTTAAATGCTAACTGGATGCTTTCTATTGGTTGCAGTGGTATCTACTTTCAGACTCCACCTTCCGGTCAATATTTTTTTCCCGAGACAAGGTTTCTCTTTGTAGCCTTGGCTGTTCTGGAATTCACTCTGTAGACCAGGCTGAACTCAAACTCAGAGATATGTATTCCTCTGTCTCTCAAGTGGTGGGATTAAAGGTGAATGCCACCACCACCCGGCCCCAAAGCCACTAATAATGGTTCATATTAGGGAGCTAGATAGATGGCTCAACACTCAAGATTATTGACTGCTCTTCCCGAGAACCAAAGTTCAATTCCCAGTACCCACATGGGCGCTCACAACTGTCTATAACTCCAGACCCAAAGAATCCAAAACCCTTCCACAGATATACATGTAGGGAAAACACCAATGCATATAAAAATAGTAATGATAGTTCATATTAGGAATAATAAAAATACTGTAGTCCTATAGGGTTTGATATATCTCTGAATTGCTGATAATGTACTTAGAATGTATTTGTTGTGATTATTTCTACTTATAAATGCAAGAATACTTCAGATACATAGAGGTTAAGAATTTTGTTTAAATTGCTTTATTTTTGAGTTATATAGTTTGGTTTCAAATCCCTGCTCCTTTACATTTTTTTAAAGGTTTATTTATTTATATGTGAGTACACTGTAGCTGTCATCAGATACACCAGAAGAGGGTATCAGACCCCATTATAGATTGTTTTGAGCTACCATGTGGTTGCTGGGAATTGAACTCAGGACCTTTGGAAGAGCAATCAGTGCTCTCAACCACTGAGCCATCTCTCCAGTCCCGCCTTTAAATTTTTAACTATATTATTTTGGCTTAAGTAGAAATGCACAGCTATAATTTTGGAAACAAGAGGAGGACTCAGAATGGAATTACGTCTTCCTGAAATAAAAAAATGAGTGTATGTTCACAAAAATATAATGAATGCAGATTTTGAAGAAGATAACAAAAATAATAGTTAAATAAGTTGATGGTAAATGAATATACATTGTATGTGTTTTAACAGTTATATATTACAGAAGTAAATTGTGTTTATTCAGTATTTAACGTACATATACCACACATATATATGTTATCTTACTTAACATTCACAGCATCCCTCTGAAATAGAACCCCATTTTAAAGTTGTATAGTGGAATAGATACTCAGGTAGGTTTAAGTCAAGATCATATGTAGCACAGTAGGGATTTGAGTCACTTGATTTCTGTAATACATCATGCAGAGCTGTGGGGAGTAGAGTAGAATTGTACTGTGAATGGGATGGGAGCAGTCTGGCTCCAGGGACCTTCTCAATGCAGAGGGCAGCCTTGGACCACGAGGTTTCAAGGAGGCTCCTAGTACCATTTGATCAGTGTCCCTAAATTTATGTTTTAATTGTTACAGCCCCAGGTGTTTTTGTTCTTTCCATTGCAAATATATACTGGAAAGAACCTCTAAAAGTTAAATATGGTGACTATGTTGAAAATGTAATAGAATCATCCCTTTACAGATAGAAGAACTGTAATGCATCCCCCACCATTAGTGTCCTCTCAGTGGAGCATTCTCGCCAGGCCTTCACAAAAATCCTGTTCATTTCTAAGGACTCCACTCTCAGAGTCTGACATTCTACAGTATTTGTTCCCTTACCTATTTATTTTTGAGACCGGCTCTAGTTATGTAGCCCAGGCTGGCCTGGACCTCAGCAGTCTTCCCACTCCATGAGCTACCAAGCCCACCTCCCTTTTCTTTTTGCATCATTTCTCTTTCGGTCCTCAGATTTCTTCTGGCCCTTAGCTGATCTCATGTGGTCATTGTTAAGCCCAGGAAGACTAAACATTGAGCTCATCTGCCACATATACCTCTACTTCAAAAGGTCATCCAAAGGACTCCTTTGTTTCTGTTTGGTTTTCTCTAACCTACTACAGAGCTTTATGCAGCCCAAGCTGAACAACCAGTCTTGTCTCCCAGCTTCTCTTGCTCTTGAGTCCTGAACCCAGGTAAGGTATTGTCCGTTCTTCACTCTGTCACATTTACTGAAATCGTGAACGTGCGACTAGTTTCTCGGGTAACTTCTTTCCTAGTTCTTAATCTTTCCCTTTGAAACTTCCCTGTTGGACAGACACAGGCCTAAAATATGTCCTTTCTCTTTTAATTCAGATCATGTTTCTTTTAGCCTTCTAAAAATAAGACAGGACTAATTGTGGACCAATACTATTTTTCCTCTTTGTTTAATCTCAAAAATTCTTAACTGAATTGTTTCTTGAAGGTTTCTAGCAACTTTATCTTGTTTTCATACTAGATCCACATGTTTTAAAAGAAGACAAAATAAGACCCAAAACCCCAAGCAAATGAATCCAAATGGAAAACAATCAACAGCAGTAGCAGAAGCAACAACAACAAAACAAATCCTTCTAGAAGGTTTGTCCTGATTTATTAATGTTGCATTTTCCCAGTGTCTCCAAGAAATCTCCAACACACCTTTTCTAATTTTCTTTTTTGTTGTATTTATTCATAAGTGTCCATTTTAAAGGATAGTTACCACCTTGATTAGATTGTAAATCTCCTTGAGGACAGGAGACTATGTCTAACCACTAATAAGCTCCCACACATTTATTAGAGAGCAAGGCAACCTCTGGAGGGGGGTTCAATAAGTACTTGTTGACTCACTGGCTCTATAAATATAAATGGCAAAATAATCAGACATTCAGTGAGCACCTAATTTGCTCCCTTTAGGTAAGACTGTCTCTTTGGTAGCATTGATTCTTTCAGGCCACCAGGGTTCTGTTTAGTGAATTACACCTACCATGTGTTAACTGGTACCTTGGTGGCTAAAATGAGTTTAAGGGTCTCCTCAAATGAAGGCCATTTTCCCTGAGAGGACTCTGAATCTTGCAGAATACCTAACTCAACCTTCGTTTTTATCCACAGAGTGTTTCCTTTGAGAGGAAAGATCCCTTTGCCTTTAGGCATTTAGCCTTTGCACGAGGCAGACACTCTCCAGTCATGAACGAATACAAATGCGCTTGATTTACCATTTTCTTAGCATTTTACAGTTTGAAAGAATGTATCGCTGAATTAAAGCGAATGCCAAGCAGAAAATTCACAATTTTCCTTGCAGCATTTTTCATAAGTGAGCAGCTTTCCAGCCGATCCAGCTGTCAGCAGCGGCCTCCTACTGTTTGACTCAGACTCAGAATTCATTTCTCTGTGCATCGCAATAAGAAAGTTTTGCAGAGCATTAAAGGAGCACAGAATACTCTCTGGGTATTTCTTCTTGAGCTAGATCTACCAAGGGTTTCTCTTCTGCCTTTCTGTACCGCATGCTATGCTCTAATGCCATTTTAGAAAACCTACAACAGGCTAAAGTTCATCAATGAATTTGTGGCATCTTAGCACAGAATCTCTGTCTGTCTTGGATCTTGAGAAGTCTGGGCTCTTTTGTTGTGGTGTGAGGAACAAATTACAAGCAGTCTTAACAAGAGGTTTGAGCCTTCTGGATTGCAAAGACACCAAGTTCCCAATTCCCATTACAGGATTGAAATGTGTATGCATTCCAAAGCTGGGGAAATGATTTTTCTCTTGAGCCACTCTGCAGAAAGGTAATGCCGAGTTCTGAATGTGTTGTCTTCCTTCCATATGCCCTTTCTCTCACAAGTGCCCAATGTGGGCCATTTGTATGTTTCTCTCTCATTTGAGGAAGGCATTCATTCTGGCTGCAGAGACAAAACAGTAGCTGCCTTTTTGGCATACATTTTTCCCACCAGGCTTTTTGTTATCTGCTGATGTTACCCACACTCTTTAATGTTTTGTGATTTCTTGATATATATATTCTGCCATCATTTAATGTGCATGCTTGTTTTTGCCAGCTTGGCCTGCTCTTGCCTTATGGCAAGATCTAAACATGATGCTCTCTGATTACTCCTGGTCCAAGAGCATGTCTTGATTAAACTCCTGTGTATGTGAAAGCTTTCCCAATAGTTGGAGTTAGTATCTATCAAACACTGCCTGCGGGCTAGGCCTTTTCATGGGTGCTTTTCACACACTATACAAACATGCAATCCTGAATATGTAATAGCATTTATCACTGCTGTTACAGATAGCTAGAATATTTCCATCTTCTCCTCTCAGCTACCAGATTTTAAAATGTATTTGTTTATTTTCTCATTATCTCATACTGGAGTGTGAGCTGGCCTGGAACTGACGATATAGCTCAGGCCGTCCTCAGGTTTACAGCAATCTTCCTGCCTCAGCCCCTTGGGTGCTGCGATTGGGAGGAGCCATTGAGCTTGGCCTAAGCTACTAATTTTAGACAGCAGAGATTAATTCCATTTTGACGGTCCTTCCTCTAAACCCAGAGCCTGGCGCCAACTGAAGAGTTTAGTAAATGGTGATGATAATATTAGCTTGCTAGAGACATCGTTAAGAATTCGTTTTAATTTACAGAAGTTTATTCAAGTTTCCATTGGTCTTCTAATATTACGCCTTGCCATTTTGGCACTCCTATGGGGACTATTTCTAGACTGTTTCGGCAGTTTACAATTATTCTCCCTTTATGTGCAGCACTAGCTAATCGACTGCTTATTAGAGTAAAGGGCTTTTATGAATAGTGTCTTAAAATATTTCCATGTTGCAGAATCAGTACAGCATTCATGTGAGGACACACGCACACACGCGCACACACACACCACTTTTAACAACGGGTCTAGTAAAGAACCCGATTGGATCATGGCCTTACTGCATAAGGCGGGATTGCAAATGGAAGCCAAGAGTCTAGACCTGAGCTCAGGCTACAACAAAGCCCCCCTCCTGCTTTTGCGACTTAACCGTTTCCTAGGGTTTTGACAAGTAGATAGACGGATTTTTATGAGTGATTATTTAACCTAGAGTTTTTTGTTTGTCTGTTGCCATGCTGGAAATAGAAGCAGGGTCTTGTGTGCGCTAGGCATATGCTCTATCATCAAACTACACTTCTCACCTATTGTAATCTGAAAAAAACTCCTAATTAGGCAAAGTGGTATATTGATTTAGTAACAGGAAGATTACATTTCTAATCGTAATCACTGCATGTGATGCACTTTGGTCACAAGGGTGCTTGATAAGAAAATGTCCAAAATAACCCATCACTTGTGGAAAATGCAATTCGATGAGACATAACGTCACTTTTATTTTTAGAAAAAAGTCTCAGTTTCCTCAAGTGTGTGCTGTGCTGGCTATTTTATCTGAATTGAAGTATTCCTTTTGAATTTTTATTTTTTCTCATTGTTCTAATCCCCACCTCTGGATTTTCTCTTACGTGCCTGCTGACTGTAGGTATAAAAAAGAAGCCCAAATCCATAATAGTAGATGGAGGGCAGGAAAACATAGGCTGATTACAGCAGGACTGCTTCATATATTATATAGACAGTCTCGGCAATTTGTTTAGCTGTGTCTGGGTCCTTGCCTGGGGACCTGGAGATTCACTCTTTCATTCCATCAAGAGCTCTTGCTGTCAATTAATTAGAATATATATTCCTATTAATTCAGGGGTGTGTATTACCTTTTTTATGTACACTGGAAGCATTTCCGAGAAACTGCCTCTGTCTTTGCTTATAGCATCCAGCGCTCCCACCCTGGATTTTACTGTTTCCTTCCCAATCTTCATATTGCATGCTTGCCAAACCAGACGGATGCTTTCTGGAATGAAAGTGCACTGTTGCTGTTAATGATAATTTTTAATGTTGAAAGTACAAATTTGAATTTGATCTCTGTACAAGCACTGTGAAGCAAAACATGCTTAATAGATTAGGAAGTTAGATTACCTATTATTGACTATAATATACAAATCAAATGATTAAATAACTTCCACTGAGGATTTCCTCAGCAATAGCTATATCTCCCTGGCAGAATCTGAAGCTCTGTGTCCACTCGTGTTGTAAACCTGACATTGTGAAAATAGAGGTGTAAGCCCATTGTCTCCATCCTAAAAGCTGTGTTTCCTGGCATTGTGCATCTCAGCTACCAGCATTTCAATATCTCCTGTTACCCCAGCTAGAATGTTCAGAGGAAAGTCCTCCCTGACTTATGCTCCTCCTTCCCCATGTCCAGTTGATCAACAGACCTGTCAGCTCTCCCTTAGATGCATTCTTTGGCTAAAGTCCCTTTTTGTCATCCTCATGGCCACTGGCTTAGACCCTTAGTTTGTTTTCTGGATTAACCCAGCTTCCCACCTGTGCTTCCTGGCATTTGTCTTTATCCCCTCAGACATTCTTCACAGAGGCACCAGAGTGATCATTCTGAAAACAATTCTCATCAAGTTCTTTCTTTCCTTCAAGAGCTCAACAGGAGTCAGCGGCTCACAGGACCTCCTGTAAGGTCTGTCTGGTCCAACAGGCCTCCACATTGAGTAGCAATTTACTTTGCTGGTTAACAGTGATACTGGGTATGTTCGGTGTGGATTCTCCCTGCTGGTTCTGTCCCTAAGTGCTCACCTAAGCTCTCATATTAATTGATTAGTTACTGAATCCTTTTCTATGCTCAAGATGCTTCTTTTCTCCTTCCTTTATCACTTGGCAAGCATATTGTTAAAGATCATATGAGCATTACCTCTTACTAAAACCTCACTTGTAACCTGAAGTCAAAGTCATGCTTGCCTGCTCTAAACTAGTGTCTCTCAACCATCCCAATGTGTGACCCTTTAGCACAGTTCCTTATGTTGTGGTGACCCCCATCCATAATATTATTTCGCTACTATGTCATAACTGTAGTTTTGCTACTGTTATTATAGTAGTGTGAACATCTGATTTTCAGGATATCTGCTAATTGACCCCTGTATAAAAGGGTGTTTGACTTCCAAAGGGGTCACAATGACTCACAGGTTGAGAACCAGTGCTCTAAACTCTTTCAATGTGCTGGTATGGCTTCCATTCCAGCACATGTTCCTTTGTTTCCAATGATCTCTTTCCAGTTTTGCAGGCAGACTCTTCAGGACAGAATATATCTCTCCCATCTGGTTTACATTTGAATTTGCCGAGTACAAAGACATTTAGTAAAAGCTGCATGAGTAAACAAAAGACCCACGTCAGTTTTATGCCCATCTTATATACTTTGCAACCATGTCAAGTGACATTTGTACTTATGAGGCTCCTATTTCTTGCTTTCCTAGAAAGTCCAACATTCTGCAAAACCAGAGCAAAGCAAACAGAAGCAACCTGAAGAGCTCACGGAACAGACTACATAGAACCTCTTGCAATAGTTAGACCTCTAGTACAAACAATATCTGTTATGTGAGCAAAGCTGTATCTCCTTAGAAGTCTCATCTCTGCCCAGACACTGCCATAATAGATAGCGATAACAGTAATAATAGAACGAAGACCCTAATTGTACTTTGCTTAGTTGAAGAGAAGTTTTGAGATAATTCAGATGGTATCAAAACTTGAACCATCTACGAAGATGGGCACAAATAACAGTGCCAGCCCAGCACTAGTCCAGAGTCTGCCAAGGCTAGGAAGCTGCTTCTCTCATGATAGCCTCTTCCTTCTGTGCTGTGCTTTCTTATGGTTCTCGTGCCCACTGGTGATCTTTTTCTGGGGCGCTAACTCACACCAAACAGCTCTGGTTTTCAGCCCTAGGCATGCCTCATTCTTTGTTCCTTGGATTCAGGAAAGTCCCTTGCTGGTTGCTTCCTTGTTCCTTGTCTGTCACTCATCACCAGGTTGCCATTGTCTCCTCATGAATTACCTGTAGTGTGTTTCCTTAACTTGATTCTAACTATAATGCTGTTAAGAAGCAAATGGAACCAGTTATATCATGAGGCTGGAGAGATGTCTCAGTAGTTAAGAGCACTTGCTGTTCTTCAAGAAGACCAAAATTCAATTCCCGGCATCCACATTGAATGATTTAGAACCTTCACCTGTAACTCTAGCTCCAAGGGAACCGGTATCTTCTGGCCTCTGTGAACACCAGCATACATACAAATACAGACACATAAATAAAAATAAAAGTAAATTTTAAACAAAATAAAAAAAAATAGATACATCACAGCCTCTATACTCAACCTGTAGAGAACAAAAAATCACCAAGTCTGGATCTACCTGTCAAATAGACAATACTAGCTTACTGCACTAATGTATTCTTGGGAATGTTAAATATGGTCTTGTGGGCAACTCCTGAAACATTAAGGAATCCCACAGACTATTTCCTAAGAAGTATTCTCAACTCTGTGCTTAAGTGCTTGAACTCTGACATACCTCTCACTAGAGAGTAGTCTTGCAAATGATATGTGAGGACTCAGTCCTAGGAATTCCCAATACTGTAAAGTTTAAACACCCAATTTGTGGCTTTCTTTGTATTTAAGTAACAAGGGAAGTGATCAGAACATGCTGAAAACATCCAAATTTCTATTGCCTTTATTTTCTACTAATTTATAAAAACACAACAGAACTCCAAAGCTGAAAGCATGAACCCTGTCATGAAGGACCACTGTCATGGAAAGTCGAAAGAGTTTGAAAGCAAACAGACTCAATTCGTAGAGACGATGAATCTTTGTGCTAGTGCCTCTTGCAAAATAAGATCTTGGTGTTTCAAGAATAGGAAGATGGAATCTTCTCAACCCCACCTCACATCTGCTGTCGTGACTAACCCAACTTTTATTGATGAATGGTTCTGAAACCATAATCACATAGGCTGACTAAGTGGCGAATACTGCAGCGCTTTTGAGTCAGGATTAAGTTGGGTTGGTTAATGGGTTTGGAAAAACAATATTGTACTTGACTTCTAAATAAAACTGCAGAGACCTCATGTAAATCCTCCCATAATTTTCTGTAATCCTTCACAAGTAATAAAATCATTGCTGTGAGGCAGACAGGAGAGGAATCCACAAATAAGATATCTGTTATTGTTACATCAATGCTGATGTATGCCCAACTCTGAAAGAACAACATTTAACAAGAAGTGGGACCTTATCCAAAATGAGATCTCCCTCCCTCCCATGGCTTCATTTGCTACATTAATAAGAGTAAACTGAAGTTTATAATTAGGTGATCTTATCAGTTAGCATTAGTAATATATCACAGGCATAGAGCTTTATATTTTAAAGTAATGGAATTTAAAATGTTGGAAAGGCCCCATGCCAATATGGAGCATGCATGGGCAGAGGAGGGCAATAACATATTAAACAAACAGGAAAAGGCTAGTGCTGTTTCACCCTTTGGGTTCTATATATTTAATAGACATTCTTAACCCCACCCCCAATTTTTAGCCAGTTACAAACTTAAGATATTTTAAAATATATTAGAACAAAATGAAAGATTGTTAGGGTCAATCATTGGTGTCATGGCACCTTTGTATGTTAATATCCAATATTACATTTGGAGAAAATAAAACAGTTTATTCCTGAATCAAACATTTTCCCCAAAACTGATGAAAATCAAATTACTTCCTAAATTATACAGGTTATGTTACACATACGGTTAGATGAAGATTCAGGAGCACTGTGAAGGGCGTTAGTGATAGTTCTGAGCACAGATTTACGTTCGGATCAAAGGGATCTTTAACAGGCCCTCTCCTAGCTTTTACCCACTTCTCTATCCATTTGTACTTTGTTTTAGTTTGTTTTTAAGACACTTATCACACTGTGTGTCCTAGGGTGGTCTCAAACTCGTGATCCTCCTACTTCAGCCTCCTGTCTGCTGGGGCTACAGACGTGTGCCACGAGACCTGGCTCCATTGACCTTTGACTTGTAGTTTCAATCCTCCTAAAAACAAGCATTTGCTTATCTCTCAGATTTGAATGGAGGCAATGTCAATAGATTTCCCCAATCGCTTCTTGTTCTCATGCTCCACAGTGCAGACTTAAGAAAAGTCTTTGATTCTCCAGTGGGTTTTCTGTCTAAGTTGGATTTAATCTTTCGCCAGGCCTTGCTAAAAGCTAGCAACTGCAGGAGCCAAAGTTGGAGTGCTGGTTAAACACGTTTGAAAACAGGTATTAGAGCAGAGTTTTTGAAACTCTCCTTCTTTGATCCATTTCCTCCCCCCTTAGTCTGCTTTCTCAAGTCTCATTCCTCATCCATACTTTTATATGTAGGGGCACTGAGAACTCTCCTCTTGATCGTATTGCACAGCTTTGCCACCTTATTTGTCGTACCCACAGCAGGAACAGTGATGGATGGGGTGGGTAGTCACAATGAGGCCTGCCTACTTTTAAGCGAACTTCCATGTCATTCCAGACAGAAGAGATAGACATCTCTTTCTAAGCCCAGGAAGACCATCCCCTCCGTATTGCCATGTTTACCTCTGTTCATATTTCAGATTAGAAAAATAACTTTCTTTTCTTTTTCTTCTCTCTTTCTTATTTGGAATCTAAAGTTTTAAATTTCAAACTAACACAACATATAATGTAAACATGTATGTGTTTGTGGGGTACCATGTGACGCTGTATTTCTGTGTGGGCTTTGCACAAGCCACGATACAAGTGTGAAGGTCAGAAGAAACACATGGCTGCCGGTCCTTGCGCTCTTCCCTGTCTGAGACAGGGTCTCTCTTGTTCCTTTTCCATGGTGTAGGTGGCCTGGGTGGCCTGTAAGATTCAAGCAGTTCTCTTTTTTGTCTCCCATCTCCTGGGAGGGCTGTACTGAGATTGCAGGCCTGCACTCTGTGTCCTGCTTTGAATGGCTTCTGGAGATCTGAACTTGGGGCATCCGGCTTGGGCAGCCAGCCCTGACTCACTGAATCATATCCCCAGTTCATTGTCCCTTCTTTCCTTTCTTTCCTTCCTCCTACCCTTCCTCCTTTCCCTCCCTCTCTTCCTTCCTTCCCTCCCTCCCTTGTTCTTTCCTTCCTTCCTTCCTTTCTTTTTTCTTTCTCTCTTTCTTTCTTTCTTTTTTATGGTTGTGCATTTCTCATTTAATTTTAAAACAACCATAAGCTTAATTTCTCTTTAAATAAATGACATTTAATTATGACTGAGGTTGAGGATGGATTTGATATTAAAGCTATCTAACTAATGACAATCATGATCTATTGATTTTTCAATAAATAATGATCCTTTATTGCCCTCAGACATGTTAGTGCCATAGCTATATTCAATTGCTAAAGCCTCTGATCTATGGATTCGGCACTCAACCCCTGGGCTCAGAACTTGAGTCTGGGAAGTACATAAGATTTTTACCTCCGTGGGGGTGGGATCTAAAATTAGTCCTGTTCTGTAGTATCTCTAAGATGTCCTGTTCTAGAATTAGTTCTGGTACTCATATGTCATCTTATGTGTGGGGCCATTCATCTTTCTGCATCAGGCCAAGGAGAGCAAGCAGGCATACCTTGTGGTTTCAAATAAGCATCCAGACTCTAGCTTCCTGTACTACATCCCAATCCACTAATGGGATACTTTGCTAGCCCCTGTCAGTCACTTTCACCATTGACTAGACTTTATGACAGGTGCCTCTGACTTTTAAATGATTTGATTGTCAATGTGGCATGAAATGTCCAATTTCACTCACTAAAAGTTTGGGGACACAGATTGGCTTTCTCCAACAGCAGTCCTAACTGGCCACAGAACTTCTAAGGACATCCTTAGAAGGGGATCCTTGTGTGTTCTGGAAGGTGGTGGACAGCTCTGCTGTTGGTTCAACCTTCTAACTTTAATCTCAACCTGCTTCTACTTGGTCATTTAACCTATCATTAAAATTTTAGTATGCCATATAGATCAGGTTGTATAAATTTGACAATTGTTACTGTTTTCCAAATTTTGAGATTAGCTCCAATGAGACAAAATCATGAACTCTTTTGAAGAGTATCTAATGAGTTGTTATTCCATTAACAAAACATCTATTAAATAATAAAATATGTCATCTCATTCAGCACAAGGAGACCAAGAACTGGAAGTCTTCTGTCTCAATGGGATTGCATTCTAATCGGATAACCACTGAGTAGCAACCCATAGGTCACTATCCCAAACCATAGGAAGAGTTCAAATAAGGACATGTGACTCCAGAAAGTGTGGGCAGGAGGAAGAATTGAGAGTATCAGCAGAAATTAGGAAAGGATAGGTTTGTGGGGCCTCATGTATTGCCTTCTGTCCCACAGGGAAACAACTACTGTGTCCCTGAAATGTAGATATTATCTCAACTCCCCTCTATTTCCTCATTTATACAAAATAGAGAAGTCCTTACATTTTAGGTCAGTTTTAGACTGCAAAGGAGGAAACTGAAGCTTAGAAACCTAAGTCACACAGATTGAAAATGTGCTATTCCAGCTCAGACAAAGTGTGTGCTTGTCTCGTTTTGCTGTGCCAGTCTGATGTTCTTAGACTCTGATGGTTGAGTCAGGTCTACTGAGACTTCCCTTAAGATCTAGAGTCACCAGACAAAACTGAATGATAATCAAGTTGGAAACTCAGGTGAACAGTGAATAAATTTTGTCATAAGTACATACATATCAAATACTACATAGCATATGCTTATATACTTATGTTATTACTTACTTGAAATATTTATGCTTATTTTTCCTAAATCTGGAAGTCCTGTATATTGTCTGTATTACACTATGCAGTCATTGACGTGTGAAGAATGTACTCTTCAATTAAAGAGAGGAAAATGTCATTATCCAGCCACAGGCTATTAAAACTGGACAGTCCATTTGAGGGTATCTAGCCCTTTTTTCACCAATGAGTAAATTAAAATTTTGTGTGCAATAAATGCTTGCACAAAGTCAGTTCTGATAAAGAGACAAGGTGTGAAGTCAGCCTTCGCTGTCCTTGTTTAATACTGAATCTGCTTCTGTTAAAATTTATTTCACACTTTGGAGTCTACTGGAGGTTTGGTGTTGAAAGAGCCATCTTGTATATAGTAGGACTTCATGGTCTGGTGTTTCATACTATGCTTTTCATGAAATAAGTATACTGTTAATATTGGTTGATAAGGGTGTCACTTAGGTTCTAGAATATTCATAAACATAAAATCATCCTTGGCACTAAAAAGAATATGCTGTTATCTTCCAAGTGTATTATTAGATATCTTTATCTTTGAAATACTGAAAGCAGCTCAAGTCACTCCCCCTTTAAAAAATATTTTTGTCTGTGGTAGAGAATAGAGAAACTAGTGCAGTAGGGCCTCCCAATGAAAGGAAATAGAAAAGGTTAGGATTATGCTTTTCAAAAAGGTAGCTAGTCATGTCAGGATATGCTTCAGGTACACATTACATCAAATTTCAAAAACTTAATAAAATGAGCTGCTGAGAGATGTCTCACAGCTTAAGAGCAGGCACAGTTCTTGCAGAGGACCTAGGTCCAGTTCCTAGCATCCACATGGGGCAGCTCACAACTGCCTGTCACCCCAGTTCCTGGGGGATCCAATGTCTCTGGCCCCCACAGGCACCTGCACTCATGTGCATGTATCACCCCCTCCACATACAACCAAATAAAATACGTTTTTTAAAAGACAGTAAAAATAGTACAAAATTTTATCATAATAGATTTTATGTCAGTAGCATTTCTAAACATTTTGATACATTAGTTTACATAGGATGAATCATGAAAATAATTTCGCTTGTTCATTTCTCCTTTTTATTACTGCTATTATAAACATTAAATCAGAGAAATGTATCAAATTATATGCCCTTTGGACAGTTCTGTTCTAGAAGATTCCCATCTTTGTTTATACAGAAAGCAAGAGACAGTGTCAAAGAGAGATACACAGAGACATACAGAGAGAAAGATTCGGACACACATCTTGCCATCTATTTGCGATAGTATTTATCTTTCTTTGAACATGTTTTTGGAAAGTTCAACTCATTACAGAATCATTACCTGTCACTATAATCATTGTTCTTGAGAAAGAAAAGAGTCGGCTATTAGGTTTTTCTTTCAGGACTCAGCAAACATTGATTAATCTCAGAGTGTACACTTCTTCGGGGCTAGTCATTTATTCTGAGTCCAAGTCACATGCCTCGGTTTCCTCATCTATGACTAGAGTCCCTGAAAGACCAGGCCTGCTCCCAAGGGCCACAGAACACAGGCGTGATGGAACAATGAATAATGTGGCCCCATTGTTGCTGACAGCTGGGAATCATTCACTTCTAAGTGTAGGTTTTCTAAAATGCTTTGAGTTCATGCCCCCACTGGGGCTGTTGCCACGGGTATATGCTTTATGGCATTAGCCCCTTGCCCTTACTTTACTTCTCCAGAAAAAGAAATGAGCCTTGCTGTAAGTTTCACAATTGTAAAAATATTTTACTAGTCAGTACCTTTGTAATCTCTTTCTTGTATTTCCCATTAAACCGGGGTAATTCATAGATCCAGATAATAAAAGCTATCAGATAGAGAAGGAGGCTCGGTCTGATTCTGTTTCATTAGAAAGTGCTTTAAGAAGTCTGTGGCTTTCAGAGTAGCATTGGCCAGCCCTCCATTGTCTGGCTTCTGCTCTGGCTTGTCTGCTAGGAGGTTCTTTGCATTTTTTTGGTTAGTAGCAAAACCCAGCCTGTCTCTTCATGGTGTCCACGCCTGCCTGGTGGAAGAAAAGATGTCTATTTTGGAGATTTTTCTTTTCTGTTTCAACCTCATCTTTGTTAGCGCTCCTGTACTCCTCCTGACCTTTCCTTGTTCTGTTTTTAATTCTCCTCATAGACCAGCTTTTAGTGGAGACTCCGTGCTTTAAGTAACCAAGGTCAAGTTTCTGAGACCTCATGTGCTCACCCCATGATTTCTAGCCTTCTTTAATCCTTCCCTACACCAACTGCTGCAGTAATGAGGGGCAAGGGGCGCCGGGATTGAGGTCACAGGCTTTCAGTTTGTGGTTATATATTTCTCTGGTGCTTAGGTGAAACAGCTCCTTTTAGTTTCCCAGAGGTAGGTTTAAAAAGAAAAAAGAAAAGAGAAAAGGAAAGAAATTGCTGACATTCATGAGTAGAGATAGGAGTTTTATTTGTGTGTCTTTTCTTGCCCCACTGTGGTCCTTCTGAGTAAAAGCAAGAAGCTTCAAGGACCACTAGAAGGAACACATCTGTGCACATATATTGAAGGAGCACATCTGTGTGCATGCAATGAAGGCACTCTCTGCTGTCTTGAAGGACCCCTGTTCTTTGCTCTAAAGTGTCAAGATGTAGGGGAATTCCTACCATCTGAAGAACCGCCACTGCTTGTATTATCCTTAAAGGCTTCTGCTGTCCTCTCTTACAGTGGTCATGACATTCAAAACACTGTTCTTTAAATCTCTGTGAGTGTGTACGAATCAAATTCTAAAGATACTGAGTTAGTACTCTAAGACTTATTAAACATCATATTTATAGTAAAATAGATCAAATTTAAAGTGTCTCTGTGTGTAAATCAGGTCTGATGCTTTGAAGGGAAACTTTTCATGTTGAAACCTGGATAAAGCTGCTCTTATAATTTTGAACGGATGTTTTAGGACTGCTCTATTCAACAAGATGCTACAGAACACTTGACACTAACCATGGGATAGTACAATTAAAACTTCATCTCTAGAGAAGAACGTATATGAGAAAGGAAGAAAAAATTTCCTTTATTAATATTTTTCACTTATTCATTGATAGGTATTCAACAAGCACTTATAAACCAGATAATGTGCTAGGCATGGACTCTGCCTATTAGTAGCTGCACATTGATACAAAGAAAAAAGATCAGGTGTGACTTTTTTCTTTACATTTATTTATTTATTTATTTATTTATTTATTTATTTATGTATTTATTTATTTATTTATGTATTTATTTATTTATAGGTATATGGATGTTTTGCCTGCTTGTGTGTCTGTGAACCACACACATGCAGAGCCCACAGAGGCTAGAAGCTGGCATTGGATACATGGGAACTAAAGTTTATAGATAGTTGTGAGCCTCTACATGGGTGCAGGGAATCAAATCCAAGTGATGTAATGCTCTGCACACTGAGGCTTTCTCCATCTTCTAAGCACCAGAGGTGGGAAATCCTCTTGTGGGAAGTGGCGAGGAGAGGAGTAGATGCTTATCAGAAACTATCCATTTGGGGCTTCAAATTCCTGCTTTGAGTTTCATTGACTTCCCTTTTTCTTTTCTGTGCCAACTGCTTTCCAAACTATTAGGATTCTGTTTGATTTAGCAGTGTCAAATGTTGTGAAGGCATTTATGTAACCTGCTGAATATAACAAAGCATCATTCCCTTAAGATGACCTGTTGGCTGTGTGTCAGAGCCCACACTGGGTTATGTTACAGGCGGTGGACATGGTTGTATGCTCCTAGAAGTTTCAGGCCAAGCAGCACTAAAACAAGTAGTCCTCAACTTCATTATGGGTAATAAAGGCCCCTCAATCACTGCCCTAAGAGAATGTGGACAGAACACATGAAGAGGAGAGAACAGTGCATCCCAGAGTGAGAATGTGGTGAGCTGTTCAGAGTCTACCCCTCACCTGCTTTTGGTTTTGCCTTTAAAGATATATAACCTTTGAGAAACTCAACTAGATCATGTTCTGAACAGCTACTGTTACAAAATTTGGAAAATTACCGTGTGTGTGTGTGTGTGTGTGTGTGTATGTGTGTGTGTGTGTGTGCGCGCGCGCGCGCGCGCGCGTGCATACACACAGAATTAAATACTCAAAGTAATGTTATAAAAATGTATGTCCAACCATACATTCTCATAAAAAATAATCTACTTAATGTTCCCATCTGTAGAGTAATTAATGGTATTTATTTCTTCTCTGGGGAGTTCTTCTCACACATGTAACTTTTAATTTGTTTTTAATTTATGTCATCAACTTCCTACCTCAACCTTCTTAGTGCTTAAATTGAAGGAGTGTGGCACCATATGACCCACGTGCACTCTCATCTCTTTAGAGGTCACCATTTAGCATCGGGTTCTTGTTTTGTTTTGTTTTTTTCATTCTTTTAGATGCCTAAACACACACACACACACACACACACACACACACACACACACACACACACACACCCCTACATATCTTTTTATCTTGTTAACTTACAGTATATTGTATCCTACAACTTGGTTTGAGGAAAAGTTTATATTTCATATGTGGACTTGCCCTGCTTTTTTCTTGGTGTGTAGAGATCTTCAGAATGTGTGTGCCTATCAGATGGACAAGAAAAAAGGCTTCACTTTTCTTCCTTAATAAAAGCCAAACTACAATAAGTATCTTCCTAACTTTCTTTGTATTCACATAAGAATAGTTTTTTTAGGCAGATACCTAGAAAGAGACCTGCTGTGTCAATGAGCACAACTTGAAAAGATATCAACGGGCTATTTCAAGAGGATTTCAATTTTGGTTTAAAAAAAAATTTTTTTTTTCTGACAAAGATGAATTCAGGTGAGATCCTAGTCCAGGTCCTTCTCACAGTCATCCTCTGGAGGACTAATATTATTTACATGTCATTTGATATCTATAGCAGAATCAAAATTTTTTTTGATGAGAAATGTCTGCTGCAGAATTAGATTTAAAGACATCCATCCCATTTTCCACTGTCAAGCATTAAGAGTAAGTTTTCAGGCACAGCACAGCCTTACTGGGAACACGTTGTCCATGTGCTCCATAGCAAGAACATGAACTTTAAAGATGCACAGCATGGTTCATTACGCTGACATTTGTCCTTGGATGAATGAGGCTTACTCAGAGCTCCAGTTTAAAATGGACATATTTGCTGAGGCCGCAATCCTGTGTTGCTGTTTTTGTTTTCCGGCATAGCTACCAACAATGATATTTTATATATTTTCTTCCTCGAGTATTTCCCAAACACATCATACAATAAATATACATGAAAATGGTTAGTCCAATCATGCATTGAAAAGAAAATTTCAGTCCTAGAAAGATGGCTCAGCTGGCAAAGGCCTCACTCTGTAAGCATGAGGCTATCTGAGCCTACTCATGTTAAAACAAAAACAAAACCAAACCAAACGAGGAGATGTAGCAGCATATGCTTATAACTCTGCGACACAAGCAGATCCTCAGAGTTTGCTGGCCAGCTAGTCTAACTAACTGGTGAGCTCCAAGGTCAGCGAGAGACTGGGTCTCAAACAAAACAAAACAACAACAAATAAAAAAATGGAGAGGTAGAAGACACATGACATCAACCTCTAACCTCCACATACATATACACACGTGTTCATGTGCAACCCACACACGTGGGCCAAACATGCACACGTATAAATACCACACACACATACACGCAAAGGTCATTTTAAAAACCCTTACAGGAAAAACAGTTCAGTGTGACTTAAGTTGTGACTTTCACACACTAGATTATCCACTTTTCCCACAGAGTTAGAGGAGAATTAGCCAACAGTCCCGACTGAGTTTGGGGATTGCCCATGATAGAAATGTTCTCTAAGAGCCAGCTTGAATGAAGCACATTTCTGTTTTGCTGGTCAGTGGCCTGTCGAATGTGGGCATAGGAAAAGTCAGAGTTGGGCATCCAGGCCCTGCAGGTGGGAACAATTAGGATTCAAAGGCGATTTTGAAATGGATTTGTTTTTCTCTATTCTGCACATAAAATAAAAGGAGTAGTGCTATAAGGCCCCTAAAACCTGTCAGCCACTCATTAAAGAACTGCATTCATGGGGCAGCCGAAGCTTTATTGCTTAGGATTTAAAATCTCCCTTCTATACCACACAGAGTATGTATGCATGTAAAACTATAAATATACATATATAGTCCAAACCGTGTTTCACATCAAACATCTAGTGTATGTTTCACTAGGGAGACAAGACCCATGTGTTTTGCAGAAGCTTTTAAAGCTGTTTCATTTATTTTATTAGCCTTTAATGAATGTAATTAGAACCCAAGTAATTAAATGCAATTGTGCTCAGTATGTTCCTGTTGTAAATTGCCCTAAACAATGTGCATCGTGTGAACAAATTTGTGGGATTAATCGAGGATAGATAATGTTTTTGGATAGTATTTCACACTAAATGGCCGCAGAGAGAAACAAAGAAGCTGGCGCAGTGTCATTAATCTTAGTCAACTGACAGCTCTGCTGTAATTTGCATGACTGAGGTAGTGACACAGGATGAGGCTTGCTTGGGATGGGTGTTGGAGCTCTGGGATGTGTATGTATTTATTCCCCTTTAGTCTCCTGATTTATAAGCAGAAAGAAGTTTGCATGTAGAAACGGATCGAAACAACAGTGTCCCTGGGAGGAGTTGCTGATTACTGAGTTATTACTAGCCATGTACCCGTTCCTTTGTTTTCACATTGGGTATTTCTGTTTTATGTATGTCAAAAGACATCTGTGAATCCTTATCAAGGTGGGGGGGACAAATTTATTATGACTGGTAGTAGAATATCAGTGGAAGAAGTGTGGCTGACGTCCCCCACCCTTTCATATCTCATATGCTTTGATTTGCTGCCTTGGGAGCCTATTCCCTTTGCAAGAGGCACTTTGGGTTGTGTTGGAGAAGCCCTTCAAACTCCACTTATGAAAATATCATTTGTAAATAAGCAGCTGGAAGCATGGAGAACGCTGTGTTTTCCTTCTTCCTCTTACGATGGAGAATGCAACTCCAAGTTACAGAACATTGACATAAGCCATTCTAAGACAGGCACACAAATTGAGCTCCAAATGTCATAACAGATGACAAACAAAAGGTAAGTGAATTTGGGAGTTTTGAGCTGGAATGACCATGCCCTCCTGACCTGACAGACATGCTAATCTCAGCCTGTGCAAGTGTATCTGACATTTATGAGCAGTTGGCCTAAGCCATTGTGTTCTTTTTTCTCGGACTGAATTGGCATTGTTTTAAAATCACCTATGAAACAGCTAAATCATTGTGAGGACAGCAAATAAAGCTATTTTATCTTTGCAAATGCAATGGTTAAACACCAAGCCATGTTTAAATATCTGTGCACAAAGAGGTGCATCAGCTTTGAGGTAGGAAGAGAATATTCATGAGTCAAAGAATTGTTTCATAGAGAATTTGTAAACATCTTTCCCTGTGCAATGGCCTGCTTTTTTATGGAAATTTGGTTTTTTTTTTTTTTAATTTCTTTAAAAAATACATATGGCTTAGCCATTCAAAATTAAATTAAATGCAGACATTTTGGTGAGTTTTACTTATAGGGAAAGATGGACTCACCTTGCTGATGATTTATTTGTGAATAAAACTTGTCCTAGAAACATAATTTCTCTTTTCTCTCCCTTTCTTTCACATCATATGAGCATCCTGATATGTGTATGTATGCAGAAAGACATCTCATTGTGTGTTATTCTGAGAACACTTAACACACCAAAATAATTAACAATTCATGAGCATAACTGAGCCTTATTAACATGCCATTGACCTTCTCACTTGTGTCCATCATGAAGAGACCTAGGACAAAAGTACATATTATGAGGTCAAATGTGTTAACATAGTGTGGCAATGAGTCACCCTTAGCACAGTGCTCAGAAGTGATTGTGTTAATGTACAAATTATTGTGGCAGTGCGGCTTAAGTTAGAATGATACTCTGCAGAGTTTGAACATGCAGGCCTCACTTGGAATGAGAACAGCTTAACACTGAAGTCATATTTCTGATTCTAGGCTGGATAAACATCAGGATAAGGAGACGCTTTGCCTATCAATCAAATTGTTGCTTCTGTCAATATTATGGTCACTGTATTCTAGTGCTATTTAACATAAGAATCTGGCTGAAATATGATTTTTAAAGGATATAAACAGGTATAGTCTAATCTGGGCATTGAAACTGATCACATGACTTAGTTGGCTTACTTCCTGAAGGATCACTACCGTTTCTATGTGATCTCTTATTGAAATCAAAAAGACATGTTTGGCAGACAAATTTATCCAAAGGGGTCAGAAGGAAGAATTTCTACTCAGTTGCACAGAGTAAATGAAAGTAATTTACTGAAAGTCTTTGCTCAGTAGTATTTTGGTATGAAGTCCAAGACATGATTAGAGGCGCCTCTACATGTCGGATATGTCATTAATTGTTGTGTCAAGTTTTCAAGGGAGACATGATTGATGTGGCAAGGTTGCAGAACCTAGCTTCCCTCTAGTATTCAGTGTCTTTATGTACAACTTGCAACATTTGGCTTTAGAATGTATACGGCATTGTGATAATATATTAAATTAAATTTTATAAGTTGTCTTTGCAACCTGACAGACTTCTGAAATAATCCCCCAAAGGCTTATACAGAAAATATAAACACTTGAAGTAAAAAATATCTTTAAAGCCAGAGTGGTATCTACACTAAAGTTTTTATGATGAGGACTCTGATGACTATTCTTGGTTGTCAAGTTGAGTATGTCTGGAAATAAGTAAAATCCACACATGGAGGGAATGTCTGGAGGTATTTTTGCTTAAACTGAAGTAGGAAGATCCACTTCTAATCCAGATCTTTAAGTTAGGAAGACATAACTGTAATCCAGATCTTTTGAACTGGAAAAACATATTCCTCCAATCCCAGTCTTGAGGCAGGAAGACACAATTTTAATCTGGGCTACACCTTCTGCTGGAAGCCTATGGAAGGACATTGAATACGGATGTTTTTGCTCTTTGCTTGTTTGCCCTCACCTTGCTAGCAAGACCATTCCTTTATCAGCATTATAGCCTACTTCTTTGGGATTCCAGTATTTACTGAAGATCAGCTGAGACATCTAGCCTTGTGAACTGGACAACTACTGGATTCTTGGACTTGTCATTCACAGCCAACCATTGTTGGATTAGCTAGACCTCAGCTTTTCTCATATATATATATATATATATATATATATATATTCATTCTATAAGTTCTATTACTCTAGAGAACCCTGACTAATACAGGGACTTAATAGTAAAAATAAGTAAATAAATAAAAAGTTACTGGAATAGTGTACCTTTATATCTCCCAAGATACTGAGATAATGATATTTAGCCACAAGAATTCATATACTACATACAAGTGTGTTTGTTTGTATGAGATGTGATTTTTGAAAGAAATACAGAATTATTTTTATTAATGTACAATTTGTATTCTTCTAAGCTCTTTAACCTGTCTGCTCCTTAGTATACTTGTCTACAGAATAGACAGAAATTGCTTAAAAAGAATTTGGAAGGAAGCAATACTTGGAATTTTCTCTGAAGACCAGTGTTCAATGGAAAAGCCATTTGCTTAGGTAACATACTTGAGTGGAAGTGAATAATGTGTCTTTTCTCGTGACATATGGTAGAAAGAGCCTTAAATGAAGTCCATGATTGGTAATTTAATATTAACTTTCCTATGTGTGGTCCTAGGCAACACCTACGTTTTCTTATTTCTTACAAAGGAATAATAGCATCAATACCAAACCAGATTGCTGGACAGGGTCATTTTTACAGACCCCATGCCTGAGGCTATCTATAGAAGCACAATATAGCTGGCAAATGCTAGCTGGGTTTGGATGTACAACCAGCCTCTCCCCATGGGCTCATGTGTTTGAACACTTGGTACCCAGCCTGGGGTGCTATTTTGGTAAATTATGGAACTGTTAGAAACGTGGGGCACTAGCTGGAGGCAATGAGTCTTTAGGAGTGAACCCTGAAATTCATGGCCAGAGATGTGAAGAGGTGAGGATGCTTCACTTTTAAAAATCCTGCTGTTATGGAGCAGTCATATGCTACAATGCCTTTCCTGCGTCTGAACTGTCTCCTCTCAGACCGTGAGCCAGTGCCTTTCCTGCGTCTGAACTGTCTCCTCTCAGACCGTGAGCCAGTGCCTTTCCTGCCTCTGAATTGTCTCCTCTCAGACCGTGAGCCAGTGCCTTTCCTGCGTCTGAACTGTCTCCTCTCAGACCGTGAGCCAATGCCTTTCCTGCCTCCATAAACTGTGTGTTCAGACCAAGAGCCAAGACAAATCCTTTCTGCCTTAAGTTGTTTCTTGTAAGGATTTTGGTCATGGCTGTGATAAAAACAGCTAAAGCAATGGATAAGATACATCTAGTTGTAGCCACAAACTTATGCAGGCAACACAGAGCGGCAGCAAGGAGACCAATGAGATCAGGCAGAGAAGCAAAACAGGTTAACTTCAGAGTCTTCACATCCTCTTCCATAACATGAGACGATTAATTATGGTTAAATTAATTCTAGGATAGTGCCTGGTGCTCTGAAAAAATATCAACAAACTTGTTTTTATTCTTTGTGCCAGGTATTGAGCCCAGGGCCTAGCATGTAGCACCTCACCCCTATTACATAACATCTCGTCACATTTTAAGGTCTGCATTTTTTAACTCTTTAAATTATTTTTTAAATTTACTTTGTTTTATGTGTATGTGTGTAAATAAAATTAATATTTCTATCTAGCCCATATAAAAGTCACACAATCCAGATACTTTATTTATAAGCTGAAGGCTAAATTGGAGCTACGTTAGCTTATTTGTCAGCCATAATTTCCCTGTTACCTGCTGGTTTTCCTGGCCATGACCATGGTTCATCTCCTCTCAGGGCAGCTTCCTTCATTCTCTGGGTCTCTTCTCCTCCTCCTGTTCCTCCTTCTTCCCCCCTCTCTCCCTACAACCCCCTCAACCGGTCTTCAGGTCCTACCTTCCTCCCTCTCTTGCCAGTCACAGGCTCTAGCCTTTTATTGAGGAGTTAAATTAGGAGGTCAGGTTTCCATAGAATCACTTGGTGTATGTAAGGATCTGCTGGGCAGGGGCAATCAGATCTCCAGAGCCAATATTTAACATTTAAATACAAGCAGCACTAGACCAACCCACTTCGTATGTGCACCACTTGCATACCTGCTGCATAAAGAGGTAGGAAGAAGGTATCTAGAGTCTTGCAGCTAGAGTCACAGATAGTTGGGAGCACTATGTGGGTTCTGGGACTTGAACCCAGGTCCTCTGCAGGAGCAACAAGTATGCTAAAACCCTGGACTATCTCTCTAGCTTCCTCTTCCCCTTCCCCTTCCCCTCTCCCCTTCCATTTCTACTTCCTACTTTCTCCTTCAACTCTTAAAATCTCATAGTCAGGCTTGAGAGTTCAAAAAAGAAAATGCTAGACAAAAACATCACCCAAGTCACGTCCCAGGACAATTCCCTGTTTTAAGTTGGACAAGGAAAAATGATGTGAAGATGGAGCTAAGGGAAGACATGGAGGTTTTCCAGAGCTGATGGTTAGAGGTAGGAAGAGAGCCATAGTCCTTTTGGGATAGGATTTGAATTTGGAAATAATAGTGAAAGTTCCATCAAATTAACAGGCAGGGTGATCATATCAGCAGCATCAGGAAGAACTCCCAATTTGGGACAATCTTTGTAAGGCAGTGTCTTTTCTTTAGCTCCTGGGCACTGTGATCTCTGATTAGATCAATCATTGAAGAAGAAACCTTTCAGAAAATGTCCTGATCTCCTGAAGAAACTCACTGATACGAAGACTGCCATTAATTAAAGAGTGTGTAGGACCTGCTTGAAACCAGGGTTACAACTCTTCAATGACTGATTCATTCTTTGTAGCCATTACTTTGGAAGAAACAATTTTAAGGAGTTGCTATTTCTAGACCCATTAAGCTTTCATTGATGTGGGTACGTCTGCCTTAGGTACAAGACTTAAAGTACTATTGTTATTTAAAAGTAAAATACTTTAATGGCATAAAGTAATGCTTTGTTGTATTTGTTAGGGCGGTAGGTGGGTGTGCTTTTATTGAGTGTTCTTTGAATTTTCTGAAGCTTGTCAGTAATAGAAGGTTACATCATGGTTAGCACCTTATTCTTATGCTTTCACTCTTCTTGACTTCTACAGCCCACAGCCTTGCTTTTCTTTTTATAGTGAAGAGCGTTCTATCTTGAATTTGATTTTAAGTGTATGTGGTCTTAGCATTGGTATGTCCTTTCTCAGCTCTTCAAAACACTCTTCTTGAGACTGGAAAGGTGGCTTAACAGTTCTGAGAGGACCTAGAATTCTGTTCCTTGAGGCTCCCAACCTTCTACAATCCCAGTTCCAGGGGATTCTATGCCCTCTGCCCTCTTCTGGGTTTTGTGGGCACTGTACATACATGATGCAACTGACATACATGTAGGCAAAACATCCATACACATAAACAAAATGAATAAAATATTTTAAGAAATAAGAAATAATATTCTTATTTTTGTTTGCTCCCTTTGTCCATGCTTATATCAAATGCTTGCTTTCCTTCAGTAATCAAGTGTCTCCTCTATTTGTATCTCGGTCTCAATCCTGTGCGCCTGGATTAGCACTCTGCTTTTATAAATGACTGTATCAAAAGCATCTCAGACTACAGACATCCAAAGTAATTCAAAGTTCAGCCTTTCCCAGATCCTATGTTCTTGCCAGGAGCCCCTATCTCAAGCAGCCTGTGGTTATTCTGTACAAAAATTCAGAAGAGATTTTCCTTGACACCTTTATGTCCCTCACCATGCTCATTCAATTCATCCATGACTTCTGTTCATTGGATCTTATAACGACTTCCCCCTTGTCTTTCCCTGTGTATGGTCAGCTTCCAAATGATCTTTTATGTACTCTGCCAGCCTGCATGTCTATCCTAAAACCTTGTTATACAATAGTAACATGTGTATGCTACTGTCATAATGACCTTGCTGAAGAATATCTCTTCTTAAAGTTCTGCTTACAACCATGCTTGGGTTGTCAGGGTTCCTGGGGTGAATACTATTGTCTTAAGCAGAGTTTGCAAGACTCTGTGTAACCAACGTCTTTGTTAACTTCAGCCAGGTGCGCTCGACTGCAGTCTCAGTAGACACACTCTACACTGTCCTTTTCATACTATCCTAGGATGTTCTCATGTAGGCTTCCCTCAGCCTCTGGCTCACTCCTGATTTTGTTACCTGTTACTTACTCTTTACATCCCTTCTAAAATAACACAAGTTTCTTGTGGATGTCTTTTTGATACCCAGTATCAAATATTGCTTCTCTAGATTTGAAGATTTCTGCTGACACAGGCCATGTCTAATTGACACAATTGGTGTATGAAAAATCTGACACAAACTAGTTACTCAATAAACACCTCTTAAAAGGATGAAAGAATTTTGGCATGATCAGTTTAATTCTGTGGATCAAAACAATGACTTTCCTTCCATACAATTTATATATTTTCTTCTGTGGCATCATCTTTCTTATGTTGTCTTTTAAGGACATTTTGCTTCTCTCAGTCAGCACATTAATATGCATGCACTTTATGTCTGCATTCAAGGCTGTCCTTAAAGTTTTTATTAACCTCACTAAGAATTTCCCCTGAGTTATTATTTCACAGCTTTCTGAAACATCTTCCAACATAAGCTCTGTCTAAGTCAGTCATTGTAAGCTACAGTCACACTCATCTTTCACCCCATGGCGCATGTCTTAAGTTCATTTCACTGCTTCTAACACATTCCTTCCTACCACAAGCTGTGTGGGATTATCAGAGATAGTCACCCAAGCAAGTGCATTTCTGACTAGTCATTTTGTGCCTAACACCTTGGGTGACTGGATGCTGCTTTGTTGAAAGGCTGAAGGCATGTGGTGTTGGTGACAGGATTTTCAGTTTTCTACTAGACCATGCCAGGCAGCAGATGGCATGGGTCACTGCAAAATTTGTCTTTAGTACTCTTGCATTGTTTGCTAATATCACCATAATATTTGTGAAGTGGTTCACCGCTATGTTCATTTATCTGTTTCGGTATTATAAAACCTTCAAAGCCTCATGATGCTCACATACAATAGTTATTTTTCTTGCATCTTCTTTGGGAAAATTCCTACTCCATATTGCTCTTGTTCTGTCAAGGACTTGGACAACATAGGTGAAAAAAAATCTGTGGAATAGATGAATCGCTTTCTCATCTAGCTATCTATTTTCCTATATGGCATCTATGATCTGTCTGTCTGTCTATCATTTATTTATCATATATACATAAATATATATCATCCATGTATCATCATCTATCACAACATAATATCAGCATATACTAAGTTTCCTTCTACTTATTTAGGATATATTCACTTTTATTTTTTAATTTTCCATTTTTCAAGAGTTGACCTTCATGTGCTTTTAAGGGTAGATGCTTACTCTAAAGGAAACCATCAATGGGTCCATATCCTTACCCACAAGATGAACTCAAAATAATTTCAAAGCTCAATGTAGAACAGTATTGAACAGGACCAGAAAATTTGGAGTGGAGAGATGGTGTGTGTTTGGGGGGTGGGGTGAGGGGTTATATGTATGCATGTACACCTGCATCTATATGTCTGTCTCTGTGTGTCTCTGTGTAAAGGGCTATTCACAGACAGGAACTAATTTGATTCCAGGAGTTACTGAAGGTATCTAATCACCCTAAGCACAGTGGATGGAACCTAAACAGAAAATAGATGATTCCAAGATATGCTATGTACTTGAGTTCCTGGTTTTTTCATACAAGGATCAGGGGTACTGAGCCAGCTTTACCACAGGACTTTTCAGCATCAATCTCAATGTTTTTGTCTTAATTAAGCCTGTTTGAATTTTCTTGTTATAAAAAAAAAAGAGCCATGGCAAGTTTCTGCCTTCTTCTTATCCTCTTCTTCCTCCTTCCCTCCCTCCCTCCCTCCCTCCCTCCCTCCCTCCCTCCCTCCCTCCCTCCCTTCTTTCTTTCCTTCCTTCCTTCTTTCTTTCCTTCCTTCATTTTTATCTAACTGAGGTGTTGGTTGCCTAAGGATGCTGAAGGGGAATGAACACTCTAACTGTCAGGTTTGTCACAGGAGGTTTCCTAACTCAACCTGTGGGTTGCATATCAGATATCCTTGCATAGCAGATATTTACATTAAGATTCATATCAGTAGCAAAATTACAGTTATGAAGTAGAAATGAAATAGTTTTATGGCTGTGGGGTTGCCACAACGTGAGGGACAGTCTGAGAGGGTCACAGTATTAGGAAGGTTGAGAACCACAGGTCTAGACGCAGGCATTTGTTGACCGTGACACTAACTCGAAGACTGTTACAATGCCATAGCAGATCTTCCCTTCCAGCTCCCTTCAGTGTCTAAGAAACTATGGTGGTGAGGCTGAGCTGCTCCATTCTGATACTTTATCATGAAGGCTCTATATGGCTGGCTTTCCAGTATTACTACAGAGCAGAAAAACAATGCTTGTGGTATGCAAAAGGTCTGAGAGATTTGGGTTTGTTTCCCTAGCTTACTTTTTAAGAAGTATGTTCTTCTGTTCATTTACTTCTTCCCCTTCTGGGGTAATTGACATGGCCAAGATCTCATGAAGATGTCAACCAACAGCACCCTTAAGTCTTCAGAGGTGACGTGTCTGCCTCGTAGTCATTGAATTGCCAAACAGCTCATCCAGCTCTTTCTAAGAAGTCATATTATTATTAGTCTTAGTGACTTGCACCCAGACAGTGTGCAAGGATGTGGGCCTGAGTCCATGTTTCTAGTACCTGTGTAAAAAATTGATGTGAATGTATGCACCTGTAACCATAGTGCTGGGGGGATGCAGACACACGCGTTCCTGAGCTTGCTGCTCACCAGCTTAGCCAAATCAGTGAGCTCCAAGTTCGGTGAGAAGCCTTGTTTCAAAAATAAGGTGGAAAGCAATAGAGGAGGACCCTCAGTGCTGACCTCTCATCTCCACATGCTGGAGCAAACATGTGCATGAACATCTTTGTACATATGTGCACATACATGAATGCACATACAGTTGTACTCATAGAAATTGTATATGCTCACTTTCATCAAAATTAAAAGAACCCTGTCCACTATTGAATTTTTCCCACTTTAATCTGGTACAGTTTAATGTTAGAATGAAAGATTTCTTATTTTACAATGTAAGCAGTTTCTCCGACCTTTTACACTTAACATTTTGTTAGAAATATCTTCCCACAGCATTACAGGCCATTGAGACTCTTAGCAATTGTCCAATTCCTCCTCTTTGTGTGCTCCACATATGTGTAGCCAGCACTGTAAATTGTTGCATGCCACCTAACATACTTGGTTAATTCTCAGCTTAAAGAGACAGTTGTCCATTTAAGCCCACAAATACTCTTTTTTATATAATTCGGTTTGTGCTTTAAATTTTAAAAAAATATGCATATCTCATTAGCATCACTTTCCTAAACATTCATTTGTTATTAATTTATTCGTCCCTATTTTTCCCAGTGCCTACCATGAGTACAGCATCATGTTCCTAGACACATTTTACAGACCAAGAAAATTATGCTTTAGAACATTTGTATAATGATAGCTAAATTTCACACTTACGAAATTACAAAAAGCTGTGTAAAGATTTAAGGGTCTTTGAAGCCCTCTTTGGTTCCACTTACTTGTCATTATTTAATCAGAAAGGAGCCTTATTGGGACGCATATGGTGCAAATAGTTCAAACGAGATTTGGATGTCTTCACGACAGAGGGTTTTCTTACACTTCAGCCCTTAGAATGTTGCGTTTCAGTTTCCCACAGCTTTACACATTTTGGAGGGTGGAATGTCATTTTCCTTACACCAGAAATTAACTGGTTTTTTTCTCTTTTCATGGAAGAATTTTCTTTTGTATGGAATTCTGATTTGCAGGAATCTGTACATTTGTAGAAGCAATATGCATGCTTTTAAAGCCCCATCACACAAGAGAGAACTTGTCCCTTTCTCCTGATTTGAATGGAATTGAGCTTTAGAAGAACAGGTTCGTGCACAGCCTGGAAATCTCAAAATTGAATTAAGGAGAGCTTTGGTTATTCCACTAAAGGTTGGCTGCAGAGGCCCTGCTGGGGAAGGGGACAGCAAGAGAGAGAGGATTTGAACTCACCCAAGGGCTTTCTGAGTTGAGGTGCATTTCGTGGAGGTAAGTAAAAGTCAGTTCAAGTTTATTGTAGGGAAGAGGGTTTGTAACCTCTTTATTTATGAGCCTAGATACTCTGAGTTTTAATTTTGGTTAGAAGCTTGACACGTTCTCTGACTAAAATCAATATTTTCTCTCCCTTAATTTTTTTTTTTACTCTCCTCCTATTTGAAGACTTGTGAGAAACAGATATAAAGCTGAAAGCATCAAGTGAAAAATGTAACAGCTCTTTAATCTCACAAGAGAATTTCTGGCTACTTCGAGCTTTTTCTTATAAATGATTTGTTTCTTTTTCATCTAATCTGACTGCAATGAAAATGTACAGAAAACCCCACTGGGCTGCTGAGATTAACTTTTGTAAATAGGGAAAACATATTTTCTAATCCCACTGCCTTTTTTGTTCTCTCTCATATTTTAAAAAGTCTCCTCTGGGATCATCAAGAGGGCCTATTTAGGACTCCGTGAGGCCTCTATCCTGCTCGGTCCCTACACCTTCGGTTGAGGTGGCACCCGACAGGCCCTGCTTGTGGACAGGAAGGCCCCTCTTTTTAAATGCCAAATTTTGCCTCGCTGTTGCATCTAATACTGATCATCAATTAACTCAAAGATGCAGTTAAACTTAAGTGCTTTTTACACAGAGGGAACCAGCACACTGAGTATGCTTTTAATAGAAGCTTTGCCAAGGGCACTACTCGCAGTCCTTCAGAATTGGAGAATGTTTTTACAGCATCTTTGGTTGTGGACAGTGTCTTCAGTATAAATTGCCCAACTTTATTTATTCTTCTATAAAATTTACAACCAGTGTTTCAAACCCTTTTCTTGATATCTTGATATTTAATGTTGACTATTAGGACATTATTGGGGAATCAAAAATTACTGAAATAGTAATTAGTTTTGGATTTTATGCTGAAGGTAGACTTTTTACTTTCACTGGATGGCTTTATGCCTTTATGTAAATCAATCAACTATACTGTGTGTAATGTGATTTGCATATAAGTCAATATTATGTAGAGATTTTTTTTAAAGATTCGTTCATAGTATGCTTCAATTTTGAGCCTACTTGAGTCATGTTTTAAAAGTCTTAGCTAATGGAGTACTCTGAATCTATAGTCTAAAATAAATGTCAAGGCCATATGAAAATAAGTTTTATTAACTACTTGTATCCATTAGCAATAAAAACAATAAGAAAATTATAACCTTTTGAATATTTGCAATGTGGAGGTCCAGTAATGTTTCTAAACACATTTAATTTAAACTTTATAACCTCATTAAATAGAAAGTGGAAGCTACTTTTCTAAGCCCATACTTGTATTAATTCATGAAGGTAGGAGTCAGATATCATCTGGAATTCCAGAGTCCATGTTTTGTATCTATAGTTAATAACTGCAAATGTACTTGGTGTGTCTTGTTTACAACTATCAAAGTAAAACCATTTCCCCTGAAAACATCAGTGGATTAGACAGTTAAAGATAAGATATAACAAAGAATCACAGTAGAAAAATGGAAGCAAATTTATTAAAAATTGAAAACCAAAACATTGGTATTAAGTTAATTATTGCTATAAAAGGTATATTTTGGAAATTTTCTAATTGACAAGAAAAACAAACAAATAAGAAAGAAAATGATAGGCTACATGACTCTCATTCCACCAAAAATCTTCATTATACTAAATATCAATGATTTACAACATGCGTCCACCCTTCTAGCCTGAATTCATTTAGTAACTATTCATTTAGTATTTCTTTTTAAATTTAGTTATGTGTATGTTTGTGTGTATATGTAGGGAGTATGTGCATGTTAAGTGCAGACATACCAGGGATACCAGAGGCATTAGATCCCCCAGGACCTGGAGTTGCAGCCAGTTGTGAACCACCCAGTATAGGTGCTGGGAATTGAACTCAGGTCTTCTGCAAGAGCATTATATAACCACTGAGCCACCTTTCCAGAAATTTACCAAATATGTCTTATGCTCCTAGTATCTTGCTAGTCAGTGAGGACTCAGTGATAAGCAAAATTGCTCTTTGTTTTTATAGGGTGTGTGGTAAGGGATGAAATAGCCATTGAAAGTCTGTAGTTAGTATTTTTAGTTCTGGATTATTATGATGAAAATGGAAAGCAAAGCAGATTTATGAGAGCACATGTCAAAAGGCCTAGACTTGGAATCCCGAAGAGCATCCCCAAGCAAGTGGACCTAGAGCCGAAGCCAGAAGGCTAAACAGAAGTCTCCTGGCACTAGCTGAGAGCTTCCTGGAGGTACAGAATCTTCAGCCCCAGCCTGAATCGGCTAAACCAGAGCCTGCATTTTAGCAAGAGCCTAAGGTGGCACCTCTGACATCATCCTTTGAGAGCACAGATCTAAGCAAAGGTGAGATAATAGTAAAGGATCAATGTTTTCAGAGACTCTAAGGTTGGGCTTAGTGAGGCAGGGAAATGGCGGAGGAAGAAAACGGTCTGTGCACACAGCACCACATAAGCAGGGTGGGTAAGCCTGAGAAAGGCTCCCATCTTTGATGATTTCTGAGCAGAGGAAAAACATCGTTTGATTTGTCCTTGGAAACATCACTGTGTAGTATGGATCCCCAAAGGGGGACAGCTAGAGAGAGAACAGGGCGGTTGCAGGTGTCTAGGTCCAAATGCCAGTGTGGGGAGTGAGACTGAATCAAATATTGGACAAATGTTTCGGGAAGATGCAAATTGTTTTTCATAGTGCCTTCTCGGATGCTGAATTTCCAACACTCTTGCAAATCCAGTTCAGGTTTTTTATGGAAAGATTAATGTCATCTGATTCCATCACTTCATTGTTTAACACAGTTTCTAGAATATAGATGGGAGAATTAGAAGAAACTGGTAGTCAACAGGCTTTTGTTTTTTGTGTTGAGAGAGGAGGTTATTGAGTACATATAAAAGGCAGTAGGTTGGGTAGTAACAATTACTGCTAACAGTTCAACATGGTTTTAGATGTTCTCAAATACTGATAGATTGTGCTAGCATTAAAGGGGATGTATAAAATTGAATTCCAAACACATATAACATGGATACTAGTCTTACAAAATTTAAAACATTTTTATAATAAAAATAATGGCCTTTATTAGACAGACTCACATATATGTACATATATATAAAATTGGGTTTTTTTTTTGTATTTTGCTCATGTTAATTTCTCTTTCAATACCTCCTCTGGAAGTATTGTGTCCTTTTTCTGCTTTCATAAAATCATATATATATGTTCTATAAAGGAAATCATTACCTTTTCTTGTCTTGTACTTCATACTCTCTGTCTTTCTTTTTATATATATAATATGTGTGAGGCTCTGTTATACATATGAGAGAAAATATGCAATATTTGTATTTCTGAGACTGTCATATTTTGTTGAAACAAGCTCTACTGTCACTCATTTTTCTGCATATGTCATAATTTTATTTTTCTTTGCAACTAAATAAAACCCCATTGTGACTATGTACCACATTTTCCTTACTCACTCATCTGCTCATTCATGGACCTCTGGGTGGTCTCATCTCTTAGCAACTGTGAACAGTATAGTAAAAAATGTAGATGTACAGGTACATCTGTGGTAAATCATGGCATTATATATTACTGATTGCTTATCCCAAAGTAGTGTTTAAGTTAATATTTACTGAAGGAGAGCTTTATGGATTAGCTTTTAATAATTTTAAATTGATTTTTAGATAAAAACTATAAAGTAATGGGTTTCAATCCGGGATTTTTCACATATACTTTGTTTTTGTTGCTCCTCTTTCGCGATTTGTTCCCCTTGCCCCTCTCCTGACCTTCCAGCTGGTCCTCTTTCTGCTTTCCCACAAGCCTCCTGCCTTTGTGTCACACACGGCCTGGTACTCTGTTGTTTTCTCTTCCCTAACCCTTCTTAAGATCTCCCTTTCCCTTTCATGACTCTTTTCTGGTTTTATATCCTATACCTTCCTCCAAACTGCCAGATGTACAAGTTGAAGAAAAATATTCTATCATGAATTGGAATTATTGGCATGGCCAACCTTATTCAAATAGCATATCCTGCCTCCATGGGGGAGGGGTACACAGATAGACCTAGATGCTTCCGTACCTTTCATTTTGCTCAACTAAAGGACAAAAGCATGTTTGCAATTTATAATTTGAAAACTATGACTTGACTAGGAAATTTAAGTGTAAATTTTATCTATAATTATTATGAGAGCATATATATGGATCTTAAAGAATAAGCCAAAATGCTTCAGGAACTTAGAATACTGGGTAAAGGAATGAGCAGGAATCTGGGGTAATTATAAATACAGATTAAAAACATGGTCCTAAGTCTGTAAGACAAAGGATTTTTCTGAAGGTGTGCCAGGAGAACTAGTTGCTGTAAAAGGTGTAATTTGAGCTAATGTGTGTGGATATATCTTTGGGATGGAGAATAAAGATGATTGAAACATGAATAGTCTCTGCGAGAGTGAGACCATTGGCTAACTGTTACCAGCTATTTACTATGAATGATTTTGCCTAGACTTTACACAACATACAATACACAATACACATATACAGCAAAGCATATCCAGCAATCTTGTGTTTGAATGCAGTTAATGTTTTTCCATTACTTTTGACAATGCTTAATCAGTGAGGTCAGCTTCTTCTCTAAGAGAAAACAATAAAACTTGAAAATCAACAGCAGATGTGGCTCATGTCCATTTCTCAGAAAAAAAAAGCAATGGTCTGGCCCCTGGTGCAGTTATTGTTTCTCAAGTAAGAAAGGCAGTAAAGGTTAAGATACAGATCCACCTGCCTTCTAGTTGAACTATTATAATATCCTTTGACTGTAGGTAAGGGCTTTTGTCTCATATGCTCTGAAAAAGCAGAGTGATAGTATTCACCGAGATGACAGGGCTGGGATGCAAGGCAAACACAAGTTGCTCTGGCCTGCCACAGATGGCTGCTTCTCCTGACCACCTCTGTTCTGAGCTAAAGGAACATGAGTTCTGTAATAGAGAAAGCAACGGTGCCTCACTGGCTACTGACTGTGCAACTGCTGTGCACAGTCTGACTGTGTTGCTGACTGGCAACTGCTGTGTCCCTCACACACTGCCCCTTCCTTCTACCTGACTTCATCCTACACCCTTGCTCTTGGTTTGTAGAATACTGAGTTCATTCCAGTTTCAAATGTCTAATTTATTGTCTTCTTTTATCATTAACCGGCCTCTGATAATTGTACCTTTGTCACAATCTAATGTTGGACCCATGGCACTGAACCTTACTTGAGCCTGAATCAGTCTGACTAAATTTATATTTTAGTACTTTCTTACCTTTTGGAGGTATATCTATTATGAATGAGTCTATGACACTTTTCAGTATCACAAATAGAAGGTAAAACATTAAAGGTAAATGTTTTACATTTTAGGTTTCAATTTAATACCCACTTTTAAAGATCATGCTTCTGTATAATATAGTATTTTTTTTCTAAAATTTCCAGGTTCATTGTTTCTGAAAATTTGATTTGATTGTCTGATTCATCCATTAAAATACAATAAATTCTGATTTTCCCATTATATACTGGTAAATGATATAACATATGATTAACACATTAATTAAGATTCATGTTTTTATTAGTCCGATGAATGGAATGGATTCTACAAAAGAAGTTAATCTCAAAATAGGGGGTTAAGAAGGAAAATGGAATTTTATTTCATTTATTGTACTGACAAAGATTTATTAGAAGAGTTTGAATGTGTTTCCCCACTGTATCTTATTTCTAGGAAGAAATGATAATGAGCCTACTTATTGGGTTCTTATTTACATGCCTGTTTTAAAAATAAGACCATGGCTTAAGAAACTATGGTTATAGGGCTAGGTGTACTTTTCTAACGATCCTAAATTAATCAATATTTCAATGTTAAAATGACCTCATGATTTTAATTTCTAACATCAAGGTTTTAGCCTATAATTGTGACAGAGACTGTTTAGATAGAAACAAATCCTTTTTTCTCTTAAGATAGAAAAAAATCCTATGGAAATTAAAGTGCTGTGTGAATGACTGCACATGAAAGTACCTGTAACACTCTGAGAAGCCTTATTCTATCTACACAGCACACACAGCACACAGTGGCCTGTGGCTACGCTTAGGATTGACTTCAAACTCATTCTCCTCTCAAAAGAATGGGGATGGTTCTAAACAGGATCTCATGGAGAGGTGCTACCCAGCCCCTGAGGACTGAACCAAGGGCTAGTGCATACTAAGGAATGTCATTGTCCTACTGAGCTACAACACCTGCCTAAGCTGGGGGGGGGGGGACACTTTAAGAGAGTCAAATAGTCAATTCAGCTTTGGTTGTTGAGAAAACATCTCCCATATCGCCCAACGGTATCGCAGTGTCAGAAGTGTGAGATTGTGCGGCAGGACAGTAGTGCTCGGTATTTCTCTTACTCTTAGAAGAACTGGAGATTACAGGTTAATATAGAGCAACCTCAAGTCTTGTCAGCTGAAACAAATCCTGTTGTTTTACTTTCCAGAGAATTTTTCCTTTAAAACTTTCCTTCCTTTGTCTTCTAATAAATATGTTCTTTCTAAATCATTTTTTTTCCTTTTTAAAATGAAAAGAGTAAAAGGACTACTTTTGTAATTAAAAGTCATTTTTAAATAACCCCAGAAGATTGTTTCTAGATATCAAAACATCTTTATGGTCCCATTTCTGTGGCAAGAAAGACAAGCGACTGGGATCCTGAGTATTCTACTGTAGTCTACATTAATTACCTTCTATTAAAAAAATGACAAAGACCTTTTTGAAAGAGAATCTGGCACTCTTTCCACAGAAATGATGGCAGACACCCTACTTTGCTGATTTCTTGACACTTCTAATTACCTGTATTCATTTGAAATCGTTTCCTTTGTAGAGAATTATTGGCATGATTTTCTGAGAACAAGAGGAAACTGGAAAAACATTTTAGCAAGTTAAGGGGGAAGAAATCAACAGTATCATTGTCTGCCGCTTTTGTTGAAACTCCCCACACGAGTCATTTGAGGGACATGAAGGTAAATGAAAGGTTATACTTTGCCCTGCAAGTGGTTGCTGGTATTTGTAATGTCAATAACTGTGGAAGGTTGTCAGGAAACTTCCGAGACAAAGGTCAATGGCGATGACAAACACATCATTGTATGTGCTTGAATATGCGGTATCGGCCTAATCTGCCAGGAGAGACTTACACACCCCAGAACTATCAAGCAGGCACTATACGAAACCCACCTATTGTTCTCTGGGCTCCTGGACTGTCATGGAGAGAGTCAGAGATGGAAAAACCTGTACAATAATTGTTCTTGGAGGGTGGAAGGCGGGAGGAGGGTGACAGTCACATAAATGGCCGTTCTGTGTTTAAGGGTGGCATCACAGAGCATATTAAAACTTAGTCAGTTTCTAAAAGTGCTTCATTCATATGAAATTTAAACATTTTTTGTTTTTTACCAAAAAGAGGAACACAGACCGAAGTGAGCTTAGTGTATCATTGCAATGAAGTAGATGACAGAGCCTTTCTCGGTTATAAGCTCAATTAAATATTAACCATGCCTTTCATATACTCTTGACAAAAATTTAGTTGAGCTAATGGTGAGCCCTTGCACTGAGTCCTGCCTCCTGTTGATTTAGACACGTTAGAAAGCGTGGCTGCTTCGACTCAGTAATAAATTATTTACAAATGAAATGCACAATAGGTTACTTAAATTGTGTCTCCAGTAAGAACAGAATTGATAAACTACTTTTGTTGTTGTTGTTAGATCTTTCAGAAGTATTCAGATTGTGTGTGTGTGTGTGGGGGGGGAATCTGTCTTTCTTGTAGTAAATTATTCCAGAGGAATCATTTGTAAACCTTTTGGGAACTTTTTTCTTTTCTTTTCTTTTCTTTTCTTTTCTTTTCTTTTCTTTTCTTTTCTTTTCTTTTCTTTTCTTTTCTTTTCTTTTCCTTTCCTTTCCTTTCCTTTCCTTTCCTTTCCTTTCCTTTCCTTTCTTTTCTTTTTCCTTCCTTCCTTCCTTCCTTCCTTCCTTCCTTCCTTCCTTCCTTCCTTCCTTCCTTCTTTCTTTCTTTCTTTCTTTCTTTCTTTCTTTCTTTCTTTCAAGAAAATGAAATTGCTAGTGATCTTTTAAATGGCTGGGCTTCACTTGGCTCCTGAGGAGCACCTGCAGGGTATAAAGGCAGTGTGTATATACTGCTGACAATGCGTTTTATGGATAAGATCTTTAAGGGTTTGCATCTGTTGGTACTCTGCATTAAGAAAACAATATTTTGAAAAAAGAAAATCTACTCTTCCTGAGACATTCTTTCTTTTCTTGAGTAGCCTGACTCCCTTCCACTATCCCTCACCCAACACATGAGCTCCTTCCCCAAATGCACCGTGGCCCATGTTGAACTAGAGCAGAGAATGAGATTTGTAGGCAAGGGTTGTGCAGGGTGACAGAGGAAGGGACTCTGAACTCAGCCACAACATGATGTGGCAGAGCAACGGAGGTAGATGGAGGGAGCAGAGGGAGCCAGACAGAGAGGAAGAGTGGGAAGGAAGAAATGACGGAGGGAGAAGAGGGAGCGTCAGTAGGCGTGAGACATAGTATAATTAAACAAAGTATATCCTTGCTTATAGGAAAAGGGAGATGGTGGACCCCAGAGAAATAGGGAGAAGAGAGACTGCAGATTCAGAGAGGGAAAGGATGGTATTCTGAGATGATTAGAAGAGAACCTTCTCGAGTCTATACTCTAGACAAAGGGAAACAAGGATAATTAAAAGGTCCTTCATGTTTTCTGATAAGAGGACTGTCCATTCGGGGGCCACATGTTTTGATTTCACATGCCCTGAGCCAGCAAGCCTATTTAGAAGGACATGGGCTGTATTCTTTGGTGCACCTCCTTTGGCTTTTCTCATTAGGAATGCCACAAAGTTCATTATGGAGGCCTGTATTAGCACTTAGGTTTTCCTTAAGCTTGAATTGTTTCCACTGGCATCATAATTTTGAATGTCCTCAAACAAGGTCTTCAGTGGGTAAGAATGGTGTTTAGAGCTAATGTTATTTCATTTTTACTGGTCTCCTTTGTACTTAAGACTCTGATTACATCTCTGACCTTAAGATAAGACCCCTGTGTAAGTAAACAGTCTTACATTCACCATGGGCCAGAGGACAGCTGGAATAGTTTCCCAATGCTTTATTTATTTTTCAATATTTGAAATTATTTTAAAATGGATCTTTAATTTTCTTCATTCTACTACCTGGAAGGTAGTACTTCCTTCAAGAAAGTAGCTAATGGGCTTTAAGAGTCATTAGAGAGAAGGATTCTTGTGTACAAGACCTGTGCACATGGATTTAACAGATATTTTATGTTGTCCTTAGAGCCTCTTGGATGCTGGCGTTAGAAACAGCGGTCTCCTGGAGTATCCGGGTATGAGTCCATCTTCTGTAGGCTAGCATCTGAATAAGATGATGTTTTTGAAGGTTTAATTCCTGCATGCCCCTCTTCACCCTCCTCTCCATCTGGTGAAGGTTATTTTGGAGATGAATGGGTAATAAACCATACAAGCAGTTTTATAGAATTTCTTGATTTTTTTTTTAAAGACCAGGTTTGTGGTGTACAAATGGGGAATGTGGGTCAGGAATAGAACACACATTTATCATGCACAAAGTTCTGGGTTCAATCTCTAGCACCACAAAAGGAATTACGGTATGGGATAAATAGCAGATAATGAGTGTTTTGCTCAAAATAGCTGTCTTCTTTTATGTGGATGACTGTTATGGACACTTAGAGCATCAAAGCATAATTTTATGTTAAAGCTGTATGAATCAGCAGTCCCTCCTTTTTATCACAGTACAGTTTTGGGGCAGCACCAGGACATAGTAATCTTTGCTTTTTCTTTGCTTTATTCTTGTTACTGGCCTTTTTGTTTATCAGTGGGATAAACAATGAGAATGGCTCAGAATTTTCTGTATTCTTATCTCCAGACTTAAAACTGAATATAATTTCTAAGTGGAATAACTTGCCCTACAAGGCGAGCATACTGAAAGCATGCTGTGATTTGCAAGTGGCAGGAATGAGGAAATGAGAGGTAACTCTATTCACCTCTATCTTCTCCGTCTTGATAAAGCATGAGGCATGACAGTAGGCACAGTTGTGAAGAAAAGTGTAACTCACAGAACTTTCCTGAGATTGAGTGAAGGGTGAAGGCCAAAGGCTTCTTAGTTTTCCAGAAGTTAACATCACTTATTGATGCCCTCTTTTCCCTTTTTCTCATGCCAGGCTAAACAAGTATTTTTGTTTGAAAGAAAAATTTACTTTGTCCTGAATGTAGCACTAATCTTTTTCAGACTTTCCATTTCTTTAAACCACACTAACCACCATCACAAAGTTATTTAAATAAATTTTGCATTCTAAAAACATCAATTTTTGTCATTATGTTGGCTATTGTGAATTAAATTTGAGAAAAAACAATCTATGTAAAAAGAAGTATAGGAGCAAAGAGAAAAAGTAAGCATTATTGGGGAGAAAAGTAAAACCAGTTAACTATTAGAATGAAAAACGTTAATTATGAATCCAGAAGGATTTGTTTAATTTTAAGTAAGGAAAAAAGGTACTTATGGGTTAAAACGTAGCCCTGTTGCTCACACACAAATACTGACAGTCACAGAAGAATCAGGAGTATAGACTAGCCGTCCATATTAAATGCATTATTAATCAATTGCTTATTATCCTATTGTGTTCTGTTTCTTCCCAAGACTTCTGCCAAATGTGCGGAGTTTAGAGAAGGTCCAGAGACAGCAGCAAGAAGGCTGAGGAATTGAGAAATAGCCCCAGTGAAACAGGGGTGAAGCAGCGGCCTTGTTTAGTCTGGAGAGGCAGAGATGGAGGGCTTAACATCAGCCCTCGCCTTCATGACAGAACACAGCCCTTTGCAGGTAGAGGTGAACAGCTGGTCTCTGTTTCCTCTGAGGACAGTACAAGCCATGGAGTCTTAAGTGCAGTCAATGGGGATTCAAGCAAGATGTTAAGAAGCCTTCTCAACCCCAGGAGAGGTGCAAGGAGAGAACTGTCAGGGTTTCTAGATTTAGGCTGTGTTGACTTATGGTTATTAATTATATTTTAAGTCAGAAAGCTGAAGTTGAAAAATAAAAAGGAAAGTACAATCCCCCATGCAGGACCCCGGAGAGGAAGAGAGCAGATAAATTGTGATCTGGGGCCAGAGACCATATGGGATGCACGAAATGGCTCACTTGGGCCATTTAGTCGGAAGAAAATGAAATGCGGAATGTAAAAGGGGAATCGAACGCATACATAAAGAAAAGGAAAAGAGAAAGGCATGGGAGGTATTTATAATAAGCAGACGATTTTACCAAAGTTTTGGTTTTGGTCATGGGAAAAGAATTCTAATTGTCCAAGTGTGTGAGAAACAATACTCACTGCTGGTTGACACTATTTTGTGGAACCGGTGTAGTTAAATATGAGAATCAGGGCCAAGAAGCAGATTGGCCATATTTTATCTCTGCCTTTACAAAACAATACAAACAAACCAGAAAAGGGATGAAATGACTTTTCAAAGCTTTCCCAATCTTTTGATTTTATGACACAACAGGAAATGGTGATTATGGGGCACGCAGACAGTACATACGTACAACACAAATCAAGGACTAGAAATGTCCACATCAAAGAAGCAGTATCTGAATAGTAGGAATTACTAAAAATAATAATAATAATAATTCCAAACATCATTGACATTGTTAGCAGAGAAGATATGGACTGAGTGGCCAGTGATGTAGGCCTTGGGAAGATCAAACTAAGGAAGGAAACCCATGGATTTAAGAAACTTAAAGTCTAAGTCTTGCTGAGTGATAAGAATGTTGCTTCTTAAGGCAGTCATCTGTGGTTGCAAACCAGTGGCGCTTGGAATGATCTCAGTTGTAGAAACACAGACACAGCGATGGGCGTTTCACACAGCAAAGAGCTCAAGGATGCACATTGGCTTTTACGATCATCACCAATGTTAAATTGTTTCAACCCTCTTCAGCCATTTCAACTCCCACAGTACTCAGAATTATGTGTAAGTGTTCCAGTTTACTGTATGATGGGCCCGTGCCAGCTCTCCACTCCCCGTTGGGTTCTGGGCTAGTTGTGATCAACTTTCTAGTTACCTGTATTTCTGTGTCTGTTGAAAATGGATAGGACCCTCTTTACACTGGGCTTTGCTGAGCAAATGCTGGCTTTGGTCATTAGTGTGCTCCATCTAATGCATTTTATAGTACATTGCTTTGTTTTGTTTTGGCTTTTTTTTTTTTTTTTTGACATAAACTTTTCTTCACCCTAAATAGCAGAAAATAAAATCATGTTTGAATTTGTCAACATAATAGTTATATATATTTTATACCATTCTAGTACACAGAACTAAATCTAAAAATAGATTGCTGGCCATATTTCTTCCTTCCTTCCTTTCTTTTTTTATTACTGCTTTTAAAAAAATATACTTTGAATTCACTTGTAAAATGATTTGGGTTTGGAAATCTTTTTTTCTCTCTCTCTCTCTTTCTCACTCTTCTCCCTGTCTCTCTATCTGTCTCTGTCTCTCTCTCCTTTATCTCCCTCTCTCTTTCGACAAAGAAAAGCCTTTTGTTCTGGTCCCTGCCAGTGCCTTATTCTGTGACTTTCTGCTGTCCCCTAGTGGCACGTTAATCTTTTTGATGATGGTGAGATTGTCCCTGGAACCAATTCTCCTCTCTTCTGTATTTTTTTCCCTCTGACTCTCATTAGCAGGCATTTAAAATATTTCTAAACAACCCACAAGTCACCTTTTAGAAGCAGCAACTACATTCCTCTGCACAAACAGCATTTGTTCTCTGAGCTCAAGTATCCATCCCAGGGAAGAGACGCCATCTAGGTCCATTATCCCATCCCCTGCCCAAGTCCTCCCAAACTCAGATTCTCCAAATTCTAACACAAAATTGATGAAAGCAAAATGCTGTCAGCTTTGACTGTCCCTAAATAACAGACGGCGGTGGAGCATAATGTGTGACAGGTTAGACTCTTTATGTCAATGGGTTTACAAACAAAAATTACGGTATTGCTTTCCTTTCTCTTTTGAAAGTTCTGCTTGGTTACTTTCATGTTTGTAGTTGTCTTTTTTTTATGGTGGCATTTGTCAAGAAATAAAAAATATGACAGCATTCTCAATATTTGAAACATATTAGATGTAATTTACTTATGTGAAAGGCAGACTCCCTTTCGTAGTTACCAGGATGACTTAAGAGATAGGGTCAAAATTTTCTCTGTTACCTCTCTACATAAATCAGACACTTTCAATAAATGAGAGCTGGATTTGCTATTTACATCTTAAGTCATTAAGCCACATATGTTCAGGTCCAGTGTGGTGCTGGTACATTTCTTAACAAATTCTTTCAGTTTACTGAACTAGTCATTTCAAATTGTACGTAATGAAAATGGGATACCTACGTTTGTCAGAAACCATAGTTCGGTTTTTAAAATTTAATATTGTCCGATTAAAGACTGTAAACCTGGCTGTACAACCCCTTTAAAAGATGGCTTAAAGCATTATCAAGACTTTACAAGAAAAGAAAAAAAAAAACCCCAACTTGGATGAAATCTAGCCCATTAATTGAACATTAGAGAAATCTGAGCTGAATGCTGAACTAATGATCACTTGGCTCTGCCTTGTTTGGCACTTGCCGTGGTTTTGACAATGATCACTTGACTAGTAACACTATTTTCTTTCTGAACTCAAGGGGAAGAGGGTTGGGAGTGGGGGCAGGGAGAAGAAGGCGCAAAGCCTAGGTCCTCCTATTTCTTGGTAATTCAAGTGTACAGTCTGGCCGTGTGGAAGCAAGCAAGCTAAGCTGTAAGGCTCCCTTCAATGACATGAAGCTTGTTTCTTCAAAGAAAAGTTGATGCAGTTTTTAAAACTGCCTCTCTTCTGAAAGGTCAGATTGCTGCCCAATGTAGTCGTTTTGTCTGTTTATACATGCCTCCAGTGGGATAAGGCATTACAAAACAAAGCTCTGGATTGCAATCAATCTTGGCCTAAGTGCAGAGTCACCCGACCAATCCCTGGAATCCTGTGCCTATCATGAGGCTGGGGAGGGGGGGGGCTTATGCCTCCTGCACTTCTTCTCAAGAGAAAAGACAAACCCCCTTCCTAAGCCTTTGCAGGGCTCATGCTGCTCTTCAGCCTGACCCATCTCTCAAATTCAAATTACATGGTTTTCTAAAAATACATCCTTCATCAAACATCGTAATTTGCAGTAGCTATTTTTCACAGAGAAATGCCTGATTTTTGTTTGTTTGGTTTTTTTGGTTGTCTAATTCAGATTGTAAATGTCCTAAAAATGGTTTCCTGGAGTTATTTTTAAAACCTCTTGGTAAGCTAGGTGTAAACACTGTGACTGTCGTTGGGGATGTAAGAAGCAACATGTTTCTGACTGATTGCTGGGGGTGAGAATGCCATTTGGAATTTTAATTACTTTAATTTCCATTTTAGATAAAATTATTCTGAAAAATCTTAATTCTAATGAATAAATGGATTTTTTTTTTTTTTTTTGCCATTGAAGATTCTATTGGACTTAGGGAAAAAATAGAGCATAAAGTTTCCATTAAAAAAAAATTAAGGCTTTGGACAGTCTTAATAAATCTTCTGAAAAGTAATCCAGCATCGTCAGTGGTCTATTCTCTGCAGAATTAGTTTTTCCAAAACAATAATAAAGCTGAGCAGTCCTACTTTTTACAACTCTGGAGACTATCTAAACAAAATGAACAGATTTATAGGGCTATTTTTAGTGCGCGTCACCGCATTGCAGTTTACATTCGCTTCTGAACCTTATTTGACATCCCTAGTAGAAAAATACATGCAGAACACTCATTAAGACCCTTAATAAAGACAGTCTCCACAGGGCCATTACCCAAAAATACCAAAGTTGAGGTGTGCATCAGACTGTTCTTTGGGAACAAAACAAAGTCATGCGGCTTTGTTTCCATTTGTCTAAGACAACAAAACTCTGAGTCCAAACGCATGTCCAGAAAGTCTGTTTATAACCACCCTCCTGCCTCATGTGTTGCTGGTGTGTCCTAATAACCAAAGTAAAATCATACTTTCATGGGTGGGAATTTTCAGAGAGCAACAGGTAAGTCAGCTAGCTATGCCTAAGTAACTATTATTTTCCCACAAATTGTAGATTCACTTCTAAGTAAAAGTAACTTGCTATAAAACCGAAACATTGTGACTTTCTGAAAACCACTCTTGCATAGGGAAAAAAAAAAAAATGGAAGAGCTTATGTAATGTTAGGAAATGTTTTACCACACAGATTTACAGAAAAACCACAGTTGCATTTTAAAATACAGTCAGAAGAACTAAACGTTTGCATTTTGGTCACCAGTTTCTTTAGCCTTTCCATCCAGAGAGAGAGAGGTGAGTATTTCCTTCATGGGCAGTCCTACCTTTACCAGAGGACACAAACGGAAGACCATCTCCTTTGTGTATTGTGGAAAAAAAAAAATCAGCCAGAGGAAAATACCAGAAAGACAAATTCAGATACAGTTTTAACCATGTTGTCATGTCTTTTCCTCCAATGGGAAGGGACACTTTCATAAGGTTAGACTGTCTGGGGAACTAAATTGACATCCTGCTAAAAGTGTTACGTATTTTTACATTAATTGTGCTCATATAAGACTCTACAGTAAGGAAATGCCTTAGCTGTAGACATCATTTATAGAACCTTTAAATAGAGCTCACATTCAAAGGTAAGAAAACAGACAGGAATTTTACACCAACCACCCTCTGATAAGATTATGTTTTCAAAGCAAAAACCATGTCTACATAATGTTGTGCTGTGGAAATATCCGATTAAACTCTTAGGAAAACAGACTTTTCCACAAGCAGCTCTTTATTTGCTGCACCTCGGGGATCTTATTAAAAGTTAGTGTACTGCATTTAAGCCTGAAAAGGGCTTCGTGTAAAATTTTGGCTTCACTGATTGCTCTCTGAGAACTGAAGATGAAACGAGAAAAGGATACATTTGGACTGCGAGCCATTGTAACTGCGGAAGAATGTCAGCGAAAGCATTTGGGGAGGTTTCAGCTTGCTATGGAGGAATCATACGACCTAAGAAAGCAGTTTTATAGCTGGATGAGTGTTTTTAACGAGTTAAACATGTTACTACGACGACCTTAAAGCCACGCTGTAAACAATAGTTCTGATTAAAAGATTGTCAGGGTCGTTTGTTTAAATTTTTTTTTTTTTTTTTTTTTTTTTTTGGATTTGAAGTTTTCAATCATCCTATTTGGCTTTGCAGTATGAAGAAATGATATATTTCTAGTGAATTTATCAATTACTAATTAATTTAGTGGTGAGTGCCTAATTTGGGGTTCTGTTTAATATAGGGCCAGGTTTAATTTCTTCTAACACTTGGTTATCCTTGGCCTATTTAACATATGAATTAAACCCAAATATCTTTGAAAACTCAACCCATACCTTTTCCTTCCCAGATCATAAAAATAATTTATTGTCGTAATCTCAATTTATAGTTTAGTTAGGCAGAGTGAAAAATACGACCTCTGCAGGAATTCCCCTCCTCCTCAGCTCCAGTCTGCTTTACAGTGGGTTGTGTGTGTTGCTACAAGTTGGTGTCGCTAACTCTTAATATGTTGATGTAAGAGAAATGAGCTGCTCTCCGTTTAAAAATAATATTTAGATGAGCAAACATGCAAAATCATCACTGAAAAGATTTTCAGTGATGATTTTGCTCCTTGTAACTTTAACTGAAAAATATGAAAGCAAAAAAAAAAAAAAAAAAAAAAAAATGAGAGAAACCTAACCATAAGGCCAATCTATTGCAAGCAGGGACAGATGAGAGATTTTTCAAAATTAAACTGCTAGGAAAAGCAGTTGTGAGACAGTCTGTTTTCTTATTGGGGATGGAAGGAATTAGGGCATTATAATTGAAAATGCACGCCCATAACAACTAAAATGTTCTTTTAGGATATTCTTGTTTTGTTTTATAAATATCTTTTGAAAAAAAATCCAAATGATTAAGAACGGTTTGTAATTTGGTGATCTTTCCAGTTCTGGGTGGATTTAGTTCAGATTTTAAAACATTGCTTTGTGTGTTGTATATTTTTGCCCATAAAGCACCCTCCAAATGGTAGTTATTTATGTGAATAAAAGAACAAAGCACGGAAATATGGCTTTTCTTCCTACTCTATAATTGAAACGGAATATGATCATTAGCCAGGGCCGGGGTTTGGTCGCAACACTTTGAAAAATAGCCTAAATGAATAGGTGTCAAATTAATCAAGAATGGAACGATTGCATTATTTTCAAAAACTATATATACCATTAGGGGGTTTCGGCTATAAATAATTGTTATGAAGAAAAGAGGAGGTTTCACCTTAAAAAAATTAGCATACACCACCTCTTTAGGGTGTTAAAAAGATTGAGCGCTCAACTAGGATTTGTGAAAATCACGACCAGGGAAGTGGGATTATAATAACATCTCACGACTAAACCTGACCTTAGAGATTGATGCTGCTGTAAACAGGGTCATTCTTCTACTGACTTAGAGTGGGTGCGCCCTGCCTTTGTAACCTGGGAAAAGGGTCTCTGAATTCGAATCACAGAATTCCTTCCCATCTGCAAAGAAACCTCACTTCCAAAGCAAACTTTATGTCGTTCCGACTCCTTCTTCTGTTTTCTCTTTACTACTCGCGTCAGAGACAAAGGAAATTTCCACAGTCATTGATTTTTTTTCCCACCCTCTTGTGGTTAATAAGAATTAATCCTGGAGAGATCCTGCAGGTTGAAATGCATATACAACTCAGTTTTCATTTAAAAGAAAAAAGCACCTTGTTTATAGTGGAATAGAACTGGTTTCAATCACTTTGTCATGTGATTCACGTATCTAGGTATATTTTTAATTAAACACTGGTCCACAAATAAGCAAATAATAGAAGTTAGTGGAGAAGCAGTTGATCTCAGGCTGACAGTGCCTCATTTATCTTTGTCCTAACTAGACAATGGGAAATGACACTCTGCTGTTGTTTTCTATGCGTTAAGATTTCCTTCTTAAACAAATGCAGTTGAGGCGGCTTGTTTCTCGACAGCCTGGCACACACTGCCAGTGGCCAGAGTTTTGTCTCATCTTCATCCAGAGGGAGGATTAATCTTGGTGATGGTGCAAACGAAATGTATGTCTGGGGTCAAAGTGCATACTGCCTTTTGGGATCTGCATTACATTAATGTCATTTTTGGGTTCCTGACGTTAATCAAAACCAACACCATAAAGCGTCACTTAGCTAATTTGTGTATTATTGTCAATGTTACCATTAATTATGCGTTTGTGAAGAAAAAGAGGATTAATGAGATGTCACAGGTAATTTACAATGATCAGGCTCCCCAGGACATTAAGAAAACACTAGTTGGGTAAGATTACCATGCAGTCATATGCAAGGAGCAGAGGTCTCTGCCGAGGCACCACACTGGTATTGTCCATTGCTATCAAAATGCCTCTTCAATCAACAATTCCTAACTTGTATATATCTTGCTCATATTAAGTGTTTGCTTTAGCTTAAAGTACCCAGAATTCACATATTAATGGTGAGACTTCTGTTCAGGTATCTCCCACTCAGTACAGAGGATCAACTTTTGTTTCCTTTGAAAGGTGGGCAGTCACAGACAATTAATTCTCTATCATGCCCCATGAACTTGGGTTCACAGTTAATATCCCTATGACACCATTTTTGGTGGTCTGGGTGGTTGTATTTAAATAAGACATACAGATTCTCTGATATAACAGTTTTTCTCTCCCAACTTAGTTCTTGGAGTCATGTAAATAAACGAATTTTTGTGTTTTCTCTTTCCTTTTCTGGAAGGGACATGTAAATCTATAGTGTAAGTATTATATTGGCATATACATATGAGACAGAAGCATGGAAATACAGTCCTATTCTATGGTCTGAAGAAACACAAGTTCTGGGCCTCTCTGGTCCAGGTGGTGAATTGAATCAAGCTCAGGGTGGGGGATCAGAAAGTGGTTACTTCAGCCTAGAATCCAAGAACAAAGTCTAGTAGGAAGCTAGGAGCCTGGTAACAGAGGTTCTGCTGGAAAGATATAGAGGTGTTAGAGCCAGGAGTCAGGACAAGCTTCCAAGGAGCTAGCAGACAGAACGATGGGAACAGCAGAGAGAGGAGAAGACCAACTCTGTGATATTTATGTAACAGGGCCTTCTTTATTTGTGGATCCTTTATTTGTGGATTATACCCTGGGAGACATCATGGCGACTATGTTCTATAGGGCACAGCAAACCCAGACATTATCCATGGAGTTCAGAGCTCAGAGTCTCGGTACCTAAATTAGTTTTCTGGTGGAAATGATTGCTGTGCTGTGTTGGACGCAAGAGTGTCATGGCAGCCAGCAGAGATGCCATCGGAACACTGTTTGCTGAGTTGGTTTGAATTCTCCATGTACTCATTTCATCTGGGCCTTAGTTTTTATTTATTTATGGTCGTGACTGTATATGACAAAACACAGGGTTATGGATATCTGTGCTTCACACATATATGTGAAATCTAACTTTAAAGTCCAGTTCTAGGAGACTGAGAACATTACTCAACTTCTCTCTGTGTTAGTCTCCTCACCTGTGAAATTATAAAACTTGACCAACACAGTAATGAGGACTTAAGGCGATAATGAGCGTAAATCACTTAGCACGGGGCTCAGCACACAGTAAGGGTTTAATAAGGTGATGGTTTTCAACCTTAAAATTTTATCAGAAACACCTGTGGAACTTCCAAAATGACAGGTTTTTGGCTCACACTACAAACCTATCAAATCTTCATGCTTATGGGAAATCTCAATGTGCAGCCTAGGTGGAAACCACTTTAGCCAAGATCAGATGTGTTTATTGCTTGTTATTATCAGTTGCTGTTGTTGAAATAGCTTAAAAGTCTTTGTCTGATGTCATAGTCAGACCTGTATTCGTGTTATTATGATGCCTCAAGAGCCGGACTTGAATTGTGCTATAAAATTCTATGAACTAAAGCCACATTGCAATCAGTATTTATTTGTGTATGTGTGTGTGGAAGTATAGCCGTCATGAGAGCAGAAGTTGGACATACTTGGCATTATATGAAAGCTGTGATTAAGAAACATCCTCCATGTAGTAGGATAAGGGCAATCCATAAGTGAGCTGAACCCAACCATCTATTAACAAATGAAAATAAAACATTTATTACATTGTCTACTCTCACTTTTTTATATTTATGATATATCCCAAGGAGATTTCCCCATTGGGATAAAATTTCACAAGCAGAAAGAGAGAAGGAGGGGGAAGTTTAAATAATTTTTTTTTATTGATTTAGCATTGCTGGGCTGACCGAAAAGATTGTGGAAATAACATAGTTTATTTCTTCTTTTTTTTTATTGGCTCTACAAAGTGATAGCCTAGCATAGCTATTAGTTTATCTTGCAAGTAACCTTTGCACTACTTTCTGAGTCAGTTGCTTTCCAGAAAGCAGTATGCTCGGTGAAATAAACCCTGAGAGATTTTTAAGAGCCTACTGAAGGAGAAGACACTAAAGTGACCAGCTTTCCCTCTGGCCTTCAGCATTTTGTGAGTTCGAAATTTCTTCCTTTATTATCATGGCTCTTACTAAAATTAGAGATCTATCTATGAATGAACCTTATTCATATTCTTAAATTAAATGGCATGTTTTTTGTTTTTTATCATAGACTATTGTGAAGTAGTGTTATTAAAATATTTTGGGCTGAGGAAACTTGTTGAATACTTAGATGTTATACATAGGAGATAGTTGTTTTTGGTATTGTTTTAAAATAGCAATATGAGGAACTGAAGGATTTAAAACTTTGAAAATATGTCTATGCTCATGTTTTTTTTTTTTGTTTGTTTGTTTTTTTTTGTAAATGCATCACAGTGATCAGAGGCTGGATTGCTAAGGCTTTTAACTAAGGAGTAGAAAATTGCATTCAGGTGCCCATAAAAAATTTCTCTTCAAGACAATTATGAAAATAATTCTTACTAGACAATGGTGTCTCGTGCCACTTTTCCCAACACTTGAGAGGCAGATGCAGGCAGATCTCTGTGAGTTCAAGATCATCCTGGTCTGCAGAGTGAGTTCCGGGACAACCAAAGCTACATGGAGAAACTTTATCTTTATAAGCCAAAACAAACAAACAAACCATCAACAACAGCAACAAAAACAACACCCCCCCCCCAAAAAAACCCCTCAAGATTTGTCTGCTTTTATTTTCATGTCAAATAAAAAAAAATAAGTATCATAGCATTTACATCTTCTGAATTGCTGGTCCTAGATCATGTAATCTAGATCACCATGGTTCTACTTGTCAATGAAACATCATCAAACCCATCATGTACCTATGGAGTATAAAGCCATGTACCTGTGACATTTCCAAAAGAAGAGTCCTCTTAGGACTATGAGCTCATCAAGAAAGTCTTTGTTAAATACTTTTGAACAATAATGCACTCACAATGCATATTAGCTTATTAAATGTTACTATTCACAAGTTATTTTGAGTGTCTCCTTACCTGAGTCAAACACTAATACCTCTTAACATTTCAGCTTAATGAAATAAACCCTGGGTAATATGGCCATAGACATTGTCTGGTTCCATCAGCTGCTCCAATACCAGCTCGGTGGGAGAGGGAAATTATTAGAAGCACAGCCAGCTTGGTGGAGAATAACTAAACAAAACTCAGAGATCCGCTGGCACATTGGTGTTGGACTGTCTTATCTCTAGGATTAGATAGGAGCCACAAGCAGAGACTCAGTAACGGGGGAAAACTGGACACATTAAGAGGGCATAGGCTTAAGTATGAGCAACATGAGTTTCTTTAGAATTTAACTGTAAGATAGCAGCAGTTCCTCTTTGATGTAGGCTTACTGCAGGGTTTGGGGTGATGTGGAGGCAAACCTTAAGGACTTATCTGATAGACCTTCACTGCACACTGAAGAAAACAGGAAACAATGTACAGTCTGCACAGCAACTCGAGCCATTTACATGATTAGTTGCTGGCTGGGGCTACAGAAGCTTCTGAAGAAGTCAGATGGTTTTCAGAAGTTCTTCTGAAACATTTGATGGCGTTATTGGTGTAGTAGTTATCTTTCTCATTGCTGTGACAAAAGGAGATGTAAGGAATGATTTATTTGGGCTCCTGTTTTGGGGGTAAAGTCTGTTGTGGGGGAGGCATGGAAATGTCATGAGGCAGCTGGTCCCATCATATCCACAGTCAGGTAGCAGAGAACAATGAATTTTGGGTCTCCGTTACCTTCCCCATGGTTCCCATTTGTAGTCTGGGTTACCAACCCATTGGATGGTGCCGTCCATGTTCAGGGTAGCTCTTTTCCTCCCTACCTAAAGCTCTGCAAATGCTGTCACAGACATGTTCTGAGATGTGTCCCCTGGGTGATTCCAAATCCTGCCAAGTTGACAGTGATTAGGCATCATACTTGGGAATCTAATACTAGGGATGCTTCCTGATTTTAATCGACTGGTCCAGACACTCACACAGAGGGGCATGTAAAGGACTTAGAGAATATACCAACAAGAAAAATATACATTGATATATCAAAGCATAGGAATGATAATATTCTAAACCATTATCCACAAATATTTGTACACTGTAGCAAGTGAATGTTCTCAAAGCATATGTCCTTGGGTTTTTGGAAATATCAGCCACTTTGGCCCATGGTGCAAACTACATTGAGACTGATAGTGAAGAATGACTTTCAAACAACAAAAACATAATTTTTCTTGTGTGAAAAATGGTCCGAGTTTATAGACATGGCTGCTGCCCAATTTATCTTTGAAGTTCCACGACCTGACATTTCTAGCACATAATAGGCCAGAACTCAATAAATACTTATTGGATGAATAAATATTCAACTTGTAAGGTGGTCTGAAGTAATATGATTACAAGAAGAAAGGACAATATAAATGTATTAGGAATATCCAGAGACCATGTCTTAAGCTGTGTAACAAAATTGTGATGACAGAATACACAGAAAATCAGACAGGTCAGCATGGCATGGATGTGCACTTGCCCCTACAAAATGAATTCATGATTTTCTTTAAAACACACACACACAAACACACACACACACACACACACACACACACACACACACACACACACACACTCCAAATTAGAACAGAAGACAAAAGACAAGTTTGGGGAGTGGATTGGCTACTTAGTGGTCAAGAGCACATGCCATGCTGTTCTTGCAAATGACCTGACTCTAGCGTCTGGGGCTCCAATGTCCTCTTCTAGTCTCTTCAGGCTCCTGAATAAATGTGGTACACACTGACACCAGATAAACACATAAAATAAAACAAATCTTAAAAAATAAATAAGTTTGATATTGAGTGCCCATGGATGTCCAAAGACTGCAGATCCCCTAACCTGCAGTTACGGATGGTTGTGAGCTGTCATGTGGGTACTGGGTCCTGACCCAAATCCCCTGCAAGAGCAATGAGCATTCTTAACCACTGAGCCATCACTCCAGTCACTATATTTCATATATTTTAATATATGATCCTACAGACAGTGACTATCACAATAGTTTAGGATTTTAAGTTTATCAAAATAATTCCATTCGAAGATAACTAGTTAATATCTCACAGCACAAAAGATGAATAAAAAAAAGTCATATCCAAGAAACCATCTAGGTAGCCAAGCCTAACTATGCCATATTATGTATGATCATAACTATTTTTGTAAAAAAATCTTTTAGTCTTTTGCATCCGTATTACGATCCCCCTTAAAAATGAAATATAGGAGCTGGAATGATTGCTCAGTGGTTAAGAACACTCCCTGCTCTTGTAGGGGATCTGGGTCAGGTCCCAGTACTCACATGGTAGTTCACATTCATCCATAACTGCAGTTCAGGGGACCTGAAACAGTCTTTCGACATCCATGGACACCAGTCATGCATGTGGTACACATTCATACATGATGCAATCATAAATAAATCTAAACTAAAAAGCAAAACAGCTACTGCCTCATTTTCCAAGATGCCCTACATTCGGGAAGGGATGCAAATATTCTCCAGTGTCTAACTTCCTTACCTGCATGTGCTGATCTTCCTTGTACATCTAAAACATAAAAGGAGTACATATGAGGCACTCATCCACTCTTTCCATCTTCAAGGTGGTGGAACCACTGACTTTCCAAGCCCTAAATAATTCTCCTTTGCCTTTGCCTTGGACCTGTTACCCTTCTGTACACTGGCTGGTTCTAATATTTATTTTGCTTTGATTTTAGATCTTGGGGCTCTTCTGCTGATTATCAACAATTGCCTCATTTAGCTGTTTGGTTTTCATACAATTGTGAATTGAAGTTTGATTTCATTCAACCTCCCAGTAAGTGTTTACCATGACAGACTCGAGAGAGGGCCTCTCTGGTAAGATCTCCTCGCTTCCCTGTGCGGTTTTTCACAGCAGAGATAAGGGTGTATTCAAACAGCCTCTCCTAACCGTGTTCTCTCTCCCCCACGCTCCCTCATCACCTTCCTCCACCACGCTCTTTCTCTCTAATCATTCTCCTAACGTCCTTTCTCAAAAACACGGGGGCTCTGAGATTCTTAAGTTTGTAGAAATGAAGAAATCTGTTCTAGATGATTAGAAGTTAATAGCTCACAGCACAAAAGATAACAAATAGGAAGAAAATGTGGTAATCAGAATCAGGTGCGATTTCAGTATGATTCTTGTTTCTCATTTTCTAAATTTGCATCTTCTTGCACTGAGACTTCTACTCAATATGACCAGCTATGCTTTACTTGTATCTCTTAGTTCAAATTGTTCCATGAAATGGTTATTAGTATGTCATCAGAGACTGGATCTCAAAACTAGACTAGGGGAAAACCTAGATTTCTCATTTATACTTCTTGCCTTTTTGTAGATGAAATGGCTGTGTAATTATCAATCTAGCCATAGATAAACTTGAAGCTGATTATTGTGCTGGGAATTGTATGTAACTCCAGGGCAGTGCCTTGCACATAGCTCCTTAGGATTCTAAGCCTCATACCCAGTTTAGCTTACCCCTCACTCATGCTGCCTTGGGATGAAACTCAAGGCTCAATTCTAATGACTTGAATACAGCAAGAGCAATGAGCTCCACCTCCAAGATCAGGCTGCAAAGGGAATGTGATTTCCGGCGCTCTCTCCTTTTTTCTCATTCTCAGACTTGCCCTGAAGGCAGTACCGAGGAACTGAGTCCAGTGGACAGCTCAGCTGGACAATGAACAATACTTCTTAAATGGCCATGAAAGACCTGAGACCCACTTCAGGCCAGGAGTAGACTTGGAAACAGGTTATTCCCTAGTCTAACTTTGAGATCCAGTCTCTGATGACATACTAATAACAATTTCATGGAACAATTTGTACTGAGAGAGATACAAGTAAAGCATGCCTGGTGCAGAGGCATGGTCTTGAAAGCCAGTTTTGTTCTGAGCTGTTTTGTTATGCAGCTACACATAGGTGATACAGCTCTTGTCACCCAGACATAGTTTGCTGCTGGGATGAAAACATGGGCCAAAGCCAGTCAGATCTTGAACAGTGTGTGAGAAAAAGCCTCAATCTTGAACACCTGACAGAATTTCATCTGGGTCTTATAAATTATATCTAACGAGAGCATATCAACAATAAAACGTTTAGTTACCATTGATAGTATTCACAGCAAAACTGCCAAGATTAAGGTGTTTTCGATGTCGCACATGCTAAGGCTGGGGCATTGTGATTTCCCATGGTGGCATCCTTTTATGTGAGTAGTTTCCATCTCCTTGGACCTATAATGTGCACCACATATAGCAGATGTGTACCCCAATTTGATATGAGACAGGCTGTTCTTCCACTGCTTTAAATGAAGTTCCGCAGCCCCCAGGAACATTTTCTAGGCATCTTACTGTACTCTGTGCCGATGACCGTAGCATCACACTTCTCTGTTCTCCTTAATAGAAGCGAAGCATGGCAGCTTCTACTTCAAATTTTGGTTCCACGGGCTTAGGAATTCTTATCACACATATATCCTTAGGTTAGCAAAACTTTCTCAAGAATATGGCCATCCGATATTAATGTAAAGGCAAATAGCCTTTTGCAAAACCTTGAGCTAAATCCATTTTAGAATTTTTGCTTGTATTGTTGAGGAAAAAAAATCATTACCTACCCTGAAGGAATTCACGTTCGCGTGTAATGGAGAAAAATATCCTTATGATTTTAAATGTCTAAAGATATTTGAATCAAGACAGCTAAAGGTATAAAGTTATGTTGTTTAATAGATAGTACTCCTTTGGAAATGAATATGATTAACTATTTTCACATGCTGTTACATAGAACATGTATGCAGTCTTATCCCCAATTTGATAGTGCTCAGTTTTTATTTCATTGCACTGAAGATGAAACCTAAATGACATATGCCTGGCAATGATGTTTAAATAAACAAAATTTAAATAAAAATTGTAAGTAATTAGATAAAGGTTATGAACTAGAATCTTTGTAAAGCCTTAGGTTAAGGCTTAGTGAAATGGTGGACCATAGGGCAGTGCTTTTGGTCCAACTGGCTTTTGTTATTTACCAGGATTTGAGGGGTTAGTGGTATTAAGGTACATGTTTCTAGGACCAATCTTTGGAGCTGTCATTACTTCAGAGGACGCATATTCCTACTTTCAAATTAACAACCTGAGAGGTTGCTCAGTAGCTAGGAAAGCTACCTGTTTGTACAGAGGACCCAAGCACAGTTTCCAGCATCCACTTTTGTCAACTTATGACCACCTGTAACTCCAGCTGCAAGCAATCTGACAACCTCGTCTGGCTTCTTCCAGTATTTGTATATACATTTGCATATCAATCTACCTATGTGCCACGTAATTAAAAAATAAATCTTAAAAATATATAAACTGTATAAATAAAAGTCAGCACCGGGCCAGTCCTGTGTGAGTGGCGATGGTGTGCTGCTAGGCGATAGACTCGCCTAAAGACGGATCTGAAGTGTCTCCCACTCTACGGCACACCAGAGTTCTAAGTTCCAAGCTGTCTTGTAATCTTAAGGGCTTTTCAAGAAGCTACATATTTCAACCAGGTTAAGCCTGATCCAAAGAGGACTTAACGGGTAGCTCATTAGCAGGGATTAATTAGTCCATTTGAATAATTGTTACTCATTGTTATGCAGCAGAAGAAAGGCCTTGGGCAATACGACACAGTCTAGGTCAGGTTTGACAGCAGTGGTTAAACTGAACAAAGTGTACTTAGAGTTACTAAAGAGGGTACCCCTCTATCTCTGCTCCTCACATACAGACATTCTGAAAGTTTAGGATTGGAGGGACCAAGTTATATCAAAATAATGACAGAATTGCCTATGGCTGGCATTTGCTATTTTTTTCTTTGTTAAATACAAACAACTCATCAAGAAAGACTATATAATTCATTTCTGTACAGGGAGCCTTTCTGTTATATTAACACCTTAACTTTAATGATAACTTACTTTTTATTAGGTTGGCTGTGATGATGGCTTTTCAAAAGAATATTCCTTGATTTCATTGCTATAGTCTCTATAATTTATTAATGGGTTTCAAGTTTGTAAAATTGGACCCTCATAATTTTTGGTCAATATTATTCCACTCATGAACCTCTAAATGAATTTATTAACCCATCATTAATGCGATGAGTTAGGCCATCCTGGACCCTCCACTCAGTGTGAAGATGAGGTGTCCTTCCATCTGGCACTGTGGTTGTCTTCAGAGGAGTGTCTTCCTGGTTCACATAGTCATCCTCCCAAGCCTTGCCTTCATTGTTCTATTGCTTTGCTTTTTTATTCAACTGTTTTATTCACACATATTCCTTTTAGATAATAATGGTTTGAGTTGTCATTTCATACATATGCATAGGATATTTTGATCCTCTCCCCTTACTCTCTTACCCTCTCTTGTTCTCTGTCCACTCGTGCCAATCTTCTTCGTGCCAAGCAGGTCCCTTCTACTTTCCATGTCTTACTTTTGTGACCCAGTGCTCCCATTAGGGTTGTTTATAGGAATATTGCACCATAGCAGTGGCTACACCACTGAAACAAACCTCTCTGCTCCCACCAACCGTTACTACACTCCATTAGCTGGGGCGTTGATGGAGCCAGTCTTGTGTAGATCTCGTGTAGGCAATCACAGCTGCTCTGACTTCAAGCGTGCAACAGCCACTACATGCCTGGAAGTCAGCATTCTGCATCACTCTCTCTGCTTTCTCTGGCCCTTACAGTCTTTCTAACCATTCTTCTCTGATGGTCCATGAACCTTGTGAGCTTGTAGATGTCTTATTTACGGCTGGGCCTTTGGTTGTCATTTATTCTCTGTTGTTTGATCAGTTTTGAGTCTCTGTAAGTCACTGTTTTTTTTTTTTTTTTTTTTTTTTAATTCATGAAAGTTCATCTTTATGTTTTTTTTTTTCCTCCTTTTTTTAATTTTTGATACTTTATATACATTTCCAATGTTTCC
>CM052701.1:58796657-58809536 GCA_028551405.1 Uromys caudimaculatus
ACATTTACACAATGGAGTACTACTCAGCTATTAAAAACAATGACTTTATGAAATTTGCAGGCAAATGGATGGAACTTGAAAATATCATCCTGAGTGAGGTAACTCAGTCACAAAAGAAGGAACATGGTATGTACTCACTGATAAGTGGATATTAGCCCAAAAGTCCGGAATACCCAAGTTTCACTTCACAGTAACTGCTGGACTGAGAGTGAGGTCCCAGATGGAGGAGTTGGAGAAGGGACTGAAGTAGCTGAGGGAGTCTGCAGCCCCATGGAGGGAGCAACAGTGTCAACTGGCCTGACCCCCGCTCTCCCCCTGGTCCTCCTGGAGGCTGGACCACCAACCAAAGAATACACATCGAGGGACCCATGGCTCGGACCACATATGTGGCAGAGGAGGGCCTTGTTGGCCATCAGGGGGAGGAGAGGCCCTTGGACCTGAGGGTGTTAAGGCCCCAGTAAAGGGGAATGCCAAGGAGGGAATATGGGAATGGGTGGGTGGGAGAGTGGGAGGTGGAATTCCCTCATAGTGGTGGGGGAAGGGGAGGGGATAGAGGGTTTCCAAAGAGGAGACCTGGAAAGGGGAAACATTGGAAATGTAAATAAAGTATCAAAAATAAATAAATAAATCAAAAAAAAATCCACAAGAGCTCAGTTGAAGAGGGCAATCACCATTAACCTATCCACAGCCTTTCTCTTTGTTGGTGGACTTGCTGTTGTCCAGAGTAGTTGGAGAGGTTTTCCAAATTGCACAGCAGTTGTAATTTTTTGAAATTCTTTGTGTTTAATAAACACTCACCAAAAATGGTTGCTCCCTTGAGTCTACATTAGCAAGCAGAGAGGTACATTTTCCTAGACATCTGATATCTTCATTAAGCTGCACATAGGTAAGTTCTATACAACTCACATTGCCCACTTTTGAAAGCACAATGCTGATGTATGTTTTCAAATGGAGGCATGAACGTTTACACAGCTCCAAAGCTCCATCATGGTTGACTGATGTATATATATACTGACACCACATAAAAGCGAGATGTGGAGACTATATTATTTATTCTTGTCTTTCCTCAGAACACAGTACTGAAGCATGGGGCATTACAGATAATACAGCTATCTAATCAAAGAACATAGTGAATCAGGACAGTCAGAACCCCATTTCTGCCGAGGAATCTTAAATGTTCTATATGGTGACGGTAAGGCCAGCTCTACAGAAACATCTTAAAATTGTTTTTGTCTACAGAATAATCTATATTTCCTTTTAAAATGCTTATTTTTACTTTATGTTTATGAATGTTTGTCTGCATGTATCTATGTGCAAAACACATGCACCTGCTGTGCAAGGAAGTCAGAAGAAACCATAGTATCCTCTGGTACTGTACTTATAGATGGTTGTGAACCGCCATGTGGGTGCTGCGAAGCAAACTCTAGTCTTCTATAAGAGCAGAAAATGTTCTTAACCACCCAGCCATCATGTCTCCAGTCCACTATATTTCCTTTTAATCAGCAAAGGAAACAATACATTTATTTGGAATACAATTTATGGAGGCACAATATTTTTTTGCTAGTATCTACTTTTAGTAATTATAACATTCAAAAAAAATACTAACTTAAAAACAAATAGCATCATTCTTCCTGGGATGATATGAGAAACATCTCTACAAATAAAGGTCAGAGAGGTGGATGACAGAATAGCAGAGGGCAAACAACAGCCAAAATGCAACAATCTGTGGATCAGTAGGAAGCCTTTCCCCCACATTTAAAAAGTCTAGGTGCAATGTATATGGTTCAGTAAAGACATCCATTCTTTGTAGTCCTTATTTTAATTCTATTAATGACTATTTGCTGATACAGCAAGGTGTTCAAGAAAAACGTTATTCATATTATGGGTATATCTAGCAATTTGAAATCATGTTGGGATTAGATGTTTGCCCCAGTAATTTTTTTAGACTATACTTTAATATTCCAAAGCATATGGTGTTGACAATTTCACCCACAGGCTCTTTTTCCAGAATGACTTCACTGATGGGCAATCACAGAATTTTTAGAATAGAGTTTCAATTCTTAATTTTACTTTCTCTATTTCTTTTCTGATTATTAACTCTGCTACTGTCAAATACCCATTCATCAATTTAAATAAGGAATTTATCAGCTCATCAGTGTGATACACTTTACATGGCTTTGTTCACAAACTATGTAAAGGAGGAATGATTATTTTTACTTCTCCATGTAAATGGAGAAGCCTAAGCTAAGCTCCAAGAGACAAGTTTGATTTAACAGTCTGGCCCTGGGGCGATGGTTCAGTTGGTCGTGTTCACTGTGTAAACATGAAGACCCAAGTTTGATTCCCCAGCACCTACCAAAAAAGCCAGGTGTGGCATTGCACACGTGTGGCATTGTACACGTGTCACCGCACGGCTGGGAGGTGGGGAGGCAATAGCTGAGGCTTTCTGCTCAACCAGCATAATGGCAACCTCAGGTCTTAGTGAGCGGATTTGTCTCAAAACAAAACCAAACCCAAAACCAAGATGCACAGGTCCTGATGAATGACACCTGAAGTTGACCTCTGGTCTCCACATTCACATGCACACAGGTCTAGCTACATTCCCTTCCCGTGTGCTCAGACACATGCATGTACACATGCACACATGCACATCATGCATGCACACACACAAGCACATGAACACACACACACCCCACGTGAAATTCTTCAGGATATATATTTCTGAAATTGTGAAAAATATATCTGTGTATGAGTGTATGCTTGAATGTGTGTATGTGTCTGAGTGTGTGTGTGCGCACATGTGTGCACCACCACATGCATTTAGGAACCTAAGCAGGTCAGGAGAGGGTACCAGATCCCCTGGAAGCAGAGTTACAGGCAGGAGTTGTTATGTGGGCCTGGGAACTGCACTTGGGTATTTTTCAAGAGCAAAGAGTGTTTTTAACCACTGAGCTATCACTCTAGGCCTCTATTTTGAAATTTTTAACTTACAGTCTCCCTCTTCGTCATTCCTTGCTAATTTTTGCATCTATTAATATTCATTGTTGAAAATTTGGAAATTACAGGCAATGATGAAGGAAAAAAATTACATTTCTTTGTCTTTTACAAATTCTACTTGCATATATACATATATAATTCAATATAGAACTACACATATCATTATTTATATATAAAAATAATTCAATACACAAATACACATGTAGATATGTTTATAACATTAAGATCACATTAATTTTGGATTTGTTTGTAGCCCTGACTGTCCTGGAACTCACTCTATAGACCATGTTGGCCTGAAACTCACAAAGATCTGCCTGCCCCTGCCTTCCAAGTGCTGGGATTAGGTGTGTGCCACCACCACTTGGCTGGCAAAAGTTTTTATATCTGAAAAAATCTTAACCTTATCTCACATCTATCTGTCTATCTGTCTATCTATCTATCTATCTATCTATCTATCTATCTATCTATCTATCTATCTATCTACTTATTTATGATTGGATATGGCACATGTGTGGAAATCAGAGTACAACTCATAAGCATCTGCTCTTTTCACAGTTTGGGTGCCAGATCTCAAACTCAGGTCATCAGCTTTGGTGGTTTTTTTTGGGGGGGGGGTAGTGGTAGGGATGTAAGGTAGTTTCTCATAATGTAGCCCTATAATCTTATGACCTAGGACTTTCTATATAGACTAGACTGGTCTTGAACTCAGAGATCTGCCTGCTTCTGTCTTCCAAATTTCTGGCTCTCTCAGTGTTTCTAGTGTTACTAATCACCCATCAAAGCATCCCATGAAGTAATCTATATAGGTCTTTTTCTTATGGACACTGACATTGTTTCTTATTTATCACTGTATATAAAATAAATTCCAGAAATGTTTACTTGACTCTTAGATTTAGGATAAAATTTTGGACACAGAATTGATGGTTCCCAGGGAGGGAGCAGCTTCAAATCACAGTACATTTTCTCCAACCAAGTCAGCACATCCAGGGAGCAGCATGTGAAGAGTGGTTCATGTTCTCCTTGCCACCTCTACCTCGCTGGCATTTCCTCTTTTTGGTGTGGTTTGTCACCTTTTCTATTATTTTAATAGAACTGATGAAGAAAAGATGGAAAAGTGAATTACTGGCTTTGTAAACTCAGTTTTAGAAGGTAGACCCAATATTGTCAAGTATTATGCATTCTAAAATAAAATACACTATTGAACTATGCTCAGGGCTTACCTGCCTTTGCCTTTGCAACTGATGTTTAGATTTAGGGTTATTTTCTGGAAAAGACCCAGTTGGATTAAAAGCATCTTGAGCTGGACCAATGGTGGGGGAAGATTTTTGATTCATGCTAATTCTTTTATTCTTGGCAAGGGCTGGCTTGACACACATGATTTGTAACACAGAAGAATGGGAAAGAGGACAGGAAGTAAGATGCTTTTTGTTTTTGGAGAAAACGCTAGAAAAATAAAAGATGGTAGTGTTTGAATAGCAGGTGGTTGAACATAAACAACTATAGAGTTAAAAAAAAATCCACACTTTTCTGAAAAATACTGGTATCTCACGTTTTCTTTTTTTATGGCTGTATTATGCAAGGAAAGTGGTACTTAAAAAGCCATAATCTATTGCTACAGGCATTAGTTTCCTTTTACAGTTCAGGTGCAAATGCAAGCGTGCTCTGAAAGACACGTTACGTGCTTTACTGTTTCTTCTAATAAACAGGGTAGAATCATGGACCACATGAATGTTGACTCCTAGAAAATTTCATCTAGAAACTGGAGCGAAGATAGAGATTTAAAACCACAGTGGGAACTTAAAACCCAGCGAGCTCAGTCCATTATTAAAGGAGATATTTTCCCACACAAGAATAAACTCACTAAATGGTCCCCTCCTTTCAGTTAGGTATTTAAGGGAACGGTTTAAGTGCTTGAAAAAAATATTTTGTGGTATCAGAAAGCATTGGAGTGTTTTAGGTGAGAAATTTAATAGCCGCCTTTTTAAAGACACTTGGGGAATTTTCTGCAATTGGGTTAGGACCTGCAGGCGCATGTCATGTGGTTAGGCGGGCTTTGCCAGCCTCAAGCACTGGCCTGGAAACCTCAGGATTTGGTTTCTCCACCCTCCTCCCGTCTCCTGTGTTTATGTATGTGGGAGAAGGCCTGTTGAGTGTGGCTGATCTCTCCCAGCTGTGGCCTCTCCATTCATCCTAATTTCTTTCTCCATAGCTCATTTGGACCCAAGCAGTGGTGAAATTGCTGACTGGAGAGTGTGTCCTGCCACAAAAGCCATAGGCAAGATGTGGCCACAACCAGAAGAGCATAGAGGGTGGAAAACACCATCTGGACTGTGCAATTTACATAGCACAAACTCTCCTTTTTTTCATCTAGGAAAAAAAAAATCAGTCATGCAGCTTTTGTTGCTCTGTGCTGTGGCCAGAACCCACTTACACTACAATCCTCTGTTGGTCAAAGAAAATGTCCAAAGGGACTTGAGACTATGCATTCCTTTTAAGTTTTATGGATTTTTTGTTTGTTTGTTTGTTTTTGTTTAGTTTTGTTTGGTTGGATTTGGTTTGTAACTCTGTGGACTTTTCTCCAGCTCAGAGCACAGAAAGCAAGTCTCAATTGTACATCTGTCATTGGTCACCCAGAAAGGGCTCTCTGTGTGCCTTGGAGATCTGTTTGCTAGTTTTTGATAGGCAAGGTGAGTTCACCCTCTGTTTAGATAAAGCCAACACCTCCTACAACCAATGATCTGTAAGGTCCATAGAATTGATGTATGCATGCATTTTTTTTGGTTGTAGAAGGAATGATTATTATTATTATTATTATTATTATTATTATTATTATTATTAATCACATTTAGTCATCTAGAGAAAAATGGAAATTTGAAAAAGACTAAATGTGATTAATATTATCTTTTATTCTGCAATGGAGATTCAGAATTTGGATGGCAGATTTTAAAGCTTTTTTTAAATATTTTAATTATTTATTGTGAGTGTGTGCACTCATGCACAAGTGTGGAGGTCAGAGTACTACTTGTGATTGTCGTTTCTTTCCTTCTATGGATGGTAGATTTTTGACAGTATTTTATAATGAGCAAGAGATCTGTTTGCTTTTATTTTAATCAACGGTAAAGATCTATTCTCTGGCTAGGATTAAGAATAGTTTTCTTAGTGATTTGTGTTCATTACAAATACTACCTGCCATTACTGAGGAATAGCAGAGAAATATTTTCATATTATAAAGACTTAACTGAACTGAGAGTCAGAGACCCAGCTCTGTCACCAGAGAGCTGCCATCTAGCTTTCCTGCCACAGTATCCTCATCTGAGATAGTAGGATGGAGATCCACCCCATTTCTGTAAACCCAACAAATGTCTCCTGAACATTCTGAATGCAAGCTGGGATGGAGAGAAAAGTAAAGGCTGATATTGACTGTTTTCTAAGCCCCAGCACATTGAAAGGAGCCAAATGCCACACACTTTACTCACTGTAGTCACTGAAGGTCATGCTCAGCTCCTGTGTCTTGTTTTGCATGTGATGATATTGCAACCTGGAACAGTTAAGGGAACCCCTGGAACCACAGCCTTTAAAAGACAGGACTTTAAAGGGCATGGGTTTCTCTGACATTGAAACCATAGTCAGAGCCATTGAATGTTTATTCTGATTAGAGTTTTGCATACACTCCCAGACATTCCATCTTTAATCTAACAGTGTCAGGTTGCTGTCCTTAGGTTTGAATCTGAAATGGCCCCTGCCCCCAGGCTGATGGTTTGAATGCTTGATCTCCAGCCTTTAGAGCCATTTTGGAAAGCTCTGAAAACTTTGGGAAATCATTCAGGGTATGTTGTCCTTTCCAATTTAGTACCTTGCTCCCTTTTTACTGGTCAGCCACAGTATAAACAGTATCCAGGACATGCTTCTGTGGCTGCATTCAGAGCTGCATTGTCTTGCCATTCTGAACATCATGATGGACTGTGTTCTCAGAAACTGTGAGCCCAAATAAATTTTTTCTCCATTAAGCTGATCTGTTAAACATTTTGCTACAGCAAATCAAAAGACAATAGAAATCCACCAGTCTTCCCATTATGAAGGGAAGTTAATGTAAACTATGAAAATTGAGGAAAACTACAAAGGATAGCAAGAGAGGTAGAGCAATAGAATGAAAAGTCACTTCTGAATTAGTCTAACACCACTATGAAGCTCCTTCTTCTGTGTCACACAGAGCCTCACTGGAAAATTAGATAGCCTTTATGTTTAAATATTTTGGGTTGACTTAACAATGGCATGGTCAAATTCATTAGGTCAACCGTTAGGTAACATCATGCAAAATACTACTTATTTTCTTATCCCTGGACATGGCTCATTCAAGGAAGGTAAGGCCTGAGTACAAGTTTAGGTGAGTTCTAGATCTCATGCAAACACCTTGGGGAACCTCAACAAGCCAGGCATGGCTGTTGAGAGGGGTTGGTGTAGCAGATAGCAGATCCATGCTGTTGACTTTCAGAAAGTGGGCCTTTAAAAGTGAGCTAATTTAAGAGTTAAGGAGTCTCTTTGGAAACGATAAATAGATGCTGTTTCAAAACCCAGGTGATCTCACAGAACATCCATTATTCTTCCCTCTTTTTCTGTCTCTTTTCCCATTTCATCTTCCTTTCTCCTCTCCATCCTTCACTCCCTTTATATATTCAGTATCACAGTTGTTTGAAGGAAGATAAGGCTGAGTGTAGAAGCATATTGGAATCTTATCAACTAAAAGCTCTCAGACACTTAGAAGGTGTCAACATTAATCAATTAGCACCAACCCAAACAAAGCTCATTTGCCAACAAGTGGCACAGTTAACCATGTGAAAATCTGGTAGATTATAACCACTTGGAGAACATTGTATTGTTTCAGATTCCTCCAATTTTCCATGAGGCAGCTGAGAATTGCTGGGAAGTGGAGCCAGGGCATTGCATCTTCTTGAATTTCGTAGATTGTTCTGGAATGTAGTCAGGTTTGGGGATCTACTGGGGTTGGCTGGAGTCTTCTCTCTTTGCAGACTTTTGTGAGTCAGTGAAGCTGGGAGGACTTGGTTTTCACTTGTGTCTAGGAGTTCTTTGCTGGGTTACAGAGGCTTTCCCTCTTCACTTGGAAAGTTACTTGGAAAGTCACTTAGATACCCCTTTCTACCACAGAGGAGCCAGAAACTCTTCCATATTTGTTTGTGATTCTTTTGAATTTCTAATTTTCTCCTCTTTTATTTCCTCTCCCCCCTTTTCTACTAGAGGAATGCAGTCAGTTCTCTACATTTTCTAGAGAAGAATGGAAATAAACAAAACCTTTTTTTTTCTTTAACATATTCTTTTTGTGCAAGCACTTTGGATCAAAATGCACTATGAGGGAAATTAAAACTTAAATTTCCATTAATTTCCTTAAGATATTTCAGAAATGTTGCACCATATATCAGAATTCTTTATGTCCTTTTAAGGTGTAACATATACTTTGGCATGCCCTCCATTTAACGAGATGCATTTGTCTAAAGGACACACCTTTCAGTATTGTGGATTTATTTGAGATTTATATTTTTTTTCATTATGTGTATGTGCTGTAGGATTCTTCCCTCACAGGACTTTTAACTGTAATTAAATAGGTTTGCATCTGAAGTATTTTATTTATTTTTTGAGATGACGGAAAGGACGAGCATTATATTTAGGTCAGTATGTACAAAGGAAGAAAAGAAATTTCCTGTGGATTATAAGTGAATGAACAGATTCAAATGAAATAAAATGAGTGACAGATACTGCAAATTTTCAGTTGTGGATTCTAGGAAAACCCTTAAATCAAAGATTGAAAGCTCTATAAAATTTAGAAATAATGATATACATCATTTATAATAAACTTTCCCTTTCTAGTGAGTTATGATTCAACTTTTATTATCACTTAAACTAGTCATGGAAGTATGAAAGGTAGATTCAAGAAAAAAATCCTGCCATCATTTTCCTTGTACTGAACAATATAAATTAGTTCATGTGAAATTTTCTAATAGTTGCACATTCTAAGATCAATACTAAAGTTATGTGTGAGAAACATCTATTTGTTTTTTAAAAGCAAAGGGAAAAAACCCCCTAATTTTGTGTTCCAATTTCATTCATTTCAGATATATAAACATATCCACACCACAGACACTGGCAGAAGGGTAAGGGCTAATGACCACGGCTCTGTTTGCCTTTAATCATTTAAATTTCATTAGGAAAAAGCTCACTGGAAAGTATATTAAAACCCAAGCTAAAATTGTTACTTCAGATCATGTTCTTGGAGAAGAAAGCAGAGTAGATAGTGTGCTTGAAGTTGTGACTCATGTAGCCGTGATTTAAGATTCAGCTGCATTTTATACTTTGCACCAAGCCTTTTAAATTGAACCATTTCCCCGGTTAGCCTGAGTTCTATATTCAAGGCCTACGCTAGCCCACACTTGGCCTACGAGGCAATCACAGTGCTGCCTCTGGCTTTCTTTCCTGTGTGATTTGAGAAATATTCGCATCACTAGTCGGCTCCTGGCTTTCTAACCATGCACAAACACATCACTGCAGGGCTCTGAGGGGGAAAATTCTTACACTTTGCTTAGAGCAATTCTGCCTTCTATATTCCCAAGAAAGTGACCTAAAGAAAACTTTTACCTACAGCTTGAAGGATGTTCCTTTCTAGTAAAGAATTTCCATTCCCTGAGATTAATCACAACTCCCTTTTGTGTGTCTGTGTGTGCATGATGAGCACCTGCTTGTGTGTGCGTTGTGCATGTGTGTGCATACACGTGCATAGAATTCAGAAATCCTTGTTGTGTCTTCCTGAGTTGCTCCCCACCTTATTTTTGGAGATAAGCTGTAGCAGTGAGTTTGTGCTACACCACTTTGGCTCCCGGCGGATCGCACAAGCACCTGCCCAGGAGCTATCTTTGGATCCAGTAATGAAAGACACATACTCATTAGCTTGTTAAAATGCTTTGACTACCTCAAAGGCTGGGCACTCCTAAGATTTCTCCAGCTACCCCAGGCCCAGCTGGGGAAGTGGCCAGTGGCCACTCACCTGAATTCTCACATGGCTGGCTGGCTTTCTCTTCTGCAGCTCTTGTGTCCCATCCTTCTTCCCCCAGTCATGGCAGTTCTTTTCCATTCCTCTCTATGTCCTGGCTTGTGAAACTCTAAGGGTCCGGTTCTGTGCCCAGCTATTGGCCATTGGCATTTTTATTGATTGATCAAAAACTAATTGGGGACAAGGACCTTTAGCATTTGGACACGCAGATTCCAGATTGAATCATAGCATTAGAACCAACTTCCAACATTAGGGTCTTTCAGTGAACTAGGAGTTTATCAGTTTGTCTACCCTGGCAGCCCCAGGTCTGGAGATCTTCCCATCTCTGCCTGCTCGGCCTTGGGATTATAGGTACACGGCTGATCCCAGGTTTTAGAGAGTCCTGTGGATGTTGGGTAATAACCGTGGTCCCCATATATCTGCAGCAAACGATTTACTCAGTGAGCAATCTTACCAGGCCCTCCAAACACTTTTCAATATGATTTCTCATTATGTCTCCACTCTGTGATAGCATCCCATCCATGTCCAGTTATGGGTAGCCTTGTTGAAACACAGTGGTCTACACAGGGAATTAAGCCATAAAGTGCACTTTCTTAAGGAAAACTCATTCAATTTACAAATCTTATTGATTAACTTGTGTTCTATGGCTGTAGATGGTATTTTTGCATAATGACAACAGCATGAAGAAAGAACATGCTCTCCTCAGCCTTTAATAGATTATGGACTGTTAGTGAAAGTTGAAAGAATAGACTTTGGAAATGTTTTGAGCTCACTGAGAAAATAGGATCAGGATGCCCAAATACTTTCCAACCAAATTTTAGTCACAAATGAACAACACACATTACCCAGACACTTTGGGTGTAATAAAATCATGAAAGACAAAGCCACTATGATAACCCCATAGTCAAATAAGCCAGGGATCTGTGAGGATGGCAAACAAATAAGGCTGCCATTTATCAGGCTGCGGAGTGAGATTCTACTATCGAGAAGATCTTGGTACTTATGATTATACGCATTAAGAATTCTCTAGAAGGCAGTTATACTTCTGTTTGTTCGTTTGTAAGAGTCTGGGTATTGAACCCTGTCCTGCACGGATTCAGGCAAGCACTTGAGTTAAGCTGTAATATCCCAGCCTCATTGGAATGTCATTGTATCAGGTTTCTTTTTCTTTCTTCCTTTTAAATGTTCTTTATGAATCAGTATCCCCCAAAGGTAATTAAAATGTACTGTTTTGCAAACAAAAATGATACACAGGTGAGTTCAAACAATCACATTAGTGGAAATATATGTAGAAGATAGTTTACTAGCTCTTTCGAGAGTTTAGCATTTACTGAAAAAAGAAAGAAGAAAAATATTGTTTCTTAGAACTTTCTAGGCACATGCTATACAATAGAACATTTTGAATGTCAGAGCCTGTCTTTAAACATACAATTCCAGTTTTGGGTCATTTAAAGGTGTGAGTTATTTATTTATTTTCTTCTTTAAGGCAATATTTGAAGAGATTTGTGTCTATGTGTGCACATATATGTCTTTCATTAAGTTCATTATGAAAGGAATTATTAGCTAGGCATGGTGGTTCACACCTATAATCCTCCTACTTGGGAAGCTGAGGTGGGAGGACAAAAAGTTCAAGGCTGTTTTTTAGCAATATGTCAAATTTTAAGCTAACCTGGGCTACATAAAACTCTGATTCAAACAAACAAACAATCAAATAACAACCAGAAGAATGGAACAATTAGTTTTCAATTGCATAGCATCTGGGAAGTCAATGGGTCTGGAAGGGGCTCTTAAAGCCAGTGATTAACAAAAGCTTTTTTTTTACATGGAAAAGAATATAGACATGAAGGTAGAATATGTAGCCAGATGTATAAAATTAAGGAATTTATAAAGTTTTAGGCATTTTTCTGTCTTTCCAAACAACAGAAAAGAAGCAGGTGGATTGTGTGGTTAAATGCTTAAGATTGTATTTTTTTATGTTTTCACCCTCAGCATTTTGATAGCCTTAATTTTAGTGTAGCAAATTGTAGTTAATTCTTGAGTATTGGCATTAATATTTAACAAACATTATGTTTTGGGTTTTTTTTAAAAAGAAAGTATGTGTTTTTAGATTTCCTTTGTGATTATGTGTACATTTATTATAATGAAAAAATTTCTTTCCAACAGAGTATTTCCATAATTATTATAAAATGGCAAAGGACTTCATGGAAAAATTATATATGTGTTTTAATTTTTTATTAATCATTTCTTTCACTCTGTGGTATGTGTATGTGAGTGGTGTGTGTGTGTGTGTGTGTGTGTGTGAGAAAGAGAGAGAGAGAGAGAGAGAGAGAGAGAGAGAGAGAGAACATACTGAAGACCCTGCACTTCCAGCAACACATTTGGGACTTCACATTAGGATAGAACTATTCAGTCCCATGGGAGTCTGCTCAATACTTTTACCTAGACCAAATTTGAGAAAGTAAATTAATTATCAAAAATGTATTTCAATTTTAAATAATTCTATATTTATTTCTCAACCTATGACTGGCCAATTAGCAAATGAAATGGCATATTTCTAAGACCAGGAAGTTTGAGTTGAATGAGAGAACTGGGAGAGGAGAAGTGGAAAATGGTGAGAGAGAGAGACAGAGAAGCAGAAAGAGACAGAGAAACAGAGAGAGACAGAAGGAGACAAAGAAAGACAGACAGAGAGAGAGTCAGAGAGACAGAGAGACACACAGAGACAGACAGAGGCAGGGAGATACACACAGAGACAGAAGGAGACAGAGAGAGACAGAAGGAGACACACAGAGAGATAGAAGGACACAGAGCAAGACAGAGAGACA
>CM052701.1:58809636-58850858 GCA_028551405.1 Uromys caudimaculatus
ATATATATATATATATATATATATATATATATATATATATATATATATATATATATATATGAGAGAGAGAGAGAGGGAGGGAGGGAGGGAGGGAGGGAGGGAGAGAGAGAGAGAGAGAGAAACACACAGAGAAACACAGAGGACACAGAGAGAAAGTGAGATGGGAGTGGCGCAGAAGATCTGACAGTTAATATCTTATCTTAACCCAGTTGACTTCAGTGGAAAGACTCCATTATGCAGTATTGGTTGAGGAATAGTTCTGCTGTCAAAAGGCTTGTATTTGTTCTGATTGAATGTGATTTAGGTGATCCCAGTGGGAAGGCAAAATCAGATAAAGTTGAGATCTGACTGGGTTTGCATGACCAATAACCTTTCCAATTTAATAGAATAAACAGTGCTTCTATGTGTGCTTAAGATATCGACATTATCTAATCTGGAATGAATTCTTTTCAGGGAACAGCAGGGTTTTCTGATGCCACAGTAAGGTATACCAGTTATGCAAACGCAGTTTGCCATCTGGGTGTTGCATAGTGTAAGACTTGGTTAGGATTAGCCTGGTCTGTAGAGAGAGCACTCTCTCTTGCTCTCTTGCTGTTTTTTTTTTTTTTTTTTTTTTTTTTTTTTTTTGCACTAACCACACCAGACTGTGTAGTTCATGAGTGGAATCAAATAATGAAGCTATCACATTGTAGGGAAGCAAGGCCAATTAAATTGTTTACTACTATCAAGAACTCTCTAGTACATATAAATGTAACCACATAGTTTTATGACTGCTTTCACTAAAAGTTAATAATACCAGACTTTGAAAGGTACATGTATAATATAAAATAATTTTTGATGTTTTCAGAGTCCCATTTAGGTGTGTGAAGACTACTGGCAATGGCGCTTTAGAATTTGTTACTACTTCCAAGAAGTGTCACAAGCCATAGGCAGTAAGAGGAAAGACAATAAATGTGTTCTTTTTCCAAGTATTTCAGCTTTTTCCTATTCAGGCAAAGATGTTGACTATTTGAAAGGAATACAGATGATTGATTAGACAGTGTAACTTAATATCCTGTGGCCCATGACTCCTTTAAAATTTTGGTGAAATTCATAAGCCCTTTCTTTGGACAATTCACACTTGTGCACATGCACACAAACACACACACATTTTTATCTATAATATATCATCTGAAAGAGTATAGAATTCTTAAAGCTCATTTATAAACTTCCTCTGGTTAATAACCTGTTTTTCTTCCCTGGCCTATCTTCACATAATCTACTGGAGCTTAGGGTCTTTAGGAGAGTTACGTGTTAGACATAATGAGCACTTTGGGACTCACTTTAATTTCAAGTTGTGGTCTGTTTATGATCCAGCCACAGGTCAAGTCCAGGTAATTATTTATACTTAAATGTCTAGTTAAAGAACTCAAGCAAAACTCAAGATTATTAAAAGCAAGCAATTCCTGATCTCCTTTACCAGATTTATATGTGGCATTTGAAGTCAGGAAAAACAGCTGTCCTCAGTCCTGTGTCACCAAGGCTGCTCAACAGGGTCCCATCATCTAATTGAAGGAAGGTTTCAGAAGTATAAGAATCCAAGAGATGGACAGTGGAGTATTGGGTAAAGGTATAGACAATAACTGGACAGGAGGGTCAGGCTAATGAATGGCCAAAAAATAGGATTGATTTTCCATTTAGTCTTTGGATCAGGCAGTTGGCTGGGTTGAGCACATCGGCAGAGATGTATCTGGCAAGGTAGATAAACAGCACTACTCTGGTCCCCCAGAAGCTACTCCTTTAGAGGAGCAAAGCATATGGCTGATGGACAAGATGCTACACCTTGATATCTTTTAGACATTATTCAATGTTTTCTTATGCATCTAAAAGTCATCTATACTGGAGTTGGAAAATCTTAACATGGAACCTCATCTCTGAAACAGTTTGGTGTAGAACTGACTTTCCTGGTGGGAACGGGACATGAATACTTCATTTATTTTCTTCATTCACTTGAAAATCAAATACTCAACTGTTTTGGGGTAGGGGCAAATTAGGACTGCCCTTATTCTATGAGGTGACCTGTGTCTATTTAGAGGAAGGGTAATTAAAACACATAAGCACACAGGCACATATACTATGCTAACTAGTGACCATCACTTTGCCCAAACCTACCCAGTAGAAGCACCTTTCCTGGTGACTACTAAGGTTCCATGGCAGCTAGCTAGCAGTAGCTCTGTGCTTAAGAACTCATGGTTACACTACCACACTGTTAAGTTGTTCTCAAGAGCTTCAGGGGGAACTGCAGTTGTTTGAATCCTGGCTTGTCATGTGCTACCTGTGTGTGCCAGTGGGCTGCATCTCATTGTTTTTTTTTTTTTTTTTTTTTTAATTTGTAAAATAGGACTAATAAAGATACTACTTACTTTTTAGGGTTATTATGAGGGTTAAATGACATATAAGTGTCTAAAATGCTTAGAAACAGCATCTAGTGCGTAGCTTTCAGTAAATGCTCATCACTAATATTCTTCTAACTATGTCATTCTGAGAAACAAATGATAATATTTTATTCATGTAATAAAATTTTCAGTAGTTTCACGTTACTGACAGAATAAAGTTCCAACCCTCGACCTGACATTTAAAGCCTGCTCACCATGTGCTTTTGGTTATATATATGTACCCCTCTTTCCTTGACATGCAATACAGCTTTCCTTTAGCCACACTGGTTTTCTCACTGACAGCCCCATCTTAGGACATTTACCCACAGTTCTAAGTTTTCTCTAGTCTTGCCAAAGATACCTGATTGTACAATACAGACGATGGATTTCAAATGGCACTTGAGAGATGAGGCATGGGAAAGTACAAGAAAAAAAAATCTTTGATGAGTGCAAGAACAAAGAAAGAGAGAGGAGAGAGGTCTAAGTGCTTTTTAGCTAGAAGAAAACAAATTTATATAAAAGATCTCTACTAATATTCTCTACCTTGGACTTCGTTATGTTCACCACACTGTACTATACCTGTCAACAAACAAAACCATAAGGCAGTTCCCTGGAACTCCTTTCCTAACACTTTTTACTTAAATTAAAAGGGCTAACGTGTCTACTACATACTCAATTTAAGAAGAACATAGCAGCTAAAATACAATGGTGGTACAAAGACTGACATTTTAGAATTTAGCTAAGGAATTAAATGCATAATTTTTTTTCAAGTTGCCTTCAAATATCACCCTTTGGGCTGTTGCTTAATTTGCAGAAACATGAGCCTAGTTTGAACATTAATTAATGAAAGAGAAAAATGAAAAGGAGGAAAGAGAAAGGTGCCCTGACCCCTTGTGTTTATCTTCCTGCCTGCCTTCCTCCAGAAGTGTCTTGGCTGCTACGAGAAACCATCTAATTGCCTCTTCTCCCATCCTCATGACCCAGCTTTTCTGTTTTGTGATGATTGCTTTGCTGAGGGAGAGAGGCTAAATGCCGTTGATTTCATTCTTTAGTTTTGGTGATTATTTCCCATGCCCAGAGGAAGAGTCACCTGGGATGCCATATCAGAAGTTGCTAACTATCTGGCCTTGACTTTGAGGGCAGATGAAGCTACTGAGAAGTGTCCAGGTGCCCACGGGTGAATTAAATAGTTGGGTTAACTGGCCTTTTGCTTTTGAAACAGACATCTCAGCAACACTCCACACAGCCAGGTAGGTCTTCATCCTCCTGACCTAGGCTAAACTCTGACCCAGGAAGCATGTGAAAACACTGGACTAAGAAAGACCTATTTTTCATCCTGAGCTCAGGCATTCATTATTTTAGTTGCTTGTTTTAAGTTTTCACCTATGAATGAAGAGCTGTTTGTTCAAGTGCTTTTCTAAGGTTTTATTTTTATTTTTTAAAAAAAGGTACGTGTTTTTGAAGAGGGTGGGCTGTGCCTGAAGAGTCCCCAAAAAGATGTCAGATTCCCTGAAGCTGGAGGTATAGGTGGCTATGAGCAGCCTCATGTAGATACTGGAAACTAAATTTAGGTCCTCTGGAAGAGCAGCAATCACTGGTAACCATAAGCTGCGCCATCGGGTTTGCTTGAATTGCTACAATAAGACAGTGAACAGGACTGGATTTGGGTTCTTTGTGCATTGGTGAGGAAGATATGTAGGGAATGGGGGATGCCAGCTCAGCTGCAAATTAACAGTGGAAAATCCCAGATAGTGGGGTAGCTGTGGAGAGAAGATTGTGTGGAGAGAAGAAAGTGACTGACAGATTAGGGAAACTCTTCCTGAGGATAAAGAGGTATGACACAGGGCAGGAGCTCACAGGGAGAGGATTGAATGGGTAAAGAGGTAGACCAAGACAGACATTAGCATTTTATCTTTGAAAGATAGCAAAAGGTGAGTGTGCAAAACGAGGTCAGAGCAAGAAGAGATCCAACAGAAGAGCTAGAGCGGAGCTTTGAGACTTCATTGATACCGAGTAGCACTGTCATGGAAAAACAGGATGTAAGCCACACATAATATTAAATTGTCTAGGAGCAAAATGGAAAAAAGCACAAAGAAGGGTTGGAGGTGTTTAGTAAAGTGCTCGCTGCTAGCATGAGGACCTGAGTTTGATTCCAAGAACTCCTATGAGAAAAACCAGGCACAGTGGGGGAATTCTTAGTTCCACTACTGGGGAAACAGAGGTCCTGGGGCTTTCTTGTTGGGCAGTCTGGACTACTTGACATGCTCAATGCCAATGCATAGGTGGTTCCTGAGGAATAACATGTAACGTTAACCTATGGCCTCCATAAGCTCGCCCCTCACGTGAATGTGTACCCTCACATTCACATGTACCCACACAAGAATGCATCCCCCCAAACATAAAAAGTAGAGTCATCTTTAATACATTATACATAATTGGATTTATATAAATATAATTTTCACAGGTAGTCACTAATGAATTAATGAAATATTTGAAAACCATGTTTAGATTCAATCTTTGAAATCAGGTATGCTTTTTACATTCATTATACTGCCAATTTGGCTGCCAAAGTTTCCTTGTGAATACTTGATCTATAATGAAGTTTTATGAGATTTATGCCTGAATAATAGATGTATATATTTAAATTACATCATATATACTAAAAATTTTTAATGATTAAATTAAGTATCAGCTTTTAAATGGCAATTAATTGAAGTGAGATAAAATTAAAACTTCAGTCTTTCCCATGTAATGGACACTATTCAAGTGTTAAATAGTTGCATCTGACTAGGGCCACTATACTACATAGCATGGCTTATTGAACCAAGTAGCATCACTTGATTAGTTTTAAATAGACATGGTAAGAACTAACAATATTGGAACATGTGGCTGAGGAGAACCAATCAGAGTGCTTGGCAACTGTTTTCTCTTAAGGGACAGATAGTAACTAATTGAGGCTCTCTGGGCTATGTAATATCTGTGTCAACTACCAAGATCTACTGTTCTAAAGGAAAGAACCCATGCAGGAATGGTCATGGCTATGTTCCAATAAAACTTTATCGGTAGACACTAGAATTTGGATTGCATGGGCCATGAGCTATTGTTATTATTTTTTATGTTTTAGTGTGTGGGGGGTCACTTAAAACTGTAGAACTGTTTATTGCCTTTAAGACAGATAGCAAAGACAGGTTGTACACCGGAACTTTACTGCCCAGGGATCCTGAGTGGCAACCCTGTGAAAGGGGATGATGGTTTTCAGCAGTGCAAGAAATGTGCGTCGTGTGATGAAGAAGGCTCTTGCTGACTGGGTGGAGAGGGAGGGAGGAGAGAGGTCAAGAACAAAGCCAGCCACTCGTCTTCATTTTGAGCCTGACCAGATGCTTCCCACAGTTTCTTTTACTGCCAACAATTCGTGATCTATTATCTTTGAGTAGAATCCATTTTTATTTTTGTAGCAAATTTTGGAAGACTCTTCTTCCTTCTTCAATGGGTGCATTCCAGTGTCTGAAAACTACAGACCAGGAGATGCTCTTTGTTTAAGGAGTGTGATGAAGTTTAGCTGTTCGTGTATAACTCCATTAATTCCTTTTTCAGAATTTCATACTTACATGTAGAATGGCATGCATCAGAAGCAAACTTGTATGTTCAGTGTCATCCTTCATGTCTGCAGAGTCCTGATAAGGTTAAATGGGTTTATTTTAGACAGGTTCTATGGGACTTCTTGATCATTCAGTTTTCTCCTCCCTCCTTGTTTTATCTTATTGTAGTTATTCTGGTGGGCAGGGGCTTATGGATTAAAACAGTAATGGATTTTGTTTTTAGCTTTGGTTTGAATGTGTCCTTTCTCTTCAGATACATAAGGCATCTCCAAAGAAACTCATAAATTATAGACAAAGCAAACGTTAAAATTAGACCTGAGTGTGGTGTAATGCCCAAAGAAAACTATTTGAAAAGGTTACAAGCTGTCAGAAAACAATTTGTATGGTTAAAAGCCACACAGTTAGGTGTTGTTAATGGAGGATGTGTAAGATTATTTGGATGTTGGTGGCTTAGTCCATCTCTGTGGCAACTAATCCCTGCGTTCCTGTGGAAGCCAGAGACCTGGAATTTGACACCCATTATCCCAGGGAAGTGTGTGCAGGAATGTGTCATTTCACATCAAACAAACAGCACTTCTTCTTTCTCCAGATTTTAATAATTCCCCACCCCCTCCCAAATTGTCATTGGTGCTGATTGTCAGAATAAAGACTAGTTACTTCAGCGAAAGAATCATAAAGCCAATCATGTGGGTAAAATTACGGAGCCAGCCAGCCAGCTGGTCTCTATTTGGCTCTACTTTGCTTCATTAGTTTATGGGGCGAATTCACTCCATATTTAAGGAAAGCAAAAACGGCATCAAAACTAGTTTGTAATTAATTGCAGCTTTTTAGAAAGGAATGCGCTTGCAAATGGAGAGCATGCAGCATCGGATGCTGCGTTCTGATTACATTATGGACCTGGCTGAAATACAACTTTCTTTTGTGTTTATGTTAACGCTGAATATAGGATAGACACTTTTCAGACCCTAAGCACTGTCATACAAGTTTTAAGAGTTTCTCTTGGGTGACTTGAGGACTTTTAAACAACACATCTTCAAACAATGTTAAGAGTCATCTGGCAGTGTGATGCCCTGCAGTGTGAGCCCAGAGTCTGTCTCCTTGGGTTGTCATCCAGGTGATTAGATGGGCCTGTACCACTGTAAGCGGATGCTGTAATGCTTGCACATCCCACAGCATTGGTGTTTCCATGCTTTGTTTGGGGTAAGATGACTAGTGTTAATTACTTGGGCATTTAATGGGCCCAGAAATAACAAATACACGATTCCCTTGATTTGGAAACCATTTACTAAACGACATAAACGCACTCAAGCAACTCTGGATTGGTGCCTCTGCATATGTACTGCCTCATAACAAGGGCCAGAATAAGTACAACGAACATAAATGCTTTTAAAGCATAGGAACCCAGTAGGCTAGAGCACTAATATTTAATGCTAACTCTCATAAACACAGAAAGGAAAAATCTGTTGAACAATGAAGCCAAATATCATAAACATGCCTTCCTGTGTCAGACGAGAGTCAGTTCTCAGAAAACATGAGGCAAAGGCAGAGAGAGAGAGAGAGAGAGAGAGAGAGAGAGAGAGAGAGAGCACACAAGCTTCCTTGTTTAGCTGTGGTGGGAAAAGGCTGCCTCAGGGTCAGTCAAGTTACTGACAAGACTCTTGCATTGGAAGTGATAGCTCTTTCAGATGTGAGCCCCATGACTCAAGATGAGGAACTCAGAATGCATTTTGAGGGATGTCCAAGTCTACAAATCCCTTCCAGATGCCACAAGATCCAGAGATTCCATTCCATGTGAACTTGAAAGAGATTATCTACAAATGGAAAATTAAAGAAAAGGTAGAAATATATGAGCACCCATCAGAGAAGTGAATTTCTTTCAAGCAAGAGAGTTTTAATTCTGTCATGTAGCATTGGGAAACTAAGCAGCAAAGAAACCGGATGTGTGTAACTGTCTCAAAATTATGCTTCCTTAGCATGGTTTGGATAACACATGGGGTATTTTGCACATAGGTTAATTAGTATTAACTAATTTTACAAAATCTCTCATGAGGTCGGTAGGAAAAGTATTATTGTCAAGATTTTACAGGTGCAGAAACAAATCCAGAGGGGTGAAATGATGAGTCTTCGCAGCTCGTAAGTTCTGAACCCTATGGCTGCCTCTGCTGGACTGTCAGCTTCCAATATTCTGTATTGGTTCCAAATGTAAACACATTTCCTCCTCATGAAGTAGTGAATCACAGGGAAAAGCTAATGCATGGAGGAGAGAAGAAGGGGATAGGGGGACTCAGAGCCATCCCCCTGCCTTTGTGTTTACTTCTAAAGATAACAGCTTTACGGTAAATATGCTGAGTGGCCCTGGAGCAGATAGGTTATGTTTGCTGAAAGGAGAGGGATCACCTAGAACTTTCAAAACCCAGCCAGTTCTATGCAGGAGCCAGACTGTTTACTGGGAAAACCCTTCAAAGAGCTCTCAATTCCTCCTTCTCTTCCATAAGTGGTAATGTCAAGAAAGGAAAAAGGAAATTTTTGCTTTGAAATGATATAGGGGCTAAAAGAGTGAATTACATCAGAAATGTAAGTTTAACAGCCTAAGTTATACAAATGACACATAATAAATACAATGTATATAAATGCACATAATACAATGTTATAGCAACATTGTAATTGTTAAATTAATTGGGAGAGGGATAACAATTTTAATCACTTTATGAACTATTCATAAAACTAGAGATCTTCCTTTTATGAATTAGTGATATTTAATACACTTTCATAGACTTTCACAGTACAGAGAGCCCGAAAAGTAGTTCAGGACATGTTCCTGAAGTTACTGTCCATTTCTTTGTATTGTTCTCAGCTCTCAGATCTCTATTCAGACTCACACGGGCCATGCTGCTCTGCTTTTAATAATGAACCAGAGCTGGGCAGTGGTGGTGCACGCCTTTAATCCCAGAACTTGGGAGGCAGAGGCAGGCGGATTTCTGAGTTCGAGGCCAGCCTGGTCTACAGAGTGAGTTCCAGGACAGCCAGGGCTACACAGAGAAACCCTGTCTCCCAAAAACAAACAAACAAACAAACAAACAAACAAACAAACCCCAGGTTTCCCCCATCACAGTCAATTGGACATGACAATTAATTAACAGGAATACCCCCACAGACAGACAGTTTTTAAACTTTTCAAAACATTCTGGTTGCAGGGGCAGGAAGTCCATTGACTTTTTTTTCGAGACAGGGCTTCTCTGTGTAGCCCTGGCTGTCCTGGAACTCACTCTGTAGACCAGGCTGGCCTCGAACTCAGAAATCCGCCTGCCTCTGCCTCCCAAGTGCTGGGATTAAAGGCGTGCGCCACCACTGCCCGGCTTTCCCAGCCACTGTGTGGGCTGCCCTGAGCTCCAGAATTTGGGAGCACCCCATGTCTTACTGTAGGATCTAAAATGACTCATTTCTTTAATACAGGAGTAAGAATTCTCATGATCAGCTAGTGGTAGAGGTCGGTGAGTGGGACACTCACTTAATGGCTGGATGTGGCGTAGAAACGAATCATCAGGTCGGGCTTGTGCTTCCCTCCACCTCATTGCTCCTATAACTTTCCTCAAATTTAGGGAGGTACCAGTTGTATACTAAAGTCAGGTTGTCATGGAAGCAGGACTGACAGCAAGGGATCAGGAATGGGAGGGAAGGGAATATAAGATAGTGAAAAAAAAAACCCGTAAGGCTAAGGAAGATCTGATTCATAGAATTCAGGTTCAGGAGGAGTTCAGTGCATACTGATGTCATTTTCTCATCAATGTGTCTCCCAGGCTGGTAAGGGGAGGGCATTTGGCTTTGCTCATGGATATTTTAAGGGTATATTAAGAAATTTACTTTTGATAATTTTCCAATTTTGAATGCTAGATAGCTGGTAATCTGTTGCTGGGATGTCCATGTTTCTGTATTGGCCTTGGAAATTCAATTCCTGAGCATGTAAAGCCAAGGACACAGACTTGGACTTCTGGAAACCAGCAACAGAACACATCACATGACATATTTGAGTGGCCAGGGGTAGGTACTGGCTAGTGCCACTGTTCTCTTCTTGGACAGAGACATTCATTACAGAGTTATAGAGAAAGTAAGGGGGTAGGAAGAGTTTATTGGAAGAAGTTTATCCTTAAAGTTATTCCTTATCATTAGAGGAAGTCTTGCTTATCTTAATTTCATGCCATTATGATGTTAAGGATACAGAGTGGTAACACATAAACAATAGTGCATTTTCAAAACCATCTAAGATAGCACTATTAAAATTTAGTCTTTTATGAACAGAAAACTATTATTCATGGGATTTTTTGATATTAAAAGAATGTGAAAGAAGAGGTTTAAAAAGTCATCCACAATTTTTCCATTCAGAGAAAAATCTTCATTAATGTACTTTTAAGAAGTGTTTTTTAAGAACTGGTTTTTTTTTTTTGCAACTTATGGAAGAGTTCATTTTGACTTATGAGTCCAGAGGGAGAGTCCACAGTGAAGGATGGGGGGAGGGATGGCAGCATCTATAGTGAAGTGTGGGGAGAGGGCAGTTGGCCAGAGCAAGAAGCGGAGAGATCACCTTTCAATCACATACCAATGGATACCCCCATGTCCAGCCTATATGAGACTTTGTTGTGAATTTTAAGAACTTTTAAAAAAAATGTATTGAAGTACGTAAAATTTTCTTAATACTTTAAGGTAAACATATAGTGTATGCAATAAGAATTAAACTTATTTGAAAAGGTTTAAAGTGAAAACGGCAAAACTTTCTCTTTTTAATATGTGCTCTTGTGTCTTGGTTGATTATTATGTAAAGAAGGGTTCTGTGCATGCAAAGACTTAAATCCCTGGTTGTCTGTTACAGGAGACAATTCTGACATGATTAGCAGTATGTAGTAAATAGACTCTGTATACTGTGAACAAAAAGATCATTCAAGCCCTTGGAAAGAGTTTTCATGCTACTTTAAATGGTACGGAATTGAAAATATGTAAATGATTTACTTCTGGAACTCTCCATTGAATATGTTCAAACTTGTTGAACAGAAGTCACTGAAGCTGCAGAATGTGGAACTTAGGATGTGGTCTCTCCAGGTTTCCATATTCCCATGTTAGTATGATATTTACATTTCATTTTGCTATTGGTTACAAATGATTCTATATTTGTCTGAATATATATATTTGATGTTTTGAAATATATGTATATTTGAAATATAAATATGTTTGATGTTTTGAAAAAAAATATATATATATATTTGATGTTTTGAGACAGAACCTCTTATAGCCAAAGATGGTCGAAACTAGCTATGTAGCTGAGGTTGGCCTTGACCTGATCCTTCTGCTTCCATCTCCAGCATGTGGAGATTATAAGCATGGTTCGGCCACCAGGCCCACTGGCTAATGCTATACTTTTGATGACGAAAATTTAAAGTAAGTAGAACAGCTTTTATCAGACTGTGGTTATATAAATATTTTATTACTCAACCACATATTTTAAATTGATGTGCAGAAGATGGAGTACAATATCTTTAAATTCTTGCAGAGGCAAATATTTCTAGCATGAACCCTGAAGCAGGTCATATCCGCATCTTCAACTTTTCTAATTGATTTTTCTGATTCATATTCAGTCACTCATGCTTTCTTAATCTTTGATTATCATCTAACTTACAGTCTTTTCCATCTGTCCCTTTTAATGACTAGTTTTTATGGAAATGGCTTGGGTCATAAGTTTCTGAGTCTCTGACTTATAGATAATTACTTTGTTTTGTTTTATAGTGAAATAACAAAGCATAGCTTCAAAACAATTTCTTCCCAGACTATTCCATGAACTGTTTCATTGTTTCATAGCACTTGGACAACTTAAGTTATCCTTTGTGTTAATTTTGCTTTATTTTTAAGTCTTTCTTCATGGATTTTTTTCAGTTTTAAAAATGTCATCTTCCTCCTTTCCTTCTTAATTGCTCATAAAGTGGACACTGGATGTCTACATCTCTTAACATTTTCTTCATATTTTTCCTGCAGGATTCTAGATTTTTTTAATGAGTAAATACTCAGAAGGTTAAAAGGAATTGGTCAAAAATAGCAAGTCTGATTTTTCTTCAGTATTGAGAAAGAAATCTTTACAAAGGAAGCATATCTAAACATTTCACCAAAGCCACCATGACCTTGGCTAGTATGTGGTCACATCCTCGTGGAAGATCACAGGGAGATGGTGACAGACATTGATGGCTCTGTGTGGGAGGAAGCACTTTCAGTTCAGTGCTGTTTCCATTTGTTGTAGCTGATTTATTTTGTATACATTTCTTACCAATACTGGATTCCAGCTTCCTTTATTTTAAAATGATTCCTGTATAAGACTTCCAATGTTTATTACTCATGAAGCAATAAACTATGTTATTATCAGAATAGTCAGCCAGGTAGCCACCAAATGCTTATTGAGATTATTGTTAAGACTACTATTCATTCATTTAATTGAAACATATAACCAATGAAATTATGGGAATGGAAACACTTGGGAGGGTAATATAGCCTATAAAATATATGTACCATTCTGCAAAGTTTGGACTTTTAATCACTACTCTGAAAATGGAGTTTGAAGAGAACACAAATGTATCCCTGTAAGCAAAGTTTTAGATTCTTAGTAATTTTATTATTATATAGAGTTTTTTTTCTTTCTGTCTTAGAGTGGTGGGAGCCTCAAGCAGAGGAAGCCAGGGTTAAGAGTTGCATACTCCAGGAATGGGACTAAGAATTTTCTTCTTCCCATCTAAGAAGATAATCTAGCAGATCTTTCAAAGGGAGAGAGTGAAAGCCTACTTTTAAAAACCTGGCATAAGTGAGTTAGCATTTTATGTACTAAAGAATTTGTTTGTGTAAAGGATGCAGTTGAGTGGCTTCCAACACATGCACATAGTTGTACAACCATCAAAACTTTATCAGACATTTTTATTACCTCCCACAAAGAAACTCATCGACATCTTACCTTAATCCACCACCTCCCAAATTCTACACACACTCTAATTAGCTTTCTGCTCCCATAGATTTTCTCATAGACATTTCCTCAGAATGGAGTTGTCCAATGTGATTAGTTCATGTATTCTGTTTACAAAAGCTGTATGAGATGGCCCCAATGCAGGGTCATGAGGATCATCTCTAAGAGATTTATTAATCTCATGCTGTGATACTTGCGGCTTCCCTTGAGGGGTAGCAGAGGATGAAGCAAGAGTCTTGGCAACAATGACTTTCACTCTGCAGTTTGAGATGTACTGAAGCTGAGCTTGGTCACTGCATGTCTGCATTGTTGGTGAGCAGAACCATTTAGAATGGTCTTTGTGCTTGAGTGTTGCTTGCTTGAGACTAAACTCCCTGAACAAAGCACTAAAAGCCAAGGAAGACTCACAACATAGCTTTGGTGTAGATTGTTGTCTCCTCTCCCAACCCACTACCTGTGCTGCACAAGTCACAAAGAGCCACAAAGTCACCATGAAATGAAGAATCTGATTCTGTATTACATGAACATTAAAAGAAACAGCTTTGGCCTTGTTATCTTTTCCCTCACACTGTCCCCTACTGAAGCTTTGGAGGACCCTGAAACAGAAGTTGTATTAGGTAAGGAGAGCGGTCAAATGGAGAAACACACCCCATTCTTCTAGTTGTGGTCTTCCACTGCAAAGCAGGCATGGGTTCAAGTAGGGGAGCAAGCTTTAACACAAAGTTTTGATTTGGATTGGATTGGATATTTTTACAACAGAAAATAATAGGATAGTCCCAAGATATTGACAAGACTCATGAGCTATTTTTGAGTCCTTTTGCCTGTGTGCCATAGGAAATAGTGTGATGAACCTGTACAGTTTTTGGTCATAAGGTGATAGTGCAGTCAGGCCATGAAAGCCTGACAAGTAGCCATTCATAAGTTCTGTCCAAGCCTGTGGCTTGGAGTGCCCTTCTCGGTTATCAATGACTCTAGGGATTGCTTAGCTCACCTGCTGTGATTAAAGGCCAGCATCACCTTAGGAGATCTCAGATCTTTTGCTAACAGTTAATTTGATAAGTAAAAATTTAATCAATGAAATATCCCCTGAACTAGTAGCATATACAGAAACAACACTCCCATTTCAGGTAGCAATATGAGCGCTTGAACTAACAAAAATAGACTGTGTGGTTAGTGTACTCCTAGACACTGCATTGAAGTACTGGCTTAGTCTCTAAGAACCCAGGTCCCAGGGTCCTGTGTTTGGTCATGTCAGGCCCAAAATCAGGGAAAAGCTTATTGGCTAAAAAGCTTGGCATGACATCTTAGAGACCCAGAGCACGGAGGCCCTTTACACAAACAGAACAAATCCCTTTCAGTGCTTTTAGACCTTAACAAATATGGTGATGTGTAAAACTCCACACCCCCCACTACACGGCCAGCTCCCACCCTGCAAACCCTGAACTCTTTTCAGCATTTCTTAAATCTGCACCATTGAACAATCTGAGTTCATTGTAACAAACACAATCTCATTGAATTCAATTCTGAAGAAACTTTATACTTGAGGAAAAAGGACTGATCCTGTATTCTCTTTAGTTTAAACAAGGGACAGAACACAGCAAATGAGAAAGGAGAGCAAGCTGAGCTCACTGGGATGGATGGGAAGGGACAGAGTAGGAGAGAAAGCTCCGTAGGCTTCTGTTTGGTAAGAAATCAGTTTCCAGGTGTCCGAGGAGCAAAAACACAATGTTAATGTCAGGGCTTTAGTCTGTGACTGTGTCATGGGTACAATTTTATTTCCCTACCACAACATGATACATTTGATTCAAATTCTTTCCTATTGAAAGTAGGGCTTGGAGTCAGGGTCATAGGACCTATAAAGTGGGAACGGAAATGCATGCTGGTAGCTATTTGTAGAACTAATAAAAATTAGAGAAATCTGAGTCTGTATAGTTTGCATTAGCTTGCTGGCCATCCTGGGCTGATAAACCTGCACTGTGACCCAGGCACATGTGATGCAGTCAGTGCCTGGTAGCATTATGGTGATCTAAGGCACTTTCATTACTCATCCACTCCTTCAGTTGTATCCAGGGTAAAAATAATAAGCCATAAGCTTCCCTGCTGCTTAACCCAATAACAAATCATTCCCAATTCCAAGCCCAATGTCTATTATTCAAAGCAAATTAGGATCAGGCAGACAGATTTCCTCTTCCTTCTCTGGGACAGCTGACCTCCCTCTGCTGAAGCTGCCGACCCATGCAAATGTTACACTTAGGATCTCACTCTTGATTTTAGGGTGCTACAAATCCCTAATAACTTAACAAGCCAAACACAGAGTTAGCTTTGCAATGCTTCAGCACACAAATTAGCTAGACAAATAAGAAGGATTAAAAAAATCTTGAAAATAGCACTTATCATCAGTCTCCCATTCAGAAATAATGAAGGGAGATGGTTTATACAGATTTAGTAATGAGACATGACATAAATGTAAATATAACACGTTATGACCTTTCTTCTGAAGAACAATAAGCATTTGTTCATTATTGAGAGCCTCTTTGTTTACAATGAATGTGGCGATGAATCGAAGTTATGACATCAATTAAATCACCAGTTTATATTATTTTCAAACTGAGAAAATGCAGACATTTTAAGGTAGGTGGCAAAAATGATGAGCTACTGTCTATTCTTGGTCTCTAAATGAGTTATACATATTCAAAAAACAGCATTAAAGATGCTGTTCAAAGCCAGGATCGTATATTATGCTGTTCCCCCTGAACAAAGATAACATTTGTAGGATTCCATTAGCAATAAATCTTTTAGATTTTTTTCACTTAAACTCTTTTGATCCCAATGGGAAGAATAGATAATCAGTAAATAGAACTCTGATATTGGCCAGGAATTTCCCCAAATTAGAGCTGAAGTATCTTGACAGGGGGATGAAGAAAAAAACTCACCCAAGGATGCTGATGAATGCACTTGAGTTTTTCTTTAAATGCACCACTAAAATGAAAACAAAAGTACTTACCTTGTCACATTTGAAAAATACAGGAAGTATAATATACAATTACCAGTGATATAAAGTAAATATCCTTGGATAAAAACAGTCACAGTCCATAGCATAGTCTCAAAGAATAGGGAGCTTTAATATGTTTTAGAAGTATCACATAATAAAATCTAAATAGTTAGACGTTATGTATTTTTCCTCTTAGTGATTTTAATTGTAGAGCAAAAGATAGTTGGAGAATTGTTTTTATAAATTCTTTGTTGTATCACTCCATGCAGTGGTTATGTCAGGAAAGAAAAACAAAAAGGTGAGGGGGGACTAAAAGCATTCTGGAATATTGTATGCAAAACCAATAATATATTCTAGTTACAGGAGGGCATGATCAACCTTGACCATGTTACATAAGTGTCTGGCACTGAAGGACATTCCCAGGGAGCCCTGTGGGATGAAATACTGGAGAAGAACCAATTTCTTTCCATTGACTGTAAAAGAAAGAGGCTCAGAAAAGGTAGACTAGACCATTCCCAGGGACTGAGCTTAGAGATGAGGGTCATTTCTCTAAGGTCAGGGTGGCACATCATTCCCTCTCCTTGTAAAGTGGATTGGATATGGATTTTCATTGAGCAACACCTTAGCTCCCGGGGCCACTGGAAACCACCAGCAGGTTGTGGGAGTGTCAAGAAGACTGCTGGTAGTGGCAACATCAGAGGACATTCTTCCCTCAAATCAGTTTGTAAAGATTGCTCATGGTGACTCCACTGGGAGACACCATTCACCCCAAAGCCACTTAAAGCTGAAGCTAAAATATACCAACAATAATGTGAAAAGGGAGGATTTGGGTGAAACTTTACCCCCAAAACACAAAATGTAAAGTAATCAAAGTTCTTTTCAAACAAACTTTAAGTTACAATAAAAATTATTCAAATGAATTGCTAGAACAAAGGGTTAACCAAATGTGGATGTTTGAAGGATCTTTCTGGCATTATTTTAGGGCATCAGATTCTGTACTTCATACTCTCCTTCAAAAACAAATTTTCACAAAAATATCATTTGCAAAAACCCTTCTGTAGCATTACTAATCCTTAAAACGTGGTTTTGTTATTATTTGACTTTTAAATTGATCACTTTTGAAGTTGATCATCATTTTTTCCCTCGTTACTTCAATTTTCTGACTTTGGAAGAGTGAGGGAGGTCTTTGCCGGTGACTTGGGCAGGTCTTCAGTCCCATCCTACTGTACTTTATAAAGCCTGAATTTTGAAATGAGTCTTTATTTTAGCTTTTAACTTTGGTTTTCTATTTGCCCTGGAAGTTTCAGGCTTCAGACTAACAGGCTACTAACTGATCAAGATGTTGGTCTCATGACTCAGAACAGTGGCATGTTAATTGAAGAGAGTAACTGAATTGTTACTAATTTTATAACTGGCCAGTTCACAGGGGAAGATTCCTATGTTATCATAGCCTCTGATTTCCTATGATTCCACCAGTAACTGATGAGATTCACAAAATAAGCACTCAGATAAAAGCAAAGGCACCTGTGTTAATTTGACAATATTTTAGAAAGAGAGAAAATACTGTAGGTGGTAAAATAGCTTAATAGATTATATATGAAATATTTTTTTAGAAAGTATGTGTATATGTGTTGCTTGTTTGTGAGTGTGTACAGGTGACTGCAGAAGACAGAAGAGGACATTAGATTTCCCCAAAGGTGGAGTTGCATCTTGATGTGGGAGCTGGAACTGAACTCAGGTTCTCTGGAAGAGAAGTACACACTCTTAACTACTGAGCCATCTCTCTCGATCCATAAATAGCTAATAATTTTGATGATGAATTATGTCCTGTACACTGAGGACATATGAATTTATGTCTCAAAATTCTAACTGCTCTATATAAGAGGAGCAGATTGGCTTTAATTTAAACAAATTTTATTATTAGATTCCTTAAATTCCTTTACTATTAATCTTGTTCTATGCATCTGGCATATACATTTATGCTGATCCCCCATATATGACAGATACCATGGTGACTCAGGAGAGACGGAGATAGGTCATGTCTCTGTTTCATAATGAACTGAGGATCTAGGAGAAATGGACAAGTACAGTTCAGAATGTTCTTAGAAAATCCAATGCAACTGATTCTGATGCCATCTCCACCTGTACCAGATCCAGTCCTCAATGCTTTGTGTAGATAATTTAACTGAGCTCTAACATCCCAAGAGATGGTTAAGGTTATATTTGCACTGAATTCTTTCTGAGGCTATGGCGTTTACCAGTTTTAGTCTACTACCTTACCATAGTAAATGAGAATAAAGACTTAAGCCCAGGGACTGTGAAAGCATCCTGGAGGATCACACATGAATGTAGGGAAACCGTTTCAGAGGTGCTGTTAGCTGGCATAGAAGCCTGGGCAAGAGCAGGGCTTCTCAGCAAGGCAGAGTGCATGGGGATGTAGTGTCTGGGAAGGCTAGATTCAAGAAATTACTCTTAGTTCCCAGCAGTCCTGTAAGTGTGCTTCTAACAGAGCATCTTGCCCTACACTGTCTAGAATATAACAGCGTGCTTTCATTTACACTCATGTTGAGTGTGCTTAACAACAGAAAATTCCAGCTGAAATCTTATGTCTAATCATTGTCTCAGTTTTGTGTAGAAGATTTCAAAAGCCTCATGCCTCAGGCAGTGTATGTAAGAGGGATGGTTACTCCTCAGCTGCTTTGGATTCCTTCCACAATGTATATTTACCAAGAGATGTCACCATGGGACTTTGCATTTATATAATGCTTTTTAGGGCAATGAAAACCCAATAAAATCAGTCAGCTTATTTAATGTTCGAAGTGTTTAATAAGGTTTTTTTTGAATGAACCATTTAAATGAGTTTTTCTTTTTTTCATTAATTAATTCACCAGAGCACCAAATACGTATCAGATAAATGAGTTGATAGGGTCCCCAGTTTAGTGGAAGATGTAATACAAAAAGCGCTAATTAGGCAGGCAAGAACTCTAGATAATTAAATAGTGATTAATAGATTTTCGTGGAACCAAAATTAAAAGTAACTAATTGGTGGAAAAATATTTAAAATCACATGCATAGCACATATACATTGAACACAATTTTGAAGGCTACTAAAATGGTTTTGATTTTGTTAACTAACAGTGAAGGTTTTGATTTTTTTTTTTTTTTTTTTTGGCTCATTTTGCTCCCTTCTGACATTTTGTGTCGAAGTGTTCCCATGTTAATAGTAGACTATAATGGAAGTTTATGTAATTAAATACAGCAAGAGAATTTATAGACCATTTATCATTGGATATGGGTCATATACTGTGGATTTCAGAATATAAAAGGGAATTCCATTTGTAGCCCACTCTTGCCTGAAGATTACCTAATGAAATCTTTCTCACTCAGAGAATTAACAGAGTATCCAGCTGAAAAGTATTTAGAATTCTCTGTGCACACTGAGCAGGCCAAAGCAGAAGAAAACCCTGCATACTTACAGGGGATTTTTGTTGCTTTTTCTTCAGCCTAAATTAGGCGGCTCTTGTTCATTTAGTGCATTTGAAAGGCGCTGAACTTTTAAAATTCTGACCTGTCGGCCCCCATCATTTCATTTGACAGCTGACACTTTGAGAGTGTGGAACACACAAATCGTGGGAGTGGGGTGAAATACTGCTAATAAAGGCAATTGTTTTTTCCCCAAAGGAAAGGAGTGCCTCAGATAACTGTTTGCAGATCCGGGGTTTGTTATGATGCAAAATGCGTGTTTGGATATCACTGTTTTGTTTACTATCTGCAGTTCATAAAACTGCTGTGAAAAACTTGAAGAAACATAAGCCCAGGTTTATCAAGAACCTCACTTTCCTTGTCCCCCCCCCCCCCCCCCCGACAGCTTTCCATTTCAGGTAATAAACACTGAGCCTTCCTTCATTGAGGCATGGCTGAGATCATGTCCCAACCCTAAGGTTGTGGCAAGATGTTTGTATTTATGGGAAACAGAAGTTCTAAAACATTTGTTTGTCTTTGTATTCGCCGTGATTTGTTAGCAAGTGGAGGAACTAGCGTTACATAGCTCTGCCATTTGGTAATTTCATTTATGAATATCCATGATGCTTTTGGAAGCTGTTTGCTTCTTACTAGCTACTGTGCAACTTCCGAGGCCAGAGCTGGCCAGCAGGTTGCAATGGTCTCAGTAAATGCTTCAGATCTGTTCATCTGACCAAATAACCTAGTATGGTACACTGTATTTTATCAATATTTTCTTTGTAATACTACTTAATACTAATTATTGAGCTAACCAGATGATTGTTCCCATTTTGCTTTATGTGCGAAAACTATACAATAGGAAAAATGATTTTAGAAATGGATTTTGTCTATTTCATAGATCTTTTGCTCATGATGCTGGATCTGTTGGATAAATCTGCTTTAAATATTACTATGAAACCCAGTAACTCTTGCTCATTATTTCATTAAACCACAGCAAGAAGTTTAAGGCACTGAAATAGTCCTGACCAAAATAACAAACCCGAAAGTTCAGTGTTTGAAGATTTAATTATGACTGGGGCATAGAGAAATTGCAAGCTGTAGGATCAGCGGGAGTTTTCTCTTTTTACACATTTAGTTTTCAAAAGTAGGAAAAGGAAATCCTTTTCAATATTGTTTCTTGCTCATGAACTTTGACAGAGATGACTTACTTAGCTGTCTAGACAGGAAACATACACGTACACCCGAAAATATTAAAGCGCTCATTGCCACAAGGCCTTAAATAACGTTACTATCATGTGCACACACTTACACATGTATATACAAGGGGAGGCGATTAAGAATGGCTTCAAGTGAGAGTCCCCAAAGTTCATTTAACATTATTTTTACACATAATTGTTCAGCGCCTTAGAATACCCATCAGGGAAATCAGTGGAGAAAAATGACTTCGCTAAACAAACAAACAAACAAACAAACAAACAAACAAACATGCATGGGTCCTTGGTGGGAAAATGTTCTGTTTCGATTCAAGGAAGTGTGTATGCAAATTGCATTCTTGAGAATGTAATCTGTGTGGTTTAGGTGGGAGGGCGTGGAGAGGCGATTTGCATCATGGGAAAAGGACCATAGCATTGCCTTCCGCTTTCACGGCACTGACCTCCTCTGCTCCAGCCCTTCCTCTAATGGTGTTTAATGTTGAGTCACTGTCCTAACTGTTTGTATGCGCACCTTCTCCCAGCCATGGGTCAGAAGTTAACAGTTCATGCCTCTTAGGGGAGGCAAACATGATTCCCAAGACAGCCTTAGCAAATAAGTTGTTTCACAGATGGGTCATGTCCTCTAGGCTATTTTCTGCATGAGTTTTTGCCCCTCATGCTCACAAACAGGCTGTCAGGTGAGTTTGCCATTTCCTTCCTAAGGCTTTTAGGAGGGCTGGGAACCTAGAGTGGGTAGTTAAGCTTCCTAGGTTCCAGCCACTCAGGGCTCAAAGGCAATTACAGAGGTTTTCAGTAGTTGAACCAAGGCAACTTCAAAGAGTGTGATTCCATTGCACACTTGATCTTTAAGTCAATGGTTTTGTGGACATTATATATGATAGCATATTTAGGCTGGGAAGCAAAGGCTTGAGTGCTCAAACATATTTAAAAGAGAGCAAGAATACCTTGATGTAAGGCTGCATTTTTCAAGTATTATCTAGGGTCAAAGTTTTTTCTTTTTTCTTTTTTCAATTTATTTTCCAAATCTTAAATTGCCTGCCACTCTGTTGCAGAAAGCAGTTTTAGAACCTTGGCTTTGCTCTCAGAGTCTCTCCACATAATGTCAGAGACTTCCAAAAAGGGTACTTTAAAAGATATATTGCAAATTGTTATGCAATTCCCTATTCATTGGGCCAGTAGAACTAGGAATTTGGGAAGGTTTTTATGTGGGGTAGGGGAAAGAGAGGGCAGAGAATTGACAAGAAAATTTATTTTTAAGATACTAAAACCTGGGCATTTTTTACTGCATAGCCACGGGATGTTGGATAAAATCATTTCAAAGAAGGCACTGGAAAGACTGAACTGATGACTGTCAGAGTTCCAGCAGAGTCTTTCAAAGACTATTTGAACATGGGAGGTCAGTGTGGATTTCAGTTCCTTTCTGTTTCCCCGAGGCCCAGGGAAGAAGGGGGAAGCACCCACTGAATGTCAGTTGTAGCTGTTTTGACTGTTGTATGGCTTATACACAGAGGAGAAAATGCCAGTGATCTTTCTGAACCCTGACTGATGCCAAATGAAACAACGACCATCTTGCAGTTTGCATCATGGGAAGTGGTTCTTGTGTTTGCAAGCCTGGATCTGACACACCTGTATTTATATCTCAACTCCATAGTTAATAGCTGTGGGCCATGGAAAACTTACCAATTCTCTTTAGGACTTGATGGCATTGGTTTAGTACACGTAACAGTGAACTCCATCTCATACAAAACTGCATAGCTGGTGAGGCTACCAACCCCAGAGGAAAACCAGCTATTGGCACTTTCCTAAACCGGTATAATTTCTATGTCCAATCTAAAAACTTACCTTCATACCCAAAGAGAAGCATAACTCTCACCCCTTGTCAAAGAAGCTTTCTTTAGCAGTGAGATAGAAACTATTGCAGAAACCTACAACTGGTCAAATGCAGAGGGCAGCTGACTGTGGGGTGTGCAGCCTCAATTGATACATCTATAATACAACCCTTGTACCTAAGGCCCAGGAAACGTCACAGAAGAGGGCCATGGTGGAAAGGTTTTAAGAGTCAGAGGCCAGGATGTCTGCTCTGAGACAGTATCTTCTATATACAACAGGGAAGTTACACCCATGAAATCTCAACAATATGTTCACCGAAACAAGACGTGCACAATGAAATGTCACTTGACATGCAGTACGAATGAGGGAAACCTTACAAGGCCTCAATGCTAGACAAAGAGCTTCAGGGCATGAATGGCTATTAAGTGACGGAGCATCAGTTTTCTCCACTGATGAGGCGCTTGATAGAGTATCTAATCTCAAGTGGTCAAACTTGAACACACATATATAAGAGCAAAACTAAAAGCAAAGTAGGTTGTCTGTGTGTGTGTGTGTGTGTGTGTGTGTGTGTGTGTGTGTGTGTGTGTATGTGCGCGCATGCGTGCGTGTATGCGCGCGCGCGCGCGTGCATGTGTATTTAAAGAAAAAGCAGTCATGAAATTGAAAAGGGAGTTTGGGGAGATATAAGAGGAGTTGGAGGGGGGAGAAGCTAAGGTGGAAACTATGTAAATATAGTACTCATGTATGAAATTATAAAAAAACAAAGCCAGAATCAAAATAAATAAATATTTTCCAAAAATGGTACTATAGACAGGCATAGTGGCACACACATTTAACTGAACACTCAGAAGGTAGAGGCAGGAGGATCTCTGTGAGTTTGAGAGCAACCTTGTGTACACAGCTAGCTCCAGGTCAAGCAGGGTTAAATAGTGAGGATTTGCTTCAAACAAACAAACAAATGGGTAAACAAGTAAGCAAACAAGTAAATAAAAGAAAGGAAGAAACAAAAGGTTGTATTGTTACAGAAAAACAGCAAATGTAGATTACTGAATGCTCTCGGACAAGAATGACCCACTGAATATTCCTTCTATGTGAGCATCCATTGCAATCTTGTTAACTTTAGACAGAGTTGATAATCGGGCTTTATGGAGGCTCACTTTCCAATGACTGTTGTGTGAATGAACCTTTTGCCACTGAAGGAATGAGGAGGATGTGATGTCTCTCTTTGATTCTAAGCCTAAGGGGAAAAGTCTTCTGTATCAAAAACACATGGCTTAAAATTTCTGCATCTGAGCCTGCAACATTGATGGAGTTTTATGTAAAGAGATAAAAATCTTTGCATGGACTGTCACAAGCTGTTTGGGTGAACAGAGCTGCTGTTGCAAACCCACTGTTGATGTTCTTAAATGGGCTGCAATGAGAACCACCTGTAAGGCAGGCAGGAGGGTTGGGCACAGTGAAAACCATCATGAGATCCAGGTCAAAATAAAATGAGGAGGGAGGGAGGGAGAGAGAGAGAGAGAGAGAGAGAGAGAGAGAGAGAGAGAGAGAGAGAGAGAGAGAGAGAGAGAAAGAGAGAGAGAGGAGAATGTAAGGACAAAAATAAGTTCAACAAGGAAGAAAATGTGAACAAGGAATACAGAAACAGGTGTAACTTCTTTTAGAAACAAGAGATTTCAGAGGAAGGAGAAGATCATTTGCCAGGTACTACTCAGGAACACCTCAATATTCCTGAATGTACTCATATTTCATATTATATCTACCCTAATTATGGCAGACCTACAGTAGTTAGGAGACAATGTAGCCCTAGAAAACACATATATTGTTGTGAAGACAGAGCACAGAATTTGAGGGGAAGACTCTCTAGAAAGGATACTAGTTAGTAGCCATGGCTGTCTTGTTAGCAAGAGATAAGGAAAGAAAGCAGTAAAAGTTATCAACAATTTACACTTTCCTATATATAAGTCCACACTTTATCTCAATTGGTATTCCTGAGGAAGCAAGCTGAAGGAGGTTTACCATCTAAAAGCCTTCATAAAGTATTTTGTCTGAGACAAATTTGATGAGACATAATAGAAACAAAGACGAATTGAATTAAATTGATTAAATTGAATATTCCTCTTCTGAGCATTTGGTTCTTAAAGATTCTGATGCCATCCTTGTCAGATTCACATTAATAGATGTGCTGGATACTTATGAAATGGCTAAAGCATTATGGATGTTTGGGTTATGTATGTGTGTTCTGAGAATTTTCTTAAACCCGAGTTCTCATGTAGAAGAAAGAAATGCATGCTAATAATTAACCTTAACACAAGCAAAAACTATGATGGCCGGCAGGGATGGGAGTGTTGTACGAAGGTCAAGGGCATGAACTCTCTCATCAATAGCTCAGCTCTGCCGCTTATTAGCTGGGTAAGCTCTGCAAGTACTTTGACTCCACTAATCCTTGATCTCTCCCCTTTTGGTCAAGCAGAGCCATGCCAGGTCTCTAGCCCTCTGAGCACAGAGGCTGGAGTACTATCTAGTTATTGTTATTCGACATCGCACACTAGGTGCAATGATTGAGAACATACCGGAAAAGGTTTTGGCATGTCATTAGGGCTGAGTCTCAACTTTACAGAGTGTTGAGTACACTTAATTTAAAAAGGCGAAGCAAATTAAAGCAGTCTTGGAATTTGATGTTGAAAGACCTCGTTCAACTTTCTACTCCTGGCTGATCCTTATCAGCATTACACTGCAGTTTACATACTATATATTACATATATACTTATGTTACCTGGCATGGATGAGCTTCAGATTCTAGACAGGAAGTTGAAATAAGGAACGTATTTGTTTCTCAGCATTGCAACTGTGAGGAAGTGCCAAGAAAAGTCTACTGTGACCTGTAAATAAATATTTCTCTTATAGTTATTACTTTTAAGTATATAGAAAACAATGAGAAAGGACAAGTAAGCACAGACATTAGCATGAATTAAAGACATGGAAGTTTAATGGCATACTGACGTTCAGGAATGACAAGAAGGTAGTCTGACCTAAAGCCTACCAGTACAGAAGGGTGTGCTTCCCTGTAGCAGTGGTTTACCTTATGGAAACCTGAGTTGCAGAATTTGGTTTCTATTTTCTCTCAGCTTGTAGAATCTTCTGTGGAATGTCCTAATTATTAGTTGTCTACACATCTCTTAGGATCTTGGTGGTAGGGCCTAGGGTATGCCATTGGAAAATCAGTACAGGTGATTCTAGTATCCACCAAGGGACAGTATTTGTAATTTCTCCAACTTCCCTTGATTCAGTGAGGTGGCTTTTTAAATATTAAGATATACCAACACAGTATAGCGGTCAATTGTTAATGTACAAGGAGTTACAATCATGACTCAGAGAAGCCCAAAGAGTGGGCAAGGCAGTAGGCCTCATTGGACAAGAGGAAATCATAGTGTGCTTAGACCAAATGATGGATCCCAGGTAAGGCAGGAAGGGGACTCAGCCTGGAGCAACGTTGCTGAGTCATCAGGAGCCCTGCATCCTCCCCTCCAGCCTCCCCTCCAGCCTCCCCTGCAGCCTCCCCTCCAGCCTCCCCTCCAGCCTCTCTCATGGTTTGCTGGACATGTGACTCAGCAAATGTCCCAATTGCTGTGGATTCTTCTGGGAGACAATCCAGTCCAGTCCAACTACCTGACTACATCTGAGACTCTTCTATTAAAGTCTCGGGGGGGGGGGGAGGGAGGGAGAGAGAGAGAGAGAGATTGAGAGAGAACAGCTCTAGCCATTGGACAAAGGCAAATCGAACTACACTGAGGGGCCTGATGCAATGGTTCAGCAGTAAGGTCCCTGGCTACTCTAGCACATGACCTGAATTCAGTTTCCAGCACCTACACAGCAGATCACAACTATCTGTAATTGCAGTGCTGGATATCCTATGTCTCTTCTGACATTTTCTAGAACCAGGCATGCATTTACTACATATGTGTACCCACAGACAAAACACTTACACACACAAAATGAATATGAACAAACTGTAAATCTTAAAGAAATCTTAAAGAAACTACATTGAGATTCCACCGTATTCATACAAAACATCAACAAAACAACAGAAGCAACAAATGCTATTCAGGATGTGGAGATGAAAGGCTCTATGTGCTTTTAGTTGGAATGTAAATTAGTACATAGACTATTGAAATTAGTATGAAGTTTTCTAAGAAAGAAAGAAAGAAACAACATCCTAAAATTAGAAGTACTATATAATCCAGTTGTACACTTTTGGGTATAAACCAGAAGGAATAAAAGCCAGCTTACAATAGAGATACTGAACATCCCTGCTTATTTTACCACTATTAACAATACCTAAGTCGCAGCATCAGCCTGAGTGCCTATCAGTGGACGAAGCTATAAGAGAAAGTGTGTGTACACAAAGAAGTATTACTCAGCAACAATGATTAACAAAATCACTGGCAGAAAAATGTGTGGAACTGGAGGGCATCATGTTAAGTGAAATAAACCTACCTGAAAAAGGTAAATGCAATATGTTTTCCTCTGATATAGCCTATATATTAATGTATATTCATCCCCACATGAAGATACAAGAAGGGCTCGTGAAGACAGAAAGAGGGTTAGGTGAGAATGGAGGACAAAAGAGATTAAGAAAGAGATGAATGTGTTCCCAGCATGCCTCAAATCACTGATCTGCCTCAACCTCCCGAATATTTGGGTCCAGAGAAATTGAGTATTGTGTAATAAGAATGCTACCACTTAGGAACTGGACAAATGACTCCATGATTGAGAGTGAATAATTGCTCATGCAGAGAACCCAATTTTTTTCCCAGCACCCAAACTCACAACTGCCTGTAACTCTAGTTTCATGGGATCTGCCATCCTCTTCTGAACTCTCAAAGCCACCTGCAGTCTTGTGTACAAACCCACCTTCCCATTCACAATTAAAAATAATAAAAATAAATAAGAAATAGATACTTCTTTGACTTCACATCTTACCTTCCTAGATACCACTGAGACACAACTTGTGTTCAGAGATTTCTGTTTGCAGACTTCCTAGTTTTTTAAATTTGAGCAAGTCTATATGTCTAAATTCAGGAAATAACTGCTGCTTTTCCAGGCAGACCATTGTGCAATCAGTCTTCATTTATTACTTTATTCTGAGTCACCAGCCATAAAGAAACAACAAAGAATGGGAGGAGAAAAAGTCAAGTGAAATCTTATCATCTTTTTGTTACAGACTTGTTGATGTTTGGTGGGGCTTTAATCTGTCTATCTATCTATCTATCTATCTATCTATCTATCTATCTATCTATCTATCTATCTATCTAAATATCTATCTATCTAAAGGGAAAATCAGTGATTCAAAGTAAACCCAGACTGTTTTTGAAACACTTCTAAGAACTAACCAGGAAGCCAATGCATTTTGGTTAATCTGAAGGCAAGGCTGCCATTGTGAATGAAGATAGAAAACTCACTGAAGACGCAAAGAACGCTGCAGCACAGGCTCCTCAGTCTATCGCCTGATTGTGGGGGAAGTAGCAGACAGAAGAGAGGCAAAAAGCTGCAGATGCAGTCAACAAACACACAGTGTAGAGTTGGAGTCAGATGGCAGATCAAACCTGTGCTTGAACCATGTTTGTTTCTTTGTTGTTAAAAGGTAACAAGGCCTTTCAGATAGATAAGCCACAGAGAGCAAGTTCTGGTCAGAAGTATCCTGCATCTCCCATCAGAGAAGGATTTTGGGTTTGTTCTGATTAAGAACTTGGCTTACATAGCTCTGCTACATGGGAGACATCAGCTCTGATCAGGGAGGCTCTCTCTCTCTCTCTCTCTCTCTCTCTCTCTCTCTCTCTCTCTCACACACACACACACACACACACACACACACACACACACACACACACACACACAAACACACACACATGCGCGTGTGAGAAAGAGGGGAGTACACACCCAGAAAGTTAGAGACAGAGACAGAGAGAGAAACAAGGAAGAATATTCTGGCATTGCCATATGATACCTTCAGTTTACGCTCTGGTTTCAAATGGGATAAAGAGGCTATTTTCCCATATAAAAGCTGCTTCTGATTATTGTAGGTTTCTGATGCAATCTTACTAACACAATACATAGGGTAATAAGATACACAACCAACACTTAAGTTATATAATACTCTATGTTGTGTATATTTTTATTCTTTTTCAATAAATCAAAGCTTCCTTTTAATTCCAAAGAGTAATGTCACTTCGAGTTACTTATACATACTCACTTATAGGGAAATAATTTCACCCTGGATGTTCATTTACTGGGTTGTAGCACCTCTCTCCAATTTTTTCTTTTTTTTCCTATGCTCCAACTCCTCAACTACAGCCAAGATGAAGAATATAAGTGGAATGATGCAATAAATCGGTTTGTAATGATATTCTAAAAAGTATGTATTCAGAACTTTCCTAGCATTATCTTAATAACAAAATGCAAATTAAATATAGGAAAAGTGTGGAAGAATAGAATTATTTAATTAGAAACTCCCACAGCCCATATATATATAACAATTTACATAAGAATTTATTTAGATTAATCAACTCATTTATTCTTCTGCTTTATGGAAATAGTACGCTTGGCATCTAAATCACTTCATAGTTCCCGTGCATAGTCAGGCATCAGAGCTAAGTGCCGTCCCATAGCCAGGGGGCCCCTGGCTGGTCTGACGCCTTCATAATCCAAAGAATAGATGCAGGCAGAAGATGCATGATAAGCTATCACAGGAGGGAAGGAAAAATATTGTTTGACTTCAATATTTGGTGGTTCCCATGGACAAGTCTCATACAAAGTAAATACCAAAACATGGAAGACATATATTGATTATTTATCGATAACTTTCAGAAATAAAATACGAAATAAAATAGATTTGTCTTTTACTCGTTCATGTTTTGGGTATGGAACTGTTTCTTGCCATAGAGTTTTTAAATGAACAGCTAGTCTTTAAATCTATCAAGCACTCAGCTACTCAGCCTCTTGCTACCATGCACTTTTTAGCTGAGACTTTTTATACAGACTAAATGTAACTCATGAGAAAACTAAGTGGCAAGATTCTGTACACTGTTTGGAATTGTGAAAGATTAATTATTTGTTATTTAAAACCTGGATATTGGAAAGCTAGGTCTGACATTTGTGTATATATACATACACACATATGTATATATGTGTATATATGTGTATGTATGTGTGTAGCATATGTATATATTTACATTAGAATTCTCATTGTTAATTCATACTAAGCCACATTTATTTTTCAGATAGAATTTTAAGAATGTTCTCAAGGATAGCATTCTCTTCTCATTTATAGATTGGCTGTGGTACCAAGACAAGCACCTAAACCAGGCTGCTTAGAGAAGACAGATCTCCCCCCATTTCTTCTCTTCATTTTTTCACTTCATTTATATTAATCGCTGTTCCTTGGACGATGTGCACTCTAGATAGCAGGTTGCTCTGAACGGTGTTATCTCCTTAGGCGCTTTGCCACTGTGGAAGAAGGGGACTAGCCCTCATAAAAAATGATGCTTTTCACATTCCGGAGTTTAGTTTGGGTTCTCACCAACAATAATTATAGTCAATAAATATGAAAAGTAGCCCGATAATGGAAGGAAGAAATATTAAAATTTGTATCTTTGAGGCTACTAATGGTAAATTAAATGTATTTCTTTGACAAAATAATTTAAAAGTCACCTTGTTTCTGCAGGCTACATAGTTTTTGTTCTTGTAATAATTCTCTGACTTTTAAACCTGTATGTTGCCCCAACAGCCCTGTGTATTTTCTTGCTTCATGCCTGAAACTAAATTAATTACTTTGTTTAATTTCATGAACATGCCAGGCCACAGTTATGAATAGCTAGTAATTTCAAGTGTTTACATACAGAGTATGGGATGATACAATAAATATCTACCCAATTACTAAATATCCAAGGGCATTGTAGTTTCTAGGTAAGCTGGACACATTGTATGTTTGCTATACTTAAGAGAAAAGGACATAATTGCAGTGTCAGCGCTGAAGTTTTGCTAAAATATGATAAATTCCATGGTGCTAAATTAAACTTTGTTGAGTAACCAGCTTGCAAATGCAGTAGTATATAATATATATATATAAATAAATACTTTTTAACTTAAAGTCAAGGTATTTCAGTGACAGGGAGAGATACCTTCTCTCCTCCTGTGCTTTTGAAGTATTTTGAGAGGGGCACTAGTTAAACAAGGTACTGTGACCTTTAAAGACAGTAAGCCTAGAGATACATATAAACCTTCCTTTCCAAATACAAAATAACAGTGTAAGGTGTTTCTGTCAAGGCACAAACTTTATGTAAATGTTATTAATCCTTAACTCATGGAGAAAGTAGGCATCATTAATGTTTTCTAATATTTCCTCTATTATACAAATGCAATAATTATTGCTCAGCTAGGATTACTATGAGGGTAGGGACAAAGGCTAGGATCATGCTGATGCTTAGAGTGTATTAATACTGAAATTGGGGCTGTGGAGGCAGCTCATTTGTAAAGCGCTTGTCCGATAGAAGCATGAGTTCAGACACCAAGCACTCAGGTAAAAAGCTGAGTGTGGTGGTGCACACCTGTTACCCCAGCAATGGGGGTAGGAAGCAGAGACAGGCAGCTCTTGGAGATCATTTGCTAACCAATCTAGCAGAATTGTTGAACTCTGGGTTCAGTGAGAGACCCTGACTCAAAAGAACAAGTAGGAAAGCAATAGAGAAAGACATGTTATATACCTCTGTTCTGTATGTGCACACACACATGTATATACACTCAAACTAACAAGTACAAACACCACCTACAACATGCTGTACATGCATGCCATGTACCATGTGCAGGGAAAAATTAAAATATAGAATGAAATTAGATGTCGATCTGTCTCACTGCTACATTGAGTGACCTAAGCCAGTAATTCACATATGCATATCTGTGTTGGTTTGGAACGATGAGGGCAATAGAGGTCCCTCTGAGTCTGAAGGTGGGTCTACCTTTTGGGTAGTGACCTATGGAGCCTGTATTCCATTCTAAGTCACAGGTATCTCTTCTTGGACTCTACTCCTAGTATTCCTCCATGTCAGAGTAGAAAACCGAAGTGAACATTCATGGGGTTTTTATATGCCAGTGGTTGATGTTCCTGGATGGAAAGGCTGTCTCCTAACCACTGTTCCTGACTCCAGGGCATCCTACATCCATACAGAACTTTATCATGCGCACCCTTTCTTGGCTTCAGTTCTGTTAGGACCATACGTCTGAGAGCAAATGGCCTTACTTGTTTACAATCATTTTCCTTCTCCTAGCTTCATTCCTGTCCAGAGACCAGAACAGCTTCACTGAAAATGCTGCAGCTCTATTTACTTTTTCCAGTGAGATCTTGGAATTTCAGGGGTGTGAGGGTTCCTTCTGTTTCTCAAACTCCAAGACTCTTCCCAGAGTTTCCCTTTGATTCTTTTGTCACTTATCTTTTTGGAAATTTGATGTTGATATTGAGGTTCCTGTTGATTAAATTTCTCATTCATGTATTTCCTCCAGGATGTACTAGTGGGGTTTATTTAGCGTTCACCAGCTCATGTGCTCTTTCCTCCTACTTCTGCTAGTGAAGGAATGGGGGATGGTTAGATCTGCTAGTGAAGGAATGGGGGATGGTTAGATCTGTTAAATTCCTTTCTGTTGGTGATTCCCCTCTCGTTTTGAAAACCGTAGTGGATACCTTTGTTGAATATTGAATAAAAAAGACTCTATGATCTTATTTTACTCTTAATTTTATTTATGAACACCCTCTTAATATTTTAAAATGTTACTTAACATAATTTTTAAAATGTAAAATATGATCTTAAGTAGTAGACTGTGTCTGACGAGTGGCTGACCCTTTTTGGACTCAGAATGTAAAGCCCCCTTGGTGGCATTTTTCTGTGGAATTACCTTTCGGGTTGTTTTACACACTTCTTAGTTCAGTCTGTCTTTTGGTTATTATTGTTATTCTTTCTTGGTCTCCATTATGATCTTTCAATCTGCTCTTTAAACATTGTGTTACTTGACCTTCATTCTAAGTCTACTGCATTTTAGTAGAATATGCAATTTTGGCTTAATCTTCTATATTACATATGGAAAGAGAAAGAGACTGGTAAGTAGAAATTATCAGCTCTAGTGTGGTTATGATGAATTTAAGATAAGTATGAACTTTTAAAAAGGAGACATTACAAGCCAACAAAATATCTCAGGGTGTAAAGTCACTTGTTACATAAGCATGAAGATTTGATTACAGGAACCCATACAAAGATGGAGGAAGAGTATCAGTTCAATAACATTGTCCTCTGACCCACAACAGTCACCATTGTACAAAAGTGCCCACACATGCACGTGCGCACACACACACACACACACACACACACACACACACACACACACACACTATACCACTGAAAAATAATAAATAAAATAAATAGAGATGTTGTTGGTATTTTGATGTCTTAGTGAGGATTACGCAAAATTATGCCTTATAAATTCAGGTATTGGAATATTCTAGCCAAAAAAGACTCTACATCTTCTACATATTAAATAATTGTTCTCTAGAACTATAACCTAGCACTTACCATGCAGTTGTGTGACAGTTCGAGAAATGAAGAATATTAATATGCCTTGATATTTGCCTAAATATGTTAATCATTTTTCCATCTCCCTACTCTTTTTTTAAAAAAACATATCTACCCCCTTTTTAGTAGGTAATAAGCTCTCTCTGATATAACCTTAGCCTTTGACGTAGTATCCTGGGAGTCACCCTATGTGTTCTCCTCTTCCTCATGATCTGTATTTGGTCTTTTATCGAGGACCGTAGATTGCATCTTGTGAGCAATATCATATTAATCTACCTAATCTCCTTTGGTTATTCTGCGTTCTTCTGTAAATAACAGCAAAACTGACAAAAAGTTGTTGAAAGCTTTTGTCACTCCTCATAAAGACAGTTCTAAATTCAAGTGTAGTGACAGTATTGGAGTTTCAGTCCCTTTTAAAAACACAGAAATAATACAAGAATGTGTTTTTGCTTTAATCCAGGTACGGGGATATGGGGCTACTTTGCAGCAGCTGAGTATGATTTACCTTGTGCTTTAGCAGAGGCGTGGTTTTGCCAGCTGCAGATGGTTTGTGACATTTGGAATTCTGAGAACTTTTCAGACGGTATATAAATGCTAGGGCCCTAAGAAGTGGTGTTGGTGGTTATTGGTTCATCAGGGAGGTTGGTTGTGGTTTGTTAGTAGTCGTGCTCAAAGAAGAAACAAAAGGAAATAATTAGATTCAGGAATCTCTCTCTCTCCTCTCTCTCTCTCTCTCTCTCTCTCTCTCTCTCTGTCTCTCTCTCTCTGTCTCTCTCTCTCTCGTTTCAATTTCTATCACTAGATAGGAGGGAAAGAAACATAGGGAGAGGGATGGAGGGAGAGAGAGAGAGAGAGAGAGAGAGAGAGAGAGAGAGAAGTGTGGGGGGAGAACTCACAAAATAGCAAAGACCAGCTACATTCAAGATGTTTGCAGAGTGAGTTTAGTAGGTCAGAGGTCAGGATGGGAAATCTATGAGTGCTTGGTCTTCAACCCCCATGCTTCTTTCCCAGGTTGTTTTCAGTCATGTACTACAAGACTTTAGAGTTTCCCCCCTAATCTTTTTGTCAGGGTGGGAGACTCTCCTCATTCTCCCTACTGTCCATAAGCAGCTTTCCCACAGCTCTCTGGGAAAGCATTCCACCACACAGTGAATCAGACAGACTTTTGCTTCTCTGGCTCTCTGGGATTCTACAGTAGGTAAGGAGATTTTTTTTTTTTCAGGAAGAGAATAACATAGCAAGAAAATGGCTGGTGATATATATCATTGTCTCTGTCTCCAGTTTCGTTGTTCTTACTGGACATCAGCTCTTTATGCCCTATCTACACTGTGTTTAATAGATTCTTATGCTAGCTCTTTGTTGTGTCTACCATTAACACAGAGTCTATCATAAAAGCTGTATAAAATACACCATACATACTGAAAGCAATGTTACTTTTGTAAATGTCCTATTCCAACAATTTCCATTTTGGTTAAAGAAAGGAATAGTTTAAACAATATCAAATCATTAGAAAGAGAGGGCTGAAAGCTGTCATTTAATAATTATGAGTGAGGAGCAACAATATTTGAGAATCTGAATGTTGACATGAGAAGCTGTGTCAGTGAGAAAGCACAGGTGGGCTGCTCAGTCCTGGGCTACTGAAGGAGTGACCTCCTCCTGCATTATTGAGCACTAATCTAGTCACTAGATTTTATAAGCAAGTAAGGTAGATATCTAATATGTTTTCATGATGGGTACATCTGGTGGGATGAAACACTTTTAATGAAACATAAATTTGAAAAGGAATTTGTGCTTTTAAGGAATATGGCTTTCATTTTTTATGAAAAGAATAATCTCGTTCAGTGCAACATGCTTAGATTTAAGAAAAATTGCTCTCTGAAATCAAGGAACATCTGGATTACAAATACTTGATAGAAGTTCAATAAAATATAGAAATGTTAACAGTGTGCCTTTATGCTAATGAAGAAGCTTGCAAAATGACATGGGCATTTGGGTCAAGGATTCCTTTGAAAAATTATGACAGACTTGCCCTTTCAGGACACAAAGATGTCATTTCAGTATCACACACTTGCTTTAGAAGATTTAAAATTGACTATTGAATTACTTTATTTGCAGAAACAAAATGTCAGTGACACAGATACAAAATGTGTAACTGGACGGTGACATTGTGGCATGAAATATTCACAGATACATAGCATTAGCAAAAGTTTTGAGTGGAGATAGGGGAGTCAAGATGTTTATATTGTTTTAAGACTTACATTTTTCACTTCTATAGATATTAGATTGCACTCTATCCTAGAAAATGTTAGATGTTTGCAGAAAATTAAAACTGTAAGGTTTACATCCCTCCATAAATCACCCAGACTAATGAATATGCATAAACTAATAGCAAGGTGACTCAGGCTTGTAAATCTATTCTATAGAACTAAACGTACAATTTGTGTTTTCAGTTTATCCAGGGTAGAAAAGTGGCAAATACGACCAGTTTGAGAGAAAAATAAAAATCAAGGCAGAAACTGCTGCCCTCTTTTTGTGGATAGTCAATTCTCTTTTCCCAAACCGCTAGCTTACATCCTCCAGCCTGGTATTGGTAAGAGGAAGAACTCCACAAAGAGCCCCTGTGCCTTCCTCCCTAGTCCACACACCGAATGTTGGTTCTGCATGTTAGTTTCTCCCATAGAATTTGTCTGCAAAGGGAATTTGTCAGTGAAGTGATGAAGAATACAGACCAGACCACAAAGCAATCAAGATATAACTTAGTGTTATGATTTTTTCCAGACAGGGTTTCTCTGTGTAGCCCTGCCTGTCCTTGAACTCACTCTGTAGACCAGGCTGTCTTGGAACTCAGATATCTGCCTCCCTCTTCCTCCTGAATGATGGGATCAGAGACTTGGGTCCCCACTGCCTGCCAAGTTTTAAGTGGCCTGATTTGATCTCCAATTCATACGCATTTTGTCTCTCTGGATCTCCCAAGTACTGGAATATATTCTGATCATCTTAAATGATGTTTTGTCCTTAGAATCCTACTAATTATCCAACTTCACTCTCAAATATTTTGATTTAATTTCATGAGATCCAGACAACAACATTTAAAAACACATTTCTGTAGGCGTCTGATGTGAACCAAGTACCAAGTTGCAGTGATCTGCACAACAGGGCATTGCATGAGTTCAGATGAATTATAAGCACATTTTCCCAAGCACCCTCCTTTCCCCCCACCAGCCCACCCTGTATAAACGATGCACACTCATGCGTCTTTCATGCCAATTTGCAACAAGGATTTCATCCCTGAGAAAACTAAGTAAGTAAGAATTAACTAGCCTGCTTAGCAAACATTGTGGCAAATTGCTGAATCCAGAATAGGAGTTCACAAGAAGACAGAGCATCCATTGATAAGGAAGGAGGGAGATGGTGTCCTCGCATTTTCACCTATTGATCGATGTAGCAGAAAATGTCAGGGCTTAGATACATCCTGTTTTATATTTTACTTTTATTATTTTTTAAAGCTTGGATCTTAAACGCTCTACAAGTGTCTGTATGTGAAAAGCAGTGTCCCTAGTCTAGGTTGCCAGCAGGAGGGGATAGAATCTTTTGGTAGTGGGGCCTATGGGGAGAAGGTTACTGGGATAGTGAGACCTTGGTTACCCACCTCTGTGTCTTCTTTTTCTCTTTCTTTGCTTCCCAGTTCCCATGATATTAGCAACTTTGTTCAAACATACACTTCCCGTCATAGTGTTCTGTCTTACCACAGTTTCAAAGTGATTGGGCTGACCAAGCATGGGCAGAGCCCTCTGACACTGACAAACTAAATCTCTCTTCTTTTTAAATAGTTTCTTTCGGGTATTTCCTCACAGTAATGGAGAGTCGATTATCACAATATTGTTATTCAGCATAGACATTAGAGAGAAACCAATGTCAGGAAATCGCCAATGTAAGAGGAAAAATATTTGCTTTTATTCTATGTTTGAGGCAAAGAGAGTCCTTGAAAGCCTTTAGAGTAGCTGTAGTTTACTATCCAAAAGCAAAATGCAGTGTTTGCCAGACGTCTTAGAAGTCACAGTTTGTCTAATCTACGATTTAAAATTTGTGATTACTCTGTTAAACTTATTATTTTTGTTTTGGCTCTGTTCTTTTCATTTTTGCTAAGTATCTATCCCAGTGCAAACTTCCTAAACACTCAAATCATTCAGAGTGCATCTGTGACCACAACTGGACATAGATTTCACTAATCAGTTTTAGAAATGTTAAATGCTTTTGAGAAGGTGGAAATTCTCAAAGTTTTAAGTAATTTTTTTTGTCATTTCACATGTGTTGATTACTGAAACAATTTCCTTCACATTATCTTTTAATTAGAAATATTTTCAAAAGCAGGATTTCCCAGTTTACACTATTTTTCTAGGAATTATTCTTGTTTTTGAAAGCAAAGTGTCAATTTGAGAAGCTAAAAACTGTGAATGGGCTCCAGAAAATGCTCCGCAAGCTGCCAAGGGAGGGAAGCAATTAAACAGTCCTACCCAGCTGCAACACCTTGAACCACGACAATTACCAACATGGCAAGATGTGCATAAAGGTGCAGTAAGTGACTCATGTATCAGTGGGAACAAACAGCTGTCTAATTGGCTTTAAAGCCCACTCAACGGGAGAGAAAACATGCCTGATAATGGAAACCTTGCCAGTGTCTCTGGGCTAGTAAGGTCTTCAGGCTTAGGAAAGAATCCTCTACTACCACTTTGCCAGGTCATCATAATTCCTTCTAAATCTTATCTTTGTACCCACAGACAAATGAAGCCACCACCTCTCATCAAAGAAGCCTCTCTATAGCAAATGGAGACCATTGCAGGAAACCACAAGTAGACCCAGTACAGAGAATAACAGATTGGGGGAGCCCAGCGTCAGCAGGTGTATCTGCATGGCAACTCCTGCATCTACAGCTCGGGGAAGGAGCATCGCAGGAAGATTGTAAGAGAGAATGCCTGCTGGTCTGCTGTGAGGCTGTCTCCTGCAAAAGGTTGGATAAACAAGAAGAGAGCAATAGCAACATCAACGGTCATGTTAACATGGACTGGAAAAAGAATTGCAAGGTCTCACCTCTAGAAAAAGACTATAGGCAGCAAATGACTGCTGGGAGAAGGAGATGCTCTCCTAGGGATGAGCACCAGTAAGTTGTCTAATGAAGAAGGATAAGCCTTGAAACCATATAAACACAAACAATGAATTGATCCAGCAGGTTGTATTTATATATGTATGTATACACATATATATTTATTTAATAATAATAATCAAAGAAGAGGAGGCTATCAACTTGAGAATGTGGGGACATGGGAGGTTCAGTAGATGGTAGCTGGGAGGGGCTGGAAGGAGGAAGCAGAGGGGGGGAATGATAAGTGATATAGTTCTATTTCAATTAAAGACATGAAAAAAGAACATTTTAAATAAAAAATAAAATTCATGGACAAGGTCAAAACTTTCAAGGCTGTTTAGTGGATAAATACATTTCACACTCTCTTTCTTTTCTTCTTCCCTTCTAGTCATAGAGCCTGTAGGACAATCTAACCACCCCTAAAGCTCTCAAAATAGAGCCAATAGATGCTAATGATGTCAATAGAAAACCTGTGAGGTATACTGAGGTCATATGCAAAAGACAGACTGCAAGAAGGGAAAGTAACTTTAATAATTTACTTGCGTGTCAAAAACAATATTGTGTCAGCATGTAGTCTTTGAAAAATAAGGATATAACCTTATACTTTTTTGTACTATGACTTGTATTTTGGCATGCATATAATTTTATAAGACACTTCAATAAATCTAACTATATTCCAGTTTCTTAGTATTCATATAGTAAGTCTCTATTATGTTGGCTAGTGAGAGTTCATGGCACTCTTGAGAAACACCTCAGCTATCAGTGAAGAAAAAGTGTTTTGTCAGGGACTATAGTCAAAGCATGTTTGCTGGTTTGCTCTATGTGGCCTGAACAGGATGCTAGACTTGGTGATGTGGGATCCACAGCATGTGCTACACATTTCCAGGAGGTAGTGGGAGGATGATAGCTAAGAGGGCCCTGATAAAGGATCTTTTTCATGCATCCTTAGAAAAATGATGTGTTACTTGCCAACATGAGCAAAAGCCTCTATGATGTCTATCACTAGTTGGTTACCACCCTGAGAGAGAACACAGAGCTCCATCTATACAATGATAGAAAACACAATCCTATGTAGATATGAGCAGTACTACTAGTTCTGTTATTTGAGATTTTAAAAAAAAGTTGAACAATTAGGATATGAAAGGTACCCCCAGTTAGAGCTAATGACTCCAATGGAAGAGAAACAAAAGACAAAAGATAACGATATACTTATCAGAAGGTTCACTGGGCATCTGAAAACAATCTTTCATGACTGTCTTAGTTATTGTGGGCTACTATAGCCAACTACTATAGCTTATATTATCCTAGACATCAAACTAACTACTTACACGGTGGAGGCTGGGAAGTCCATGATCAAGGTAGTGAAAGATTTGACTCTTGGTGAGGTCTGCCTTTCAGGTTTGCAGATGGGTGCTGTATTCTCAAAGAAGGGAGATGGAAAGTCTTTCTCTCTTATAGTAAGGACACTAATCCCATCATGGAAACCCTGTTCTCATGATCTCATCGAAACTGAAGTGCCTCTGATAGGCCAAGAAAGATGAAGATGAACTGTAGTAAATTATTCAACAAATAACCAAGGAAAGTTTCTTGGAGTTGAAAAAAGGTTTGATTTTTCTTTTTACACTGAAATTATTCATTTGTAAATAGATTTAATGAAAACAACGAATACACTCATAGGTAAGTATATCCTGGTGAAAATGTCAGAATAATGAAATAGAGAAGAGAATCAGTATAGTACAAAACACTTACCAAATCTTATAAAGAAGAAGCAATGGTTTTTGAAGATAAAGTAAACAGAGAAACAGTCTTTTAATCAGTTAATCTTTGCTTATCCAGTATCTCATTTATCTACTGAGTAGGAGAGCACCTGCTTTGGGGTAAGAGAACATTCAAGCCCCTATCTGTGGAGACTCTGAAGAAAGCTTTTATTGGAAATTATTATATAAAACTCAGGCAACTAGCCCAATATTAAAAATAGAAGATGACTTATGGGAATCCTTTGGCCCCCATCTCAGTGAAGAAATGAGGGACATTGGACAATAAATGATTCTTAAGTTCTTTTAATGGCAGACAAAAGAAAAGTGACCAAGGAAGAACGTTGGAAAGAGGTAAATTTGTTATTTATTATTTTACTCATGTATATGCTTGTATCCCCCTCTCTGTATGCCTCATATGTGTGGGTTCCTTTAGAAGCCAGTATAGAGGCTTGGATCCCTTTGCTCTGGAGGTACAAGGTTGTGAGTAGATCAATGTGTGTGCTGAGAACCAAACTGAGGTCCTCTACCAGAGCTGAGTCACCTCTCTAGACCTTAGAAGATACATTTTCAGTGATCATTACTAGAGGCGAAACCATCATCAATTGTGACATCTATGAAGACAATTGTTTTCCCAAATGACCTGGGAAGAGAGAAAGGGGACTTTGAGGAGAAACAAACATAAATCATTTAAATTTTAGGAGTCTTAATGGAATAAAGTGATGGATCATAATACCTAATAATGGTGAGGCTAAATTATGGAATTAAATAAATCATTATGATAAAGCACATGTGCAAAGTACCTGGCCACATTCAAAGCACTGGTGAAAAATGAACAGACAAACAAACTGCAAACCACAAGCCTTTCTTGCTCAGTACTTTTAATTGTCTGGCCCAGGACACAACTTAAAATTTCAAAGTAAGAAGTGATAAAAGTATCCATTCCTCTGATGAGGGACATCTGGGTTGTTTCCAGTCTGGCTATTGTAAATATGGCTGCTATGAACATAGCAGAGCATGTGTCTCTATTACATGTTGGAGCATCTTCTGGGTATATGCCCAGGAGAGGTATAGCTGGGTCCTCAGGTAGTATTATGTCCATTTTTCTAAGTGTCCACCAAACTGATTTCCAGAGTGGTTGTACCAACGTTCAGTCCCACCAAGAGTGGAGGAGTGTTCCTCTTTCTCCACATCCTCGCCAGCATCTGCTGTC
>CM052701.1:58851358-58876856 GCA_028551405.1 Uromys caudimaculatus
GCAGGCAAATGGATGGAACTTGAAAATATCATCCTGAGCGAGGTAACTCAGTCACAAAAGAAGGAACATGGTATGTACTCACTGATAAGTGGATATTAGCCCAAAAGTTCAGAATGCCCAAGTTTCACTTTACAGTAACCGCTGGACTGAGAGTGAGGTCCCAGATGGAGGAGTTGGAGAAAGGTCTGAAGGAGCTGAGGGAGTTTGCAGCCCCATGGAGGGAGCAACAGCGCCAATGGGCCTGACCCACCCACCCCTCCCCTGTCATCCTGAAGTTTGGACCACCAACCAAAGAATACACATGGTTCGGACCACATATGTGGCAGAGGATGGCCTCATTGGCCATCAGGGAGAGAGGAGAAGCCCTTGGGCCTGAGGGTGTTAGAGGCCCCAGTAAAGGGGAATGTCAAGGTGGGAATAGGGGCATGGGTGGGCGGGTGGGTGGGAGGTGGAATACTCTCATAGAGGCAGGGGAGGGGGAAGGGATAGGGGGTTTCCAAAGAGGAGACCTAGAAAAGGGGAAACATTGGAAATGTAAATAAAGTATCAAAAAAAATTCTGTACCTTTAAAAAAAAAAAAAAAGAAGTGATAAAAGTTTGAAGGTTGGGATTTTTTGCATTCAACTATGGGAAATAATGTATTTATATTCTTTCTAAGGAAATTATCTAAAGATTTCTTTTCTGTATGTTTAGCTACTAAATTAGATTTTAAGATATTGAATAAAAATATTGTTCAAATTTTCTGAGGCATAGATACAGAAAAGATAAAGTTTCCTTAAAACCTTACAAAATATTTTGCTATATTTATGTAGGGCATTGATTTCCAAGTTTCTCCCTTCACCATCTATGCAGAATTCTTTTAAACTAGAAAGTTCAAAATTAGCATCCAGGATGAAAGTTTCTATCACGACATGGTGTTTTCATTTCAAAGGTCTATGTTTGTTGCTTCTCCTCTGTCTGTCTTCTTCTCTGTCCCCACCCCCAGGCTCTCCCTGTACCCTTCACTCACAGTGGTTCCGTCCCCCATTTCTGTGTCACATGGATCCTATTGGCCCTCCACTTCCTTTACCTCACCTCCCCCTTCCTGCTCTCCTTTTTGGCACCATAGCTTGTACCGACCCATGGTTACCTCTGATCACATGCGCATTCATAAGCATCGTCAGTAAGGTGTTCCTGAGAAGAAAGAATGGATGCTGCTTATCTTTCTGAGTGTTGTTTATCCTGCTTAATATTTTTCCAGATTCATTAATATTTTAATAATAATTTCATGATTTCACTTTTCTTTATAGTTGAATAAAATTTCATCGTGTATATTCAATTTCTATCCCTGTGTTTATGGGCTTCTAGACTGACTCCACTTCCTTACTACTATGAACCACACAGCAGTAAGCGTGGGCGAGCACATCAATCTGTGGGGGGACAGGGAGTCCTTGGGTGGATGCCCAGGAGCAGTGTAAGTGGGCCACATGGTAGTTGTATTTTAATTGTTTGCAAAACCGATTTCCATAGTTGTCTTAGTAGTTCCCACTCTCACCAACAATGAACAAGGTTCTTCTTTCTTCACATCCTTGCCAGCGTTTGTTGCTGCTTATTTTCTTGGTGACACTCATTCTGACAGAGGTGAGATGGGATCTTAATGTAGATTTGATTTGCATTTCACGGATAGCTAGGAATACTGAACGTTCTAAAATGCCCTCATTGGCCATTGGTGTTTCTTCCTTGGAACTGCTGCCCATTTATGTTTTTATAGATGATGCTTATTTATATTTTTAACATGTTCATGTCTCATTAGATACACCATTAGAAAATAATTTACTCTTTTTTCTTCCATTAAATGAGGTGGGAAAATTAAAGGAGGAGGAACTTTATTTTTCTTTAAATACCCATTGAATAGTTTATAGTTAATATTTTACTTAAATTAGTGAAGTCAGAAGTCTAAAGCTCAGCTGGGAGTGGTGGTGTATGCCTTTAATCCTAGCACTCAGAAGGCAGAAGCAGGCAGGTGTTTGTGAGTACAAGTCCAGTCTGGTCTACATAGTGAATTTCAGGAGAGCCAGGGCTATATAGTGAGACCCTGTATCAAAAAACCAAACCAACCAATTAAACAAATAAATAAAATAAGGCTTATCATTCAATTTTCATTTAAGAATCACACTTCTTCCTTCACATTCATGTATTCAGATATGTATGTATGTGTATATATATATGTATGTATGTATGTATGTTTGTACATATGTATGTATGTATGTGTTTTTGCATGTGAGTACATGTATAGAGATAAGAGGACATCTTGGAAGAGGCATCTCTTTCCGTTGACCTTGAGTGTCCTAAGAATCAATCTCAGGTCAGTAGTCTTGGTAGCAAGTACCTTTGCCCCGAGGCCTTTCACTGGCCTGTGCTACTATTTCAAACCTCACAAAAAGTTCAGTGTAAAACAAGAAACGAAGGAATGAGCAGCATCCACTGACTGGTAAGTTGCTACTGAGTTCATGTAAGTATTTAGATTTGAGCTCATATTTCACAAGTCTAAAGTGGACTTATCTCTTCAGTGCCTATGTGCTACTATTTTCAGATCAATCTTTTATTTTTCTTTTTCTCCTCCCATTTTTTTTCTCAAATCTTAAAGAAAAGTTCCTGACAACTGATGTTGGGGTTTATAAATTGCTCATGAGGAAGAAATGTCACATACAAGTGAAGCCAAGCTATCTTCTTTCCAGGAGCTCAAAAACCATGGTTTGCTGGATTTCCAAATTTCCTTTTCTGTCTATAGAAAAAAAAAAAAAAGGCCCAAATCATTTCTTGCATTCCCCCATGTCTCTGATTTCCAGAACACGACACCTGAGTCTTTGATTTGTCTTCCCTTGCTGGTTGCCGGACAAAGACTTACACAGTTCAATAAAATGAAAGGCTCAATGCTGTGCAGCTTACCCTACTGGCTGAAGGGATTTTGAGATGGACTAATGGTTATGATTGTTTCCTCATATTGATTTTTTAGATGATTATATTTTATTTATGGGGGATGGCACTTGCCCTTTCATCTGAACTCCCTTGAAAAGTGAACTAGGAGGGCTTCTTACAGATGGGAAAATTTTGTGTGAATTTGTAATGATTTGCAGGGAATAAAAGGCAGAGCCTTCCTGCTAAGTACAACTTTTGCTTTAAGACAAGGTTTTGTTCAGAGAGCCCCATCTAGACAGTGGTTTAATGAGTTTAAAGCCTTTGCTGTTTTTAGTAGCTGTCTTGGACTGCTTTCTCTTTTTATTAGTATGGTGCCACAGAATACTTAAGTGATGAAGCAGCAAAGCTTGTTTCGGTTTATAATTGTGATTTGAGGTTCAGGGGTTGCATATACAGGTGTTGCAGTCTGCAGGCAGTGAAGAGCATCAAGAGCAGAGTGTCATCTTTAGGTCTCCTCCTTTCTCACATATACTTGTAGAGCTGACTAGTGACCAACAGTCTTGGAGGCTCTACTGTGCACACACTTTCTTATCTCAGCTACCTCCAAAGTCCCCTTCTCTAATTGCCTTCAGAGTGGAACTCAACCTGAGTGTGAGTTTTGCCTGGAACAAAACACCAACCTTGGGAGTGGCCAATAAAGGAAGAAAAAAGAGAGGATCCTCTTTAGATCCAGTGCAAGGAAGGGGGGATGAATTGCTCATCTAAGTTAGAGTGGTGGTCAGCTTGAAAAAATACTGAATTTGGGTGGGTAGGAGAGCTGGACAGCTCCTGGTTGCTTCTATTCTGAGATCACTCACAGCCTTTCCAAGGTTGCAGCTGAGGAACCCTCCCACTAATACAGGATTGTTGGAGTTTTGGAATCCTGAGAAGAATGCATTTCTCTCTTTGCAATGCTGGCTTGAATTCTTTGGATCTATTTCAAGTATAGCAGATGACTAATCACCCCCTTCTGCTAGTTGATAATGGGTTGTCTATAAAACCTTGTTTTTTGTATGGTTACCTTATTGTGAAGTTCACGTCTTTTGAGGAACATTCACAACTGAAAGGCAAGGAAAATGTCCACTCCAGGGTGCAGTAAAGCTGACAGGGAAAAAAACCCACACTAAATAACTTGGCTCTGTTGTTTTTTGTTTCCTGAGAGAAAGTGGCCTTGACCCCCATGCATTACTGCTTTTGAGATTGCAGCAGCAGATGGTATGGAATGACAGTTGGTGAAGACAAGGGAAGGTGTTTATAACATTGAGAGTCTGTGCAGGTGACTTTAAAAACAAAGGATTTAGAAGTGATAAAAGTGGAGAGTAGCAGTACATGCAGTAATAAAGCCACTATCTACTTGAGGCAATGCCCTCCCCATTTTTATTGCATCTGATTGCAAATTAAAATGGGAAAAATCAACCCCAGGCAGAAAAGAATATTCAGCTCCTGCTTCACTAGCTTTCAGAAAGGAAAAAAAAAGTCTGATTTTTAGATTTGATTTTTTCTATTGCCTGCTGGTTGCCATACAAAGAGATATAGCTCAATAAAATGAGAGATCCACAGGGCCGTGTTTCATAGCCAGGGCCTGGAGGGATTCCGAGCAGGTTAATGGATATGATGGTTTTCCCTTCATTGATTTTTAAGATGATTATATTTTATTTATAGGCAAGAAAATAATAGTTAATCTTAGATTTATTGAAAACTTATTGCAAGGCTGCACGAATTGATAACAATAACAGTACATTTAGGGGCAACAAAACCAGACTTGTCTTTAATCCCTTAAGTGCTGATGTGCCGGGAACCTATTGACTTGAAATTAAATGTGCTCTAACCCACGCCCGAATCCAGGTGGGGAAGAGTTATAGTTTTCTGACTGCTTTGAAAGATTTCATTACACACAAGTCTCTGATATACCTGAGGTGTTCCTTTTGTAAAGAGTACATGAAAAAAAAGTCTAAGAGCTGAGAGTGCAGGGGTGTCAGCATCCTGTTCTCCTGAGGCTTGAGAACTGATTTCCTGAGAACTGATTTGTCAGCTAACAAGCCAACTGGTCAACCATTATTGTATCTAGAGATTTGAGTCTAAACTCAGGATGTCTGATTTCCAAAACGTAGAAAAGAGTGCAAACATTAAGTCAGCAATCCGTTGCCTTAAAACAATTGGAACTCATTTTTGTGCTCTAAATGAATTGAGAGAGCTTTTGTGTTTGAACCAAATTGATTCTCATCAGCTAAGCATAGACAGTGGGTTTGCACAAAGGACTAGAACAACGGTCTTTGTCTTCTGAAAGATGGAAGAATTGTCAATAAAGTTATTCCTCATCTGTGACTCAGAAAGGTCAGCTAAAGGCCCAAGCCATGCAATGCCAATGTAGGTGTCAAAAAATATATTCCTCTAAAATTAAAGGGGTTTTCCAGATAACTGAATATTTATGGGGAAAAGGGGGAGTATTTCCATACTAAATGCCATTTTAGAACTAGGCATCTTTGATTATAGCAGTCACCACTGCTTTAAAGTATTTTAATACTCAATATCATTAAAAGTGTTCCATTTACTCATGTTGGAGCCAATAGAGAGAGTTCTCATTGACTTTTACCTGTAAGGCAAAAAGGTTCGTTGTCAAATTATATTGACTTGAATAGTCAGTTGCTTTTGATTAAGTGAAGCAAAGGTATATAAAAATAGCTTCTCACCACAAGAGTGTATTTAAATAAAGCCAGCAGGGGCAAACCAACATTGTGAAGTTGATTCCAAAGGTCACTGACTTTCTGCTTCGAAACTTAGAGTATATCCAAAAGAGAGGGCAGAGGACAAAATAGTGATGCGATGGATGAGATTTCCCTCTTATTTAATTATTGTTTATTTCATTCATCTGTTTTACTTAAAGTGCTGTACTTAAAAGAAAAAGAGAGTTTAAGATAAGGTCATTGCTGCCATTTGAGTTAATGGAAATCTGAAAGGTTTATTATTCTTTAACATTTCTTTATATCATATGCATTTGTGTGTATATGCGTGGGCTGCCATATGCCATGGCATGGCTCATGGAGGTCAGAGAACAATGTGCCCTAGTCGGCTTCTCTGTACACTATTGGATTATGGGGAAGAAATTCATGCGTTCAGACTTGAGGGAGGGCAGTCGTATTTGCTACCAGGCTCTAATTTATTTTTGTTTTTTAATTAACTTAAAAAATGTGAGTCTTATGCTCGTTTGTTTTATTTTGTTAACTTGATATGAAGTTGTGTTGGAAGAGGGGATCTATGGAGAAAAGCCTTTATAACTCTGGCCTATGGGCGAACCTGTAGGGCATTTCTTGATTGATGTTTGATATGGAGATGCCTCACTCATTGTGGATAAAGCCATCCTTTGGCAGTCTGTTCTGGGGGTGTATAAAAATGTATGCTGAACAAACCACGAGGAGTGAACCAGTAAAAAGTCCTCCTCCATGGTCTCTGCTCATTCAGTTCCTACCTCCAGGTTCTTGCCTTGAGTTCCTGCCCTGACTTCCCTTTGCGATGGACTATGATAGAAATGTGCAATTTCTCACAGTAATAGTAACTCTAACCAAGACAGATGTTTTGTTGGCATGCATGTCTATGTACCATGTGTATGCCTAGTGCTTATTGAGGCAAAATGGAAGATTAGGAGAATTTTGCATTGATTCAGAATAACAGGTTCTTTACATCTGTGCTTAAAGATAAGGGATGCTAGAAAGATTGCCTTAGCAGCCCACTCTAATAGGACTTGTTTTGAATTTGGAAATGTTTACTCTTGTTTTCAATGTTGCCTCCAGGGAAGAACTGGACTTGACAATATGTGTAATACTGAGCAGAAGAACTCTTTCCTTTTAGAGCCTTTAGTTAATATTTAGCTGATGGTGGCAAATTGTTTCTTTTGTTTTACTGTTTACTGAACTCAAGACGAAAATATGGGATTATTTATTGCCCATGTCAAGTGTACAAATAACCTATTTGGAAGGCAATAAGAGATTACGCAAATAAAATAAGAATGCTATTTTAAAATGTAATATTCTGAAACATACCTGATTACATACTTATGATCCTGGATAGATTGAACCAATAAAATCCAAGAAGCATTTTATTTGTACTGTGCATGTGTGCAGCAAACCCTAAGCGATCATTTTAAGAGGCATGCGGTATAGAGCCAGTTTTACTCTTATCTGTGAGGTTCTCCCGAGGAGATGTGGCAATGAAAATAGACACTCCTACTCAGATTTGTATTCATAATTCCACGATGTTTGTGCCTTTGAGGAAATTTATTGCTTGCCTCAGAAAATCCATCTGATTTCTCTGTCCCCCCCTCCTTTGTGACAGGGTCTTACTGTATAGCCTTTGCTAGTTTGGAATTCTCCATGTAGTCCAGGTTGGCCCACCTGTTTCTGCTTTCTGAGTGCTTGGATTAAAGGCATGTGTCATCACACCTTGCTGACTTGTCTTTTTGAGTAAATAAATATTACAGATTTTATTTTTTTTTGTGGTGTCTGTTACATCTTCTATAGAGACATGTATGTTCTCCCCTTTTCTAGCTTCCCTCTTTCTTCAGCTAGTCTTTTAGGGAACTTCAGTTATAGATAATCTTTCCTGTTTTATTTTCCCTCTACTCTTTATCTGTATAAGAAATATGAAGGAAGATTTAAGCCAGCAGCTTATGTATTTCTCCATTTCTCTCCTCTTTGATGTCCCCTATATGTTAACCCTTCAAAGTCATCATTGTGTGTCTATGTGACTGCATGTTAATGGGTGCATGCTTGTGGAGGCATATGTGTTCCCAAGTGTGAGTGTGATTGTGTTGTACCATGGTGCTTGTGTGGAGGTCTAAGAACAACCTCAGAGTGGGTCCTCTGGTTGCACTTTGGGACAAACCTCCTGAGCTGCATGTTCCAGGCCCTGGGGTTGACTGGTCATGTCTCTCTACCTTCTGTCTTTCCACTGAGGACTCTAGAATCACAGGCACATGCACTGCGACTGGCTTTCAGTGTAGGTTCTGAGCATTTGAACTTGGTTCATCAGGCTTACAAGGCAAGCATTTACCTACTGAACCATCTTGCCAGCCCTAAAGCCATCATTTTTTGAACTATTTGTCTTGTTACTAATGGTTGACTCTGGAGCATATGGAGATTTGCCCTCATTTGTCCAGTGTAAAGTGGCACTTGGAATGGCTTTTGTGAGCTGTGGCTGAGGATAATCCAAATTTCTAGCTGATGAACGAAGGGGCCTGTTTTTCTCTGCATGAACTTGAAATCTGTTTCTCTTCAAGGGTAAAATTATAGATAGTTGAATTTTATTCTATTTCTGTTAATACTCTGGCTTTGATATAGAAATGAGATATCTCTAGACTTCTGTTTGGGGTGGTAAAAGATCTGCAGCTCTGCTAAGAGAGCAGTGTCTTGGGGTCTCTCCCTCTCAGCATTATGACTGTCCCTTCTCATTCTTGCTCTTTGGTTCTGTGGCTCCTCCTTCCCGTAGACACTATGCCTAAGTACCTTATTTTTCCAAATACACAGTGACTTTTCCTTCTAGGACATCAAATGTCTTTATGATAATATTATTCTTAACTGTGACTCTACCCATTTATAGATCTTTATCTATGAGCTTGATGATCTTGATTTTTTTCTGTTGTGGTCAGTGCTCTTGCTGGAATCCAGAATCAGCTGGGAGATGAGCCTCTGGAGATGCCTGGGGAATTATTTTGATTATGTTATTTGACATTAAAAATCATGGTCATCTTGTCTTCTCTCTCTCTCTCTCTCACTCTCTCTCTCTCTCACTCTCTCTCTTTCCTATCATCTATGTATTTCTCATCTACCTACCTTCCTATCATCTATATCTATCTTCTGTCTATTTAATTAGCATGTGTGTCTGTTTATTTATTTGTATGTGTGTGTCTATGCATGCCACAGTACAAATGGATGTTAGAGACCAATTTCAGGTGATGTTTCTCTGCTTCCACCTTTTGAATACTGATAATTGAACAAAGATCATCAGTCTTGGCACCAATATAGTCTGAGCTAACTCGGTGGCCTACAACATCCATGTCAGTTGTAGATGGGCCACTCCCTGGCAGGTCATCCTGGACAGTATAAAATGAAGAAAGTATATTAGATGCTTACATCCATTTACTGTTACTTATTTTCTATCAGTGGTGTGAAATGGTTGGATGCTTCAATCTCCTGCTTTGTTTTCTTTCCTGCCATGATAGACTGTACTCTTGACCTGTGAGCTAAAACCAACTCTTTCTCCTATAATTGCTTTTGTCAAAGTATTTGTTTCAGTAACTGAAAAAGAAACTAAGATACACTAAGATATTTGCTAAGTTCTAAACATTATTGTAAATGCTATACATATGTATATATTTAAATCAATCGTCAAAATAATCATATAAAATAGGTATCTCTATCTTCTAGACTTGTAGAAGAAACTCCATTCACATGCATGTACCAATATGTACGTACAATATAGTTACAATCATGGCCATTTACTGAATTCCAATATATAGTAGGAATTATACTAGGAATGGTTCTACTGCTCACTTTTATGTGACTATTTATTGGATTGTTTGAAACTGGATTTAAGGAGGCTTAGCTTAAGTGCTCTCTAATTTTCACAGCCTCTGAAAATGGAACTCTTGTTTAGAGAAGAGTGAAATCTCTTTATAAAATTTTATTTCTCCATTTAAAATCTCTCTGTATAAACCATCCATGAAATCTTTGTCCACCTGTCAGAAGTCCTTTCCTATCTATCTTTGCCTTATTTGGTTTATCATAATTCCTCACCATTTCCAGAAACTGATCTTTGTTGTATCTGTTCCATTTATATATTTACTTGTTTAGTAAATGTTACTCTCTGAACAAAACTGGAAAACACAGTTGATAAATATTTGATTTCTCTCTCTTGCCTTATGATTCCTGGAGGGAGACTATATTTCATGTTTTCCTAGTTCTGTGCTGTTTGTTTTTGTTTTGTTTTGTTTTGTTTTGTTTTGTTTTGTTTAAAAGTCTTGATGTCTTTGTTAGGGTTTCTATTGCTCCGATGAAATACCATGGCCAAAAAGCAAGTTGGAGAGGAAAGGGTTTACGTGGCTTACACTTCCATTCAGATCATAGTCCTTCATTGGCAGAGGTCAGGACAGGAACTCAAACAGAGCAGGACCCTAAAGGCAGGAGCTGATGCAGAGGTCATGGAGGGGTGCTGCTTCCTGGCTTGTCTCATTTGGCTTGCTCAGCTTGCCTTCTTATAGAACCCAGGACCACCAGCCTAGAGATGCACCACCCACCATGGGTTGGATCCTTCCTCATTGGTCACTAATTGAGAAAATGCCATACAGCTGGAACTCATGGAGGCATTTCCTCAACTGGGCTTCCTTCCTCTCTGATGTCTCTGGCTTGTTTAAAGTTGCTATAAAGCCAGCCAGTACAATTGACAATGTTCTGTCTATAATCAAAAGGACTTGTTTAAAGAAATAAGTTCCTTAATTAGAAGAGTTTTGTCTTCACTTCCTAAGTACCAGACAATGTACTTGTTTTTGAGTAGAGTGGCCAGTCAAGCAAGCCATGAAATGGCTATTTTCATTTCAGAACAAGGTCCATGAAGGCAGCTTGCCTGTCCAAGGAGCCTGCCTGTCTAAGGTGTTTGTCCCTCCAGCCTTAGAATCCAAATTTCTTGTTCTGACTAAACATATATGAGGTACATCTGCAAGAGTGAAATCGAGGAAGCTGTGAGGAAACTAACAGGAAAAGTCATCATAGGTGAGTGCAGAAATTGGTGTTGTGATTGGGTCAAATCAAATACAAACACATGTGATGATACACATTCAGTCTTTACTGATGCTTGTGCATTGACTGACAGCTCTGTTCCATATGATGAGGCACTGATTTGTATTTGTTCATTAATTAATAAACTAGCAGAGAAACTTAAATTACAATTACACAAATAGACACATAACATTGCACCTTCTTTTTTTGTCACAAGGTACTTAGGTATAATGTCACATTGAGCTCCTGAATCTAGTCATCACTTCCTAAAATTGAAGTAGGTTTTTGCTTATTACCTCATCTCTAATTGTGAAGGGATACATGGATTAATACAAGAAAGCGAAATAATGGTGGATTTATTTTTTCCAGAATTAGCATACCCAGGTCACTGACCTGATTTGTCCACTAATTCTTATTCTTCTCAGCCATGTCTCTGTGGCTCAGAAATCTTTGTTCTTTTTAGAATATGTGATTTTTTCCCTCCTTTCTGCCTTGTCTTAGTTCTGTTTTCTTCTATATCTGAATGGGTCATTAGGAATTCAAAGGCAATTCATAGAAAAAAGCTAAATAAAGACTATAAAGGCAAGGCGGTGGTGCTTGCTTTAAAATGTTGATGCTAAATAATGCTAACTAGAATTAATAAAAATATAGTAAATTAACATGAAAAATAGGTTATGCATGTAATGAGACAAGAAAATCTTTCCAATAAAGGCATTCTTTTCAAAACCAGAATGTACTAGAAGTTGTGTTCTGGTGACAAGGGAAGCAAACAGAAAGTTATGAGTAGATAGGTGGAAAGAGAGCTGTGAGCAGGCAGGGAATGGAAGCGAAGGTTGCACATGAAGGAAGAAGTCCATACGAGGATCCTGTGTAGACATGGTCCAAGGGGAGAAATGGAGGAACTACAGGGCTTCAGTGGACCAGAGTAAGGCTAAGGCCGGGCAGCTGTGTACCTTTACCCAGGCAGCAGCCCTCTTTTCTGTGGTGTACAATGGAATTTTGAGTCAACATTTAACTTGAAAAAATTTTTTACGGTACTAAAAAGCATTTCTGAAAGCTATGGCCTAGTGGACAAAGTATTCGGTAGAAAGGATCCTAAATTCTACAACCTGTCCCAGTCCTATCTGTATGCGTTGGGATAAAACCCGGAAGCCTTCCATCTTTGTTTCCTCATCTGTCAAATTGAGACTAACACACCTCTATTCTTGCTTGGTTTTCTATATTGTTCTGATAAAGATAGTGGGAGGTGATCCTTTGGATTATAGCTGTGATCACAAAGTCAAGGCCTATGCTGTGCCTATGCTAGAGGCAGCTTTTGCCCAGAAGTTCCTTGGTGGCACCTGGGATAACCTGAGAGCCCTGGAAAATCACCTGGATCAAGGCTTAGAAATAGGTCTGCACTTACCCACTGCTGTGGCTTGCCTCAAGAGAGTTGTGGCACACAGTCCTCAGATGCCCTGCAGCTCAGAGCACAGAAGCCAGGCGAGGCTAGGATCCCCTAGGACCGTGTAAGCGGCACTGCTTAGAAAATGTCTTGTGTCTGTTACTTCCCTCCCATTCGTCTGATTTATCCCTTTAATTAATCCAGTGTTTCTCAAGCTTTTTGGTCCCAGAGACATTTTACACTCTTGAAAATTGCTGAAAACCCATGGAGCTTTGACTTTTGTAGGTTATAGCTATTGATGTTTACTGTATCAGATATTAAAACTGAGAAATTAAAGATATTTATTCATTAAGTCCCTTAAAAATAACACTAACAAGTCCATTGTAGTTAAAATAAGTATTTCTCAAAAGGAAGGATTATGTTCCCAAATGAATGTTTTATAAAACAACAACAAAGAAAGATACTTAAGTTTTTATAGTTTGGGAAATCGTTTTCGATTCTTTATGACTGCTTCCCCAACAGACTGTTGAGAAAAATGTTGAGGCACCAAGTTTTATCTCAGAGCACTTTATAGCGTGGAATATATGACTTTCACATTTGGAAAATGGACTAACACCAAATCTTTACCTGCCATCTCTTTGATGTAGTAATATGTTATATTTTAAGCTTGATAAAGAAAGCCAAGAAAATTTGACTTTGACGTATTTGTCTCACCAATGACTTTCTAAGGAGCATGACCTCTGTCTAGAGTAACCCCAGGCTGAACTGTAGAGTTGATAATACTTTATCACTTTGCTCCTCCCGTGAAAATAGAAATTTCAACAAATTTCTCTCAGTATCATGGAGAGGAGAATGAAGTGTTTTTAAAAATATAATAAAATAAAAAAAATTTTATTAAGGAAGCTTTACCTTTGCCATGGAATAATTTAGGTTGTACTTCAAGAAAAATTGTTACAGAGCTTTGGGACAAGTTTCTAAAAATGTTAGGTGTTTGTCAAAACTATAGGTGGAATATTCTAGAAGTTTATGATAAAGCTATCAAATTTTAAATCTCTGAAAGCATTTTTTTCCATGGGAGCTGATTTTATTTCTGAAACCAAAGTAATAGAGATCTTAAAACTATGCATCTTTATTATTGTGAAATTGTCTTAATATAGCATGAGTATAGAAAAGTATACTTTTTGAATAGGAAACAAGAATATATTTATGATTATCATTTCAGAGCACTTATTGTGTTATACATAATATTTAATCATATAAATATATATTCATGTAGTGAGAGGTTTTTTTACTACAGTGTATTTCTTTTAAAATCAAAGTCTATCCTACTAAGCTCATGAGTTATGTAGAGACCTGGTTCATCATTGATGCTTCATATTTTAAAATACAAATAACTGTGTACTGATATTCTAATATGCTCCCACCAAAGTAATCACTTTTTAATTTATGGTGACTCTAAATTTGAATCATTATTTTTCCCTTGAACTGTGTGCTAGTTATAAATTATTCCAAAGACAGTGTGAAATGTCAACAAATCTTACATGACAGTGTAGCTCATTTAGTGTCTTAAATCAATAATGTTTTGTGCTGGGAGCTAGGGAACAAGAATATTTAGCTAAACTAAGGAATGGGAAGAGCACAGATTTTCTATTTTCTGGGGTAATTTTCTAGGAAATCCAACGTTGTTGCTGTCACAACACAGTTTGGCAAATCTGTTGTGAGTGGTTCCTTGAGACAAGACCTCTGCTTTGCAGTATCCTCTCAAAGCCTGCACAACAGCCTCATGCCTGCAAACAGGGAGACACCTCCCATTAAATGCAGGAGACTATGAATGGAAGTAATGTGGATGTAACATTGGATAGACTTTTGGTGGGGAGGTTATTTACCTGCTTCACAGAAATAATGCATGAATTGTATAAAGGGAGAAAGGCCATGCAAAGCTAACTGAACCTGGTACTTCCCACCTCTGCATTTTTCTTGCCATCCTGCACGGTGTGCACCTACTGTCCAAGCCCACTCTCTGGTATGTCTGGGGAGATGAGAGAACTCAAGCACTAGATGCTGACTCTGAGTCCAGGTCTAAAACCTTGTTAAGATCCTAAATCAAAGAGAAAAACTGAGATGTTCTGAGCCACATTCTTTTTCCTTTGAAAGGCAGTGAAAAAAAGAGCTTAAAAAAATGTATGATCATGCAAGAGCGCATACTTTAATTAATAGCTATACTTTCACTTCATTCTTTTTTGGTAAAAATTAACAGTTTTTTTTAGCTTTTTCTCATAGTCTAGTTGTGTGTGTGTGTGTGTGTGTGTGTGTGTGTGTGTGTGTGTGTGTTCAACCCAATCACTGCTCTTGGAATTCTGTGTGTTTTATGTTGGGCTTGTGATGCCCAAAAGCCAAAACCAGTATTGAAAAGAATGGTAATTAATTCTTAGTCAAGAATGGAAATGGGTAAAGCATATTGTGTATACACTTATATAAACCAACTGTGAGAAAGAAGGTGCCATCTTGCTGGGAGGAGACCATTCATACCCTTCCCTGGTCATAGAGACTCTTTTCTTAGTGTCCTCTCTGACCAAAGATGCATTGGACAGATGCATAATGGATAGAACTCAAAGTTTGTTTGAGAAATGGCATAAATTTATATAAATATATAAAACTAGGTATCGCCCACACATTTTGGGGGAATATGCTCAAGATAGGAAATTAGGATATACAAATATGTCCCAGGTGAGAGTGATTTTTTTTCTCTTCTGTTAAGTTGTTATAGTATAATGTCTCTCTAGGGGAACAAACCAATAGAATGTCTCTCTGTGTCTCTGTCTCTCTCCTCATTACAATGTAGAATTGTCTATATCTCTATATCTCTGTATCTCTATAATCTCTATATCTCTATCTCTATAATTTTAAAGATTATCTGTTGAGTTGATCTATATAATTGGACTTAGAGATTCAGAGTAGCTACCTGTACCCTAGAAAGGCAGAGAATCCATGAATTGCTCAGTCCAAGAAGCTGAGTACCTAAGAAGAATGGAGAAGGTCATGTAGTCTTAGTTTGATATTGAAGGCTTACTGATGTGAGCCAATGTGGAATGGCTGCAGAAGCTTGCATCTGCCATTCCTGAAACATCTGCAGCAACCATGGGTCAATTGCTTGGTAAGATTGGAGTTTGCAAATGATAGCTGACTCCTTCTTCTTCCACCTTGATTTTAGCCAGAACCCCAACCGACTGCACAGGGGTCTACTTTTAGGGGCAGTGGTCTTTCCCCCTAAGTTACTGACTTATAGCTAAATCTTCTCTGGAAATTCCCTCATAGACAAACAGATATGTAATTTACCAACCACAGGCTTTCTCAACCCAGTAAAGTTTGCAGTAAATAGTAACCATTATATATAATATTAAAAATATACAAATCTGTAATGTTGAGCCCAGAAATCAAATTGAAACAGATATAGTACTTTATAACAGCTGTTATTTATCAAGATATGCACATTCATTTTCTCTGATGGTCTTTGGTAATAATGTGAGAAAATTCTCTTTCTGAGTAGTAGTTCTTCTGTGACTATGATGTGTCATCTTTCTTCCGGTCTTCAAAGCCAAGAATCACAGGGCTGGTTAACTGAGTGGCCTTTGTGTACTAGAGGGTTTTCCTCATTAGGAATGAGGATGGTAATAGTGGCATGTGTCTTCAGGTATAGTCACTTATTTGAAAGAAAAGACATGGTTTTCACAGATATTTTCAGTGGGGGTATTGTTTACCATAATATCTTTTTTGATGTCACTAACATAAAATGTTCTGATTGATGCCGTGAGATCATAACAATGTTGTAACAAGCAGGTGCCCTTTGGAAGAATATTGATTTAAAGCAGCCAACACTATGGATCCCATGCAAGGCACTCACATTTCAGATAGTTATGCTCAAACATTCCCTACAAAAACATGTCATATCTCACTCTCCTGGCATCCTCATGTACAACCATACATTTCTGCTCTAAAACTAGATTCTGAAGATAACGTTGGAAACACAATGTAGTCATATAAATGTAATTTATAAGTACTTTGGAAAGGATGGTCCTGAATTAATTTGATTAAGGCAATAAATTTTTCTTTATCTGTTTCCTTGTAACTGCTCAGGAATAGACACTTGTAGAGTTAAACTCATGCTAATATGATGTAAAAGATCTCCCCTCCTGAGAGCCTGTGTAGCTTACAGAATGATACTTAATGTTTTCTATGATATTTATTTAACTAAAATGGCTGATTAGACAGTAAGCAGAATAGAGGTTAATGATCTTTGTTATTAGTATTATAAAAAATTTAAAAAAGAGTAAAATAGGGTTAATGATGTATGTCATTATTGTTATTATGGAGATTAGAAATGTGTTTGTGGGGGGCAGTGAAAAAAACTGCGCAACAAGCTGTGAGTAATTAACAAAATTATATCATTGTCTAACCTTGTAATTAATTGCTTTGTTTAGCTGTAGTACTTTTTAATGTTGGTCTTCATGGGCTGCATGTAAATATAAAATCTGTACATCCTTCTAGATCTACATAATGAAAGGAAATTCTTTATGGTTTGGTACACCTGCTAATGAACTTACCAGCTGATACCAGAAAAAATGCCAGGGAAGAGATAAGCCAGCTCCAGGGTGTCTGGACTTGATGGAGTCAGTGGAGGCACTGGAGACCTTTTGAGCTTTGGGAGCGATGGAAACGTATGTATCAGATGGGAGGGGTAAGTCTGGGCATTTTATAGCACTGTCAGGTCACTAGAGTTAAAGGAAAGCATTTTATAGCTCAAAATAGAAGCAGGGCAATTGAATATACTTACTACGTAGAAATGGTCAAAGTTCATCCTTACTCAGTTCACACCTCATGTAAAATATCACATTTTGCCTCATCTAATATACAAATACTATGTTTTAACAAAAAGTAAAATTAATACTACAACAACATACAAACCGTCCTTATGATTCTTTCTGTGACTTCTTTTTTTGTGTGTGTTCTGTGGATTATTCACTTAAGAACAAAACTCAAAGCTTGGTTTCCTTTCACTTTTTTTTAGGATTGCCATATTTAGGAAATGCAAGAGCAGGATGTTTGGCTAAATCTGAATTTCAGATAACTGTGAATAATGTTTCCACGCAAAACCCGGTGCCTATTTATACTTTGAAAGTAGTGTGTTGTTTACTTGAAATTCAGAAGTGATGGGAAATTCAGCTCCATCTTATCTGGTTATCCTAATTATTTAAAATTTCCTAGGCATTGTTGTTCTAGTACCAGCTAGTATATCCAGACATTACATTTGAAATGAAAGATTCTCAAAGGTGTAAAATGCAAAGATTTCTCCCAGACAGTTAAATTCAAGCTTGGGATATTTTTCTAAAGGATGCCATTATTTGTGTATGTTGGATTCATAAGAACATTTACATTTATTTATAAATATACAGTGTCCCTTTGTTTTTGTTGGCCTATGTGAATTTTTAAATGAATGCTCTTTTCTCTAAGTTTTCCCTTCATGTCCCTGTTCTTTCACCTAGACATGGATGGCAGAAGGGTTTGATGGATTGGGGTAAACAAGGCAGCGCTCACACAATGGAGGGAGTTATTTATCTGTTGCTGACTTTGCTCACCTTCCAACATTCCCGTGCCCTGCATCCATACCCCTGTCCTCGAAATGACAAATGATGTCCACGGAGTTATTGATTCTAATTATTCACAGAGGACATTTCTAATGCACACACTTCCTATTCTCTTAATTAAGAAAGAAGTCATAGAGATCTGTGCTTTTATTTGTGGTGGGTATGTGAATTCAACTCTGTGCTGAAGGAGCAAGAATCATTTCAGTATTGTGACAGGGTCCCCTTTGTGCCATTTCCTTTACAGCTGTGACGGTGAGAGTTGACTTTCTTATCAATTCCATTGACCGTTAGTGCAATGGAAGTTAGCCATGGCTAGTCAGTGAGTACATTTATCCATTTGTCACACTGACCCTCTCAGACAAAGTAGATTTTTAATTTTTATTTTCTAACTCTGCTTAAAGGTATATTGAATCATTCTATTGTATAGGTAAACATAATGTATGACCTGAAAATAAGAGATCCTCTATGATTAGGTAATTTATTTCAGTTCTTATGATTTTTCTTTAAGGTTTTTTTTTACTTAAATTTTTATTTTTCAAAATTTTTAAAGTGAGTAGACTTTTATAAATATTTGAGATAATAGAATTATACTATTTCCTTCTTCCTTTTCCTTGATTCTGAACCTTTCATGTTAACCCATATGCCCCCACACAATTTCAAATTCATGGCCTTTTTCTTTTCTGATGACTTTTTGAATTTCCTCAGTTTCTGTTGTTATATCTCCCTTTTCATTTCTGATTTTGTTAATTTGGATACTGTCTCTGTGCCCTCTAGTTAGTCTAGCTAAGGATTTTACTATCTTGTTGATTTTCTCAAAGAGCCAGCTCCTGGTTTTGTTGATTCTTTGTATAGTTCTTTTTGCTTCTACTTGGTTGATTTCAGCCCTGAGTTGGATTATTTCCTGTCGTCTACTCCTCTTGGGTGTATTTGCTTCTTTTTGTTCTAGAGCTTTCAGGTGTGCTGTTACGCTGCTAGTGTATGCTCTCTCCAGTTTCTTTTTGGAGGTACTTAGAGCTATAAACTTTCCTCTTAGTTCTGCTTTCATTGTGTCCCATAAGTTTGGGTATGTTGTGCCTTCATTTTCATTAAATTATAAAAACTCTTTAATTTCTTTATTTCTTCCTTGACCAAATTATCATTGAGTAGAGAGTTGTTCAGCTTCCATGTATATGTGGGCTTTCTGTTGGTTTTGTTGCTATTGAAGATCGGCCTCAATCCGTAGTGATCTGATAGGATTCATGGGATTATTTCAGTCTTCTTATATCTATTGAGGTATGTTTGTGACCAATTATATGATCAGTTTTGGAGAAGGTGCCATGAGGTGCTGAGAAGAAGGTGTATTCTTTTGATTTAGGATGAAATGTTCTATAGATATCTGTTAAATCCACTTGGTTCATAACTTCTGTTAGTTTTACTGTGTCTTTGTGTAGGTTGTGTTTCTATGATGTGTCCATTGGTGAGAGCGGGGTGTTGAAGTTTCCCACTATTATTGTGTGAGGTGCTAGAAAAAGCAAGAAAGTAACCTTCTTTCAACAAACCCAAAAGAAGATAGCCACACAAACATAAAATAACATTAAAAGTAACAGGAAGCAACAGTCACTATTCCTTAATATCTCTTAACATCAATGGACTCAATTCCCCATTAAAAAGACATAGACTAACAGACTGGATACATAAGCAGGACCCAGTGTTTTGCTGCATACAGGAAACATACCTCAGTGTTAAAGACAAACACTACTTCAGAGTAAAGGGCTAGAAAACAATTTCCCAAGCAAATGGTCCTAAGAAACAAGCTGTTGTAGCCATTTTAATATTGGATAAAATCAACTTTCAACCAAAAGTTATCAAAAAGGATAAGGAAGGACACTTCATATTCATCAAAGGAAAAATCTACCAAGAAGAACTCTCAATTCTGAACATCTGTGCTCCAAATGCAAGGGCACCCACATTCATAAAAGAAACTTTACTAAAGCTCAAAACACACATTGCACCTAATTTTTTTTTAAAGTTAATTTGTTGAATCTTGTAGATCATTACCATTTTTTATTGAAGCTGTCTAAAGCCCTTCACTTTGAAAATATTCATGACTTACTACTTTTAAGTTGTTTCTTAGATTTCAATAGTTTTCTTATATCTACATTTTTTATTTTCTTTTTGGGACCAGGTCTCATTCTATAGCCTAGGCTGATCTAAACTCACTATGTTGTAACCATGGGCCTTTCTATGTCTGTCAGTCCCCAAATAATGACACAGAGACTATATTTATTTATAAGCTTTTAGTCTTATAGCTAGGCATTGTTTCCTACTAGCTTATAACTTGATTATCCTATTTATACTGATCTAAGTTCTGCCACATGGCTGGTTAGTTATCTCTCCTTCCTTCTCAGTCTGCTTCCTCCTTGTGTTCAGTTGGTTGAATCTCCCTCACCTCACTCCTTCCCATAATTCCTCCCTCCTCCATCTCTCTTCAAGTTCCACCTTACTATTCTGCTTTTTGCTATAGACCATAGGCTTTTTATTTTAACCAATAAGAATGTGATGGAGGACATTGTTTGCAAAATATTAAGGCAGGAGATGCTTAACAATACCAAGATAGAGTTTGCCATTAGCTCTCTGCTGGCTCAGAAATCAGCATTTGAATAAAAGGAGGATAATCTTTACATAGTGCTTCAAAATATTACTCCAACACTATGTAGCTCATGCTGGCCTTGAACTAATGACAATCCAATTGCCTCAGCCTCTTGAGTACTGGGATTTCAGGTGAGAGCCTCTACACCTTGCTTTAGTAGACACTGTTATGTAGAGAAAGATATATAGACTTTCATTGTCCTTCTAAAAATCCTTGAGATCTTTTCTCAAGGCACTAAACTCCATATCTTTGAAGGCACAATTCAACTTGATTATGATCCTGTTTGGACTTGGATGAAGTGGTAATGTCATAGGAATGGCATGGTTCAGTAAGAATTTGTTTGTAGGCAAGTTTCCCGGGGCCTGAGATAAGGTAAATTCTCACTGAAATTTGTTTTTGAGAAGCTCCAAGCCTTTGTTTTGAATCAATTCATTCAATGAGCACTTGCATTTTTACTTAATGCATATTAGCTTCTAGAGTTTGTGTGATCATAAGAGTGCATCAAAGGTCAGAGCTTACAATATTCCAAGCATTTGTTTGGCGTCTATGAAGAAAACTGACAGTTTATCTGGGTCAACAAAATCTAGGCTCTTTTATTTTCTTTGGAAAGGCAATATAGCGAAACATGGATGAGTGGTTGTAATCACATGACATGTGCTTTGCATACTGGAACATGTGGCTGAGTGATACTTGGACTTGAGCTTCTTAACTTTAGTTTTCATGGAGTCACTTTTAAAAGTGGAGGACATTCTTGGGGCTGGAGAGATGGCTCAGTGGTTAAGAGTGTTTGCCATGCAAGCCTGAAGACTTGTGTTCGAATCCCCAGCACTTACATAAAAACAAGAAAGTTGGACAAGTCCACAGCTATCACAGCAGAGCGGGGACTACTGAAGTCTGGCTGCCAACCAGCTCCAGGTGCAGTGTGTGACTGTGTCTCAGAGGAAGACGACCAGCAGTGATAGAGCAGGACACCAAGTATGTGTCACCCATGTGATCACATGGACACATGCACCTGCATATACACGTGCATATAGACCACACACACACACACAAGCTCAGGGTACATAATAGCAATACACTAACCATGGTAGAGGGATTTCCATTTTTAGTATAGAAATGTGAAAAAAGGGAAGGGGGACTACAACATTTTCCTAAATTCTCTATAGCTTGTAATATGCATTAAGTTGAACAACGAGAAACCAATTTTTAGTGTGGCAAAAGATTTTTAATATTGGCAAATTTATACAGTTTAGTCTAGTATGTAAAAAAGAGATATTCTTTTTCCTGAGGGAAATTAAACCCAAATTATACTTGGATTATCTATGAAGGCGTGTAATATGTTTTTTAGACAGCCTTTCCTGTTGCCACAGATGACTTCTTGAAGGGACTCCTTCCTTGGGCCATTTCACAGCAGCATCCATGATGACCTTTTACAGCAAGCAAGTGAAATTGGTGAAGACACAGGGTGGCTAGATACGGCATCGTACAGTGTTATACAAGCCAGCGCTTTGCTCTGACTGAAGGAGGCACCTGTAAAGAGAAGCTCGGAGGAGATAGATCACTTGTTTCCCACCCACGGCAGTCAAGTAGATAGAAGTATAGCAGTATAGCTGGAAGCACCCATCACCTGGCTCAGCTTGTAGAAGGCAGACAGGCATGAGGTGTGCACAGGCAAGTTGTCCTCTTTCAAAGGTCAGCTTGTGACATTGCTCGTATATGCCAGAATCTTGTCTACCCAAGCTTCACTCTAGTTTTTCGGATGTCATTGCTTGCTTATCATGTTAAGGAGTGACACTGGAAGATAGCAGGGAAATGAGAGATTTCAATTGTATGAAGGTTTTAGGGAACTTCTAGGCACTCGGTATAGTATAATGACACTTTCTACACAGTTTTTCTTTCCTCTCCAGCAAGTGTTTATCTCTTAGTGAACTCTTTATCAACCCACTTGTTTTGGAGTCCTGAGGGCCATTCATGTGCCAGGTACTCTACCACTAGCTATGTAGCTCTCCCCAAGCCTCCCTTTGCTCCCTTCATAAGAATAATTTTCTTTTGGAGACTGAATAACAGCTATGAATGTGATGAACTATATGTGATATATTTTATATAAATACAACATATTAGCTTTAAAAAGGACTTATAACATTTATTTATAATGTTTATTAACATCTAGAAAGGATAATATTTTATATTAATTTTGTTTTCAGGGATAGCACTCAGGGAATTTTTTTCCAGTGAGTTGACATATTACAGTTGGAGAAGACATGAATATGATTGTTAAAAACAAAACAGAATCTCAGGCATGAACACATTGGGATTATGCAATAACTACTTTCCATAATGCATATCACAAAAATATTTGACAGTGATAAAGATGATTTTAATTGTTTTTAGTAAATACCTCTATTAATATCTTGAGAGTTTTTTCAAAATGTAGGTATAATCTAGTCTTACAGTTAACATTTTTCATCATTGATTCTATTTACATATAATTAATGATTTTTATATTAGATATTTTATGTACAGATTCCATAGTATACTTGTATGCAATTAAATTTATGTTATTAAAACATATGAATATGGGCTTCTTAATAATTATGGTTAGAGTCTTTAACTTAATCCATTCAGTTATTTAAGTCTTTGAAACTCTTAACATGTTTTGGCCAGTGCAGTTTTCAAGAAGTTGATAACATAATGTATCACTGAAGAATGCTAATTCTAACAAAACATATCTACAAATATAATATACAAGTTGTTTGTGTGTATACACATATATATAACATATGTATGTATATATGTGTATACATATATATACATATACCACAGACACATGTATATATAATATATGTAATATATATATTACATACATATGTAATATATATTGAATATTGAATGATGTATTATGAGTGAATATTTGATAGAAACATATTTTTTCAATATATTCTAATGAAAATTTATGTGACAGAATAGATAATCATCTTTTAGTTAAGTTCATTTGTAATTGTTATATAATAAACATATTAATTATACTACTGGGGACAACATGAGATAACTTGATACATGTATACACTCTAAAACATTTATTCAGGTTAAACACAGCCATCTCCTTAAATATTTATCACTTTGTATGGTGAAAACTTCCCTAATGATTTCTCCTACTTTTTATTTATTTATTTGTTTGTTTTTTCTTTATTTTTGAGATGGGTCTTACTATGTATCCCTGGCTAGCCTGGAACGCTATATCTAGACCAGACTAGAGTAGAACTCAAAGTGATCTGCCAGTTTTTGTCTCTGCTGGTATTAAAGGTGTGCCTCCATGCCTGGCTATTTTCCTAGTCTTAAGTTCACTGCCTAGTACTGTTGGCTACAGTTGCCATCTTGCTGTGAGGTAGAACACCAAATCTGGCTCCTATGTGAGACTTCATGCTGCTTCCAGCTTTTCCCTAACGGTTTCCTTAACTCTTCTCAGTCTCTGGTCACCACCATTGTACTTTGAACTTACATGAGATCAAACATTTTAGATTTCACACATGAATAAAATCATGTGGCATTTGTTTTTCTGAGTCTGGTTCATTTCATTGACCATAATAATCTCCAATTCTAACCATATTGTCCAAAGTGATGTGGTTTAATTGTTTCACAGCTGAATATAATTTCATGTGTACTTGGACCATAGCTCCCTCCTCCCCCATCCCTCTTTCTTCTCCACATCTTCTGTTCCTCCAGTTCTTCTACATTGGACAAGGTCTCCCTTTGTAGCTCAGTCTGTCTTGGAACTCATCAGATAGACCAAGCTGGCCTTGAACCCACAGTGATCCTTCTGTTTCAGGTTCCCAAGTGCTGGGATTACAGAGGCGAGATACTACATTTGGCTATTATCAGATTTTTAAAAAAAGTCCACTCATTATTTGATTTTATTTCAGGCTACTGTAGATAATGCTACAATAAACATGGAGTGAAACAGTCTCTTTAAGCTGATGTCATTTCCTTTGGCTAAATAGCCATATGGTTGCTGGATCACAGGGTACCTCTACTTTCACTTTTGCAAGGGAATGTGCATACTCTTTGCCAATGGTCACACTAACCCCCATTTCCACTAACTTCCTGGTGGTCTTCAAGAGTGTTTCTTACCTTTAATCTGTTTGAAAATAACATTCTTATTATGATGGAAATATTTTTAAAATGCAACATGTTATAGTTATCAAAGTGTTTTGGGGGGAAAGAGATAAAATATCTCCATTATTTATCCCAACATTTGGAACTGTTATGTCATTTTTCATCCATTGTCGAGCAAAATAGAGGCATAGTTATTCACCTGGAAATTCTATTTCAATAGATATCAGCATAGTGAACTATATTTTAAAATCCAATGTTCCTTTAGTAATTATATAAATTTTGAATTTTAGGAAGGAAAATGTAAATGAAGAAAATATCCAATGAAAAAAATCAGTACAAGAAAAAATTTTGATAATGGGCTTAATGTTATTAAAATAAACACAAACAAGGTATTTTGTAGAAATATATTCACTGTGCAAATAAAATAAAAAACTCTGATTGCTGATTTTCATGAAAGGAGTTTCTTGGGGAAAGTGTACCATAAGAAGGCATTTGCTTTTCAGTTCATTTCAGAAATAATTTCTGAAACATTAGAGTTTATATAAAATGGGCAGAAAATGTTGAGCTGCTATATCTGTACACTGTAAGCTCCTTGTTGCCTATTTTTATTGCTAGGTACAAAAGATACTTGCATAATTTGAATGTAGCCAGAGCATAAATATATATGCCCAGAAGATGCCCCAACATGTAACAAAGACACATGCTCCACTATGTTCATAGCAGCCATATTTATAATAGCCAGAAGCTGGAAACAACCCAGATGTCCCTCATCAGAGGAATGGATACAGAAAATGTGGTACATCTACACAATGGAGTACTACTCAGCTATTAAAAAACAACGACTTAATGAAATTTGCAGGCAAATGGATGGAACTTATCATCCTGAGCGAGGTAACTCAGTCACAAAAGAAGGAACATGGTATGTACTCACTGATAAGCGGATATTAGCCCAAAAGTTCAGAATGCCCAAGTTTCACTTAACAGTAACCGCTGGACTGAGAGTGAGGTCCCAGATGGAGTGGTTGGA
>CM052701.1:58877356-58893842 GCA_028551405.1 Uromys caudimaculatus
GACCACCAACCAAAGAATACACATCTATTGACCCATGGTTCGGACTACATATGTGGCAGAGGATGACCTCGATGGCCATCAGGGAGAAAGGAGAGGCCCTTGGGCCTGAGGGTGCTAGAGGCCCCAGTAAAGGGGAATGTCAAGGTGGGAATATGGGGATGGGTGGGCAGGTAGGTGGGAGGAGGAATTCCCTCACAGAAGCGGGGAGGGGGAGGGGATAGGGGGTTTCCAAAGAGGAGACCTAGAAAAGGGGAAACATTGGAAATGTAAATAAAGTATCAAAAATAAATTAAAAAAAAAAAAAAGAAAAAGAAAAAAAAATTCTGATAAAAGGGAACTCAGAGGAGAAAGGGTTTTCTTGGATTACAATTCCAGGCTGCAGTCTGTCATTTTGGTCGAAGTCAAATCAAGCAGCTAGTCTCCTTGAGCAAAGAGAATAAACTCATCCTTGCTTGCTTGTTTAAAAAAAAATTATATTGAAATATATTTGAGATGTTTATACATTTATTCACATGGTAGGGGCAAATAAGCAGATCATGCTTTCAAATTTTTTTCTTTATCTACTTAAAACCTCTAACTCATGGACCCACTTGTTTGTGTTCATTGACAGCGACAACTGTCAACATCTTGAAGTTTCAACAGTGCCAAGTCAGTATGAACTGCCGATTGCCAAGTGCCACGGACTCTCTTCTCTACAGCAGCTTTGTACCCATGTCAGCAGTCATGTTGTAATAGCTTGGTAATGTCTTTAGTGGAGTGCAATGATACTAGATTACTTCTTGTGTAGATTTCTAGTTTATAATAATATGCATGATCGAGTAACCTCTCAGAGATCCTGGACTAAGATCATAGTTTTTTGTGTCAGTTATTAAATGTGTATGCATTAAAAAGCAGACTTCATTAGGCTTTAAAAATGCATTTTCCATTTGCTTGTCTACGTTAAAACTTTCTTTTGTATTACTTATAAATGGAAGACAATTTTTAAAGATTTATTTATTTTTATTTATGGGTGTGTGTATTTGACTGTGTGTTTATATGCAAGTGTGTACTGGTGGCCCCGGAGAACAGAAGAGCGACTCAGATCCCCTAGTGCCAGGCCTCATAGCATAGGCCTATAACATGAGCTACTGGGAAGGCTGAGGCCAGAAGATCTCAAGTTCAAAGTCAGCCCAGGTAGCTTACAGAGGCATTTCTTTTTTCTTCAGAATAAAGTAAAAAGAGGACTGGGAACACAATTCATTAGGAGAATGCTTAGCTAGCAGGCTGGAGGCCTGGGTTTAATCTTCTGTACTGCTACATAGAGGAACAAAAGGATATCTTAGCAGAGAGAAATAAAATAAGAGAAATTAGGGAAAATGTTAGAAAAAAATTCTAAGATATTATAACGTCATTACAACAAATGCAAATATATCAAATTCTTTAGTAAAGAAACTCAAAATGAAAATAAAAGAAAATCAGCTACATTTAGAAGTGAGCAGTGCTGATAAAATATAATAAGAAATTCAAAATAAAATGTTAAGAAGAAAGATCTAAAAACACCTCTAAATTAAAGCATTTCATGGTCATAGTAAAAGAGAATGAAATATATCTTAAAGGAAAAACATCACTAGAAAGAAAGATGGTAACAAGTTGTTTCTCATATCTGGGCAATGTGTCTGGCCTGTTATAACTTGATCTCTAGGACACATTAGGGCTTCACATAAATCAATGGTAAGAGAGTTTGGAATTTGTGCATAGATAGATGAGCCTACTGATCAATCAAAACAGATGGCTCTGAAACAGACCTGGTGTATTTGGTTTGACATAGGACAGAGCTGGTAGTGGAAAAATGATGGCTGAATAACAGGACACTGTATTTATACCTCCATAAAATTAATTTCTATATGGCAAAGACATTAGCTTCAAAAACTTTGAATGCAATGCTTCGAACACTAAGCACAGATCACAAGAAAGCATTTTATGTGCTTAGAGTAGGGGTTGATTTCTTAATACATATTTAAAAAGAATATTATTATTGTGTGTGGTGTCGTGTGTATGGACCTGAGCATGCCACAGTGCAAGTATGAAGTCAGAGGTCAGCTCCATGGAGTCAGTTTTCTCCTGCCACCTTTGTGCTAATGTGAGGACTGGACTCGGAGTTAGGTTAGATCAGGAAATGCTTTGCTCACAAACGTTTTAACATCCTTTATTAATAGTTTTTCAAAAGATGAAAAAAGTGAAACAATGATAGTTTGTCTGAATTAAAATGACAAGATTAAAAAAAAAGACTGATATATTGATGTATTGATGTTCCTTTGATGCTATTTTAATATAGGTTCATTTTGGTTCTATTTTTGTTAAGTTCAAATCCAGGGCAGCAGGAGCAGTTAGTTGCCTAAATATAAGTCAGTGTGGAAAAGCCCATAAAGAAAAGAAGAGGAAATATACAATAGCTTTTTTTTTCCTGGTAGGGTATAGGAATTGCCAACAAGACTCAGTGGGAGGCTTCAGGATCAGTATCACTACTACTGCTGTAGGGAATGGCCAGTGGGGACACTGGCATTTGTTGTATTGCTACTCTTTCAACTTCCTGTGTGTGACAAATGTAAAAAACATAAAAGAAAAAATTAAACTATGATGAATTTAATATGTTGATATCTATAAACTATGTTCTTATTGAAGCATTGCAGTACATTAAACTGAACTTTTTTATTTAAAAAGAACTAAAAAGTTAAAATTAAGATATCAACAGACTAGGAGCGTCCTTGGGATGTAAGACATCAGTAAGTGCTTGTCTCCCATGTGTGAGGAACTGTGTTTGAGTCCCAGCACTGAGAAAAAGCAACCCTAATTAAGAATTTGGATTAATTCTTCCATTAATAAGATAATATAGCTTATACTATATTTATTTATCATTGATTAGTACACAATGAATTAGAGGTTTCTAATAAATACTTTTGGCTGACTATTATTTTCTCTGTATAGCAGCTTTAAAACACAAAGTATCTTGTAAAAAAAAACCCAAAGTATATGTAAAAGATGGTCTAAACACACAAAATAGCAATAATGGGAGAAAGATCCCAGAAACAAAGTCAGGACATAAATATTTGGTTTAGGTGTGGTAGGACTAACCAGGTGACATATTCACTCTATCTTGTGTGTAGCCACCAGATGTCTGCACAGGCCACTTTGGGCAACTTAACTATCCTATGTGAAAAGGACAAAGACCTTCTCAGTCACTTTAACTAAACCATAGTGACAATGTGTTAAGGCACAATTAGAATGATGGTGGCACGCTTATTTTGACAAAACCTTCCATCAAAACTTGATAAAAAAGGAAAAAACACTTTTTAACAACGGAAGATAAGATGCATAGATTTTTTTTCCCCTTCTTTGTCTTCCACACCTGGAAATGAATATATGTTTTCAAACTAGGCTTAATGTATCAATTTTCCTTAAATTAAGAGAAATAGTCAAAAATAACTTAATATTTGAGCATGCTAGATAGTTTCATTTCATGTAATCAATACCCTTAAAAATCTTCATTAGGTCAGAGTTCCATATGTGTTTCAAGCATATTCTCTGCTTCACCTAGCTCTTCCCTGACTCATCCTCCCTTCCCTACTCACCCAATTTGTGTGTGTGTGTGTGTGTGTGTGTATGTGTGTGTATTTGTTAATTGTTCAAAACCAATTAATGCAAGAGTCAAGATATTCTGAGATGTTGGTCTTGCACTCAAAAGCAGTAGGCTTATCGGGGGCTCCACTCAGCATGGGATGGGATTAAGTCCTCTCCTCTCTGTGGTGGGCTCTCATCTGGCATGGGTTCTTCTGAACACATCATGTTCTTTCATTCTTCCAACACTCTCTACTCTTAGTTTTTCAGAAGTCTTTGTCAACATAAAGCATGACGCAAAAGATGGTCACACCCATAGCTTAAGATTTCCATGTATTATTTTGCTTCAGACAATAAGCCAAATCATAGCTTTGTTCTTATGGACATTCTTTTATGAAATTAAGATTTAGCTGACTCCTACAATTACATTTGAGACTGGTGACTTCTATTTCATATCATAGTAACATTTTTGAATGACCTGTATTACTTGGAAAGCCTGGTCTGAAAGACCTGTATTACTCATTCACCCAAAGAATAAATTTACTTGTCATCCAAATAGTTTGTTTGTTAAATTTACAACAGGCACTTTCACAAAACAGTAGCAAAAACCACTGCCTCTGCCCACACCGCCCTTTCACCTTAGTGATTTTATTATCCTATCAAGCCAGATGAATTTTAAACTTAAATTTTCCTGGCATGCTAAGTTCTGTGGCAAGGGTTTTCCCCTTCATGGCAGAGAGATAGAAACAAGATAGACATCACTGTGTGCCTTTATCCCTGGTAGAAAGTGGCCTTTACGAGGTCAGTTCTTAAAGCAATTCAGTTAGCAAATGTTCTAGAGCTCACATACCCAAACCACACCCCCCAAAACTCTGCCTTTCTTGAGGTTTGCCCATTCATTTCAAAATTTGTCTTCTTACACATTTGTTTCTATTCTTTTAATTATTTTTCTGAGTGTTCTTTCTCTTTAGGAAGTAGATTCCACTCTCCTTTCTTTTATTGGTCTCATTCTTAGTTCATCTTGATTATGCAGAGCAGAGGGCTCCCTTGTGACAGTTCACTATTCATATAATGTAAATCCATTGAATTAAGCTGGTCAGTGACTCTTCCTCAGTTCTTGGTCTGAATGTCCTTTAACACCAATTCATATATATATATATGAATTGTGGTGCCAAGTTGTATTTTAATATATATATATATATATATATATATATATATATATATATATATATATATATGTTTTTCTTATTTTCTTAAGACTGTAAATCAATATGAATCTTCGCTGTGTTTTAAATCTATGATTAGATAATAAGTATAAACATATCTGCATCCATCATCTACCCATATGTGGAATCATTTATTACAATGCTATAAAACAGAATTTACTCAGCACAACATAAAATATTAGAACATTTAACTCTGAAACATTATCAAAGAAAAAGGTTACTAGATTTTTTCTTTAAATTCTACCATTAAAGACCAACAAAAGTAGATATCCATAAATACATCAAAAAGTTGTAAATTTGTCATTGCTTGAGATAATTACACGTCTCAGATGCATCCCATCCCAACGTTTGGCTGCCGAAATGCAGCCCTGTACTCTATTTTCTGACTTCAGTGAGGTACAGTTTAAAATCAGGGTCACAAGAAGGTGAGGACAGACAGTAATACACTTGTTGACCCTTTGCAGGAATTCCAGATAAAACCCCAGAAGTTGAGTCAGAGATAATCACAATAACAAACGCTCCATCTATCTACCTGTCAGCCTCTTCCTCTCAGAGAGGGACAAAAGGTCACTAAAATAGCCTTTTTAAAATTCCCATGGAAACATTTTTACCTTTTTTTTTTAAAAGCAAAAGGGGGGACATTGAGAAATGGTACTACGAGTTCAATAGGGCCATTGAAACTCTTTTTCATTCAATCTATGTTTATTCTGAAAAGTCCAAACATTAAGGTATCCCCCCACCTCTCCCAGGCAGAAGATTGTGAAAAATCTTAACAAGAAGGATAAGAAAGAAGGGAAATGATTGACCTCATGTGGATAAACAAGCAAACATCCAGGTAAGCTGTCAAATGCCAATTTCCAGCTTTTCGGTAGCCATGTGCCAAGATTAAGCAATGTAGACAATAGTGAACACGATACTTTCTTTTTTTTTTTTTTTCCCTCCTTTTTTATTTTTGATACTTTATATACATTTCCAATGTTTCCCCTTTTCTGAGTCTCCTCTTTGTATACCCCCCATCCCCTCCCCAACCCGCCTCTAGGAGGGTGATACTTTCTTTGCCTACTTTTTTCAACAATAAATAGAATAGTATTAAAATGTTGCCAGATCCACTATACTTTTCCTATCAAAATACTGGCCAGTTATTTCTGATTTCTAAGGAGTCCACGGGCCATGGAAAACACCCAAGTTATAGCCTTTTACTGCTTTGTTCAGGTCTGTGATATTAGCATGGTTTGGATTTCCTGTGCAAATATGTGGCTAATAATAGCCAAACGTTGAAGAAAGAAGCCTGTGTTATTTCTCATAACTTGCCTCTCCATATTATGGCTTAAAAGACAGATATTGTAGGCCTTTCCTCTCCATCTATTCTCATGAAATTTAGCAGTTATGAGTCTTAAAGGGAGGATATTGGGGGAATAGTGGGATGGCTCAGTGGTTAACAGCATGGTCTTGACTTCCACAGGATGCTGTACCTGTTCCCAGCATCCACTTGGTAGCTAACAACCATCTGGAACTCCAGTTCCAGAGTATCTGAGGAGTATTGATGCCTGCTCTGGTCTCCGTGGACACTGCATGCACATGGTACACAGCCTTAGGGGCAAAACAGTCACACACATAGCATTTTTTGTTAATTAAAGTGAAATTTAAAAGGGAGCCTATTAATATAAAAATATCACCTAGAACAGCACATAGTATTCATATATAGAAAATAAAAGAATATTTGGAGGTCTGAATGCCAAAGTTGAATCAAAGTAGACTTACCTGGAGCCTGGTTGAGGGATCTGCCTATAGAAGCATTTCTAAGGAAAAGCTGATGTTCATTAAGCCACACTTGATCAAATAGAAATGAAAAGCGCCATTGCACCAGTAAAGGATGCTAAGCAATATGATCACAGAATCAATGAGGGTTTGTACCAAATACTCAATTCAGTCTGCATGGGCTGGGAGCTGTCAGTTGTCACGGAGGCTTATCTGCCAATCTGAGACAATGGTTCTTGGTTTAGGAATTTGCCCGGGTTTTTGTTTTTCCTCTTACCAATGTGGAACCTTGATTGGGGTTGGTTGTACAGTGCATTCCAACCAACTGTCACATTTCGAAAGTGTTGCTTCCTGGCTTGTAACATGCATTTTCATTTTGATTGGCATATGAATCATCAGGTTAAAAACAATAATAAAAAAAAAGCCAGCAAGATGACTTCTTCACGAATTTCCTACTATCTCTTATAGTAAATACATCCTTTTACTAAAACAGATGGAATTTCTTATCCAAATTCCTGTGTTTTATTTTGGAAACTTGAACCCAAAATAAGGGTTATCTCTTGGATTCTGTTTGGAGTTAGATTTCTTTTTCTGGATCATGTTCATGTCTTTGTTGGTTTGTGTGGCATCCTTAATTTCTTGTTGCATCCCACAAGAGGCAGGTTCCATCTTTTCCCCTTTTTACTTTTTTTTTTTTTTTATTAATTTTTATGTGGAATTCAGATGAGAAAGGCTGCAGTATTGCTTTGACTGTCTGCCATGATATAAAATGCAGTAAAATGTACAGCTGGTGAGAGTCTATTTAGAATTTTTTAATGAAATATAAAGAAAAAGACCAGGTGCTTAATTTTTACATGCTGCATTTCATTTTAAAAATTCATTGTATCTTTTTGAATATTTTTTACTCATGCAGATGTTCTGAACATTGGAGACAGGCGTTTCCTCTATTTTCTTTTTTGCATAAGCTTTCACACAAAGAAAGTGGCTGCATGGCTATATTATTTGTGAGTCAGGATTCCAACGATAATTATTCTCAGATAATTGCAGAATGACTCGTGGCAAGACTTTCAGTGATGCGTACCTTGTTTTTCTAGTTCAGAACTGGAGAATAATGGTTGTTTAACATAATGGAAAGAACTTTGGGCTATTTGAGATGAAATACCTGTCACAGGGAATGTGGTGAGTCTTTAAATAATAGAGAAACCGATTTATATTATGTGTCAGAGGATGAGTCACTGATTCAAGACGGATGTGTCACAGATTTCAGGATGGTGAAATTTCTAAACATCAAAATTGCTTATTCTTTTAGCTTGACATAAATTATGAGCAATTCAGTCTGAATCCCTTAGTATTAGGTGATTGGAAGCTAAAATGACTAAGCTTTGTCCCCTATAATGCGTTATAAATATATCAAATTCTCAACTAATATTCTATCCTTTAGAGAAAATAAAAGGCAAAGCTGTTCTTCTCACAGTGCTGTGTGCCTGATCCTCATGCAAATCCATGTGCTTCAGTGCTGATTTGCTCGCTTGGCTAATGAGTGGATATGCAAAGGACATCAGGATACATCTTGTGAGTGATTAGCATTATCAGTAATGATGGAGATGGATTCATAGTGAATTAAGTTACTTCCTGTATTTAATAATCTTCATTTTTCAAAGTTATACCATTCTGGAAAGAAAAATTACTAATGGATTTCCATTTGACAAATCCGCCTTTACCATTAAATCGTGATGTATAAGAACCTTTTAAAAAGAAGTATTTGCGCTCGGCTGTTTGTTCTCTGCCCATTGACCCCAATAACAGGGTGAATATATCTGCCTGGGGTAAAAGGGTTCCCCTGGGCTTTGTTCTACCTGTTTCTCATTAATTGATTCATGAAGACGTTAGGGGGAAAAACTCTCAAAAATGTAAAAAGAAAGAAAGGAAAGAAAGTCCATTGTTTTGAATGACGGTACATGTTCACTATTCATAAATTAAGTCTTGTTTTCCTGATATACCCAAAAAGGGCAGCTTTCCTGTTGAGTTTAATTTGGGATACAGTCTAAAAAACACGGTTGAAATATGTTATTAGTGACAGGCATTTGTTTTTCACTATATTTAGATCCTCCCAGTATTCTTTAGCCATAAATTGATCAAGATTACGATCTCAGCCTGGTGTAATGTAAGGCTTCTGAGAAGGAATAAAAGAAAACTCCAACTCAAAACCAAACAATTAAAACAAACACAAAGGCAGGGGTGCTCTATTTGTTCTCTGTTATGGTTTTATGGCCAAGAATGACTCCACATGATAGACTTCTCTGATTAGCACCTCTGATCATAAATTCTACCCCCCCAATAGTTGGTGTATAATAAAAAATTATGTTCCTAAAAAGGCCCCTGAAGGGTGTAGGTGAACAGAAGGAATGCAATCTGTGCCTTCGGGAACATTCAACTTGTGTTCCAAATAACATTTGTTTGGTCATTTCAACATGACCCCAGGAAGGACAGTATATTTCTTCAAATTCCTCACTCTTAAAATAAGGCAGAAACTTTATTGGCATTTTCCATTACTCCCTGGTTCTTTCATATTTCAGTGGTTGAGCTGAGATTCTGGGTGGGAAGCATGGATGAGCAGAGCAGGGCATTGGCCGTTCTTGGTGTTGGTGGTGGGCACACTCACTATAGAACTCCATGAAAGAAGCAGGGGAAATGCTGTACACGGATGGAACAATGTATCTTCAAGAATCAAGGAACAAATAGTGGGAAAAAGTAAGACCAAGGAAATTCTCAAATTTCACTTTCTCCTTGATAAGGAGCAAAGACACAAGAGAGCATAGTATTTAAAATGCAAGAGCGCAACATTTTAGGTACGATAAATAAATATCTGTGATAACTGTAAGCTTATGAATTCTTACATACCAAAAAAATTAAAAGACTTTGTTTTATTACATTAAGACTAATTCAAAACATGAAACAGGCATGTTCATGTTTGTATATTCGGAGAACAGAAGTAGAATAGAAAGATATAAGCGAGAAACTAAGGTTAATTTATCTATGTATCTATGTATCTATGTATCTATCTGTCTATCTATCTCCTCTTGCCATATTTCTTTATGTTTTTGCCTACTGTTGTTATGAGCAAATGGTCTTTGCTTTTAAAATGAAGAGCAAATAATTTTATCTTAATTGAATTCAACAAATGTGTGTGCAAGTGTGTTGAACTGTATGTGCGAGTAAATACTTTCTTGAAAAAAGACAGTGATTGGTTCTGAGTTTAGTTTTCTTCCCAGCTCAGGGGTCCAGCACTTCACAGTCTTAAATAGGAGCTAGTGCACAGAGAAGCCAGACTATGGTGTGGTCTCCAGGTTTTCCATCTTTGCTGTTTTTCTTACTTCTTGCTACTGATGACCTTTCTGGATCTCTATTTCTAACATCAGCACCAAAATATTGTGTCTCCCAACAACTTGCGTGTAAGCGGGAATCAGTTAACACCTGTAAATCACTCTGTGACTTGCAGCGAGAAGTGTGATGTAAATACAAGGTAATTGGAAAAGCAAAACAAAACAAAAGCCAGAAGCTAATTTTGTTTAAAAAGCATTGATATATTTAGGGAGCACAATGCTGGCTTTGTCTAGCCGAGTTGTCAATATTTTGGAAACAGAAGTTTCAGTGTATCTGAAGCAGCCAAAACAGGTGAGCGCTTTCCTAGGGAGACCCTGAGAGGAAAACAGGGATTCTACAGTTAGAGACATAGAGGTTAGAAAGACAGAAGACAGCTGATGACTCAGAAGTGTCTATGTTTATAGTCAAATCTTAAAACTGTATGTTTAAAAACATTGCCTTATGCATTTTAGATGGTCTGTAAATCTGAGTTCTTAAGAATTGGGTCATTATATTCTTTTACAGCTTTACAAAAATCAATAGGAGTTTTGTGTATTATTTTAGAGCAGAAAATATCTTATAGAATATTTGGTGTCTAATAAGGATAGCGCTTATGGTTTCTCTTGTTATTAACATAATTCTGTCTTTGAAGCACTTATTGCGCATTAAAATTATCTGCAAGTGAAATATGATATATTGTGAGAGACTTTTCTCCACTAAGATTCTCTTAGAAAGGGTCATCCACACTGGAAATTACAAAGATATCATTTTAATCACAAACTGTGCCTTTGACTTGAACAGATAGCTCGAAGTGCCTATTCACAACATGAAGGCCTGGTTTGGTTCCCTAGTACTCATGGAAATCCAGCCCAAGTGGTACGCTGTCGCATGTAACACAGGGAGAAAAGGGGCAAAGGTAGGTGTTTCCCTGGAGTTTGTCCATCAGCCCACTTAGTGGAACTGAGCTCCAGGCTCAGTGAGAGATTCTCTTCAACATAAACAAAGGAAGTGGAAACAGCCTGAGGGAGGAACATGCATGTGTATCTGCACAGGTGGGCATCCATGCACATGCAAAGATAGAGTGAGTATCATACAAGAGGAATGACACAGAATGTCAGGAGAGGGAAGGAGGGATGGAGAGAGACAGAGACAGAGACACAGACATAGATAGGGAGGCAGAGACAGAGATAGAGAGGCAGAGAGAATGACAGAGACAGAGACAGACAGACAGAGAGGTAGAGAGAAATACAAACAGAGATAGAAAAAGAGAGACAGAGACACTTAGCTTCAGCACGGTTGGGAAGGGAAGACACAGAACTTACTTTGATGGTATAAACAATAAATAACAAAATTCTGCAAAAAATTACTTCTCTAGATTTATCGTATCAATTTATTAATTTAATTACAACCAATGAGGTAACTATTATACCTTAAATTATAATTTATTTAGTATAATATTTATTATACTGCATCTATTTTGGTTATGTGGAGGATTGCATATCTTAGGTAGGTAAACAGATGGGAGGAAGGTACAGAGGTCCATATCTAGGTCACATTGGTGATTTCAACTTTATTTGAGGAAGCATCCACTCTCTCAGGCCCTTTCCCCTTCTTTCCCAAGATAGCATCCGAATGCAAAAGGTAACCTGATCTTGTTTCTGTGGTCTATAAATATACCTCTCTTTTCTGTTGACTTTGTCATACGAGCTGTGTAGGTTTTGGGGACCTTGCAGGCTCACTGCATTCCTGTGGACAGCACAGAATCCTCTGGTCCTAGCCCAGTCTCGTTGAGTTGTAGTCATTTGCAATGGAGTCTTCCCTGGAATCTTGGAGTCTATTCACTCAGCTGTTTTCTGAGATGCTTATTCGGTAGACTTCTAAGTTCCACTCACAGTGTATGGGTAACAGAACTACTTAGAAAAGCTAATCTTTGTTTGCCTCTTGTGACATCTCTGTGAACAACCTTTCACACATCTATTGATGTGATTGGGACAGTAAGATCTTCAGAGGGATTTCCTCGCAGATCTTGAGTTTGCTTTTTTTGGTCACTTCATCTAAGGTATCATCCTTTCTCCAGATTCAGTCTGAGAGAGATGGTATCTCTAAAGTCTCTTGCTTCCTCTGTTTTCTTACAACCTCCAGGAGCTGAAAGAGATAAGATCATTTTAAAAACACTTTTCCTTGGAGGCTGTGCTAGATATCTCAGTCTGCATAGTGTTTATCCTATAAGCAGAAAGACCTGAGCTGGATATGCAGAACTTTTCAGTGGTTGGGGACCAGGGTGAAATCTGGATGTAATAGTGTACCTGGGAGGTGGATGAAGGATTGCTAGGATCACTGGCTAGCCACCCAAACTCTAGGCCCTCAGAAAACGTGCCTCAAACTTAGGCAGACATTAAAGAACGATACCTGAAGTAGATATCTAGTCATATCAACATACACACACACACACACACACACACGCACACGCACACACACTTAGAGATAGAGATAGAGAGAGACACACACACAAATACACCAACACACACATCCACAAAACACATGCACACACATATACATAAACATATCTTCCCACACAAACACACAGAGTCACTCAGAGAAAGTGAGCAAGCAATACAAGCACACCAAACACATATACACACTCTCACAAACACACCCATACACACTCACATACTCTCACTCTCACAGACATAAATAATACCATTGCTATCACACACACACACACACACACACACACACACACACACACACACACACACACACACTTTTTCTTGTTTTATAACTGAGGTTTCTCTTAATCTCAACATTTCTCTTCCTCAAAGTCACCCTTGATCAGTATTAATTGTGAACTGGAATAAGAAAGCAAGAAAGGATGGTGGAAATGTAGGGAATGGATTTTCCAGTTATGATGAAGGTGTCCTTTCAGAAACAGAACAGGGCGGCCAAAAAGGAAGTTAGCATGGCAAGAAGCTTCAGGGGCACAGGGAAGAATGGGTCTAAGAAGGGGGTTGGCTTGCCAGAAAGTCCAGTAGCAGCATTGGCAGCGAGTAATTTAACTTGCCTATAGTCTGTGTTTTAGTGTGTCAGCCTATGCAAACCATAATGAGATTGACAGCATGCCATAGCTATAGTAGAGCAGAGCTCCATGCTTTGTGAAGATGAGGAGAGGAAAGAGAGCAATGGCAGGAAGCAAATGGGAGCCAGGTACTAGAGCATCAAACAGAACAGGAGAGTTCAGAGGGAGGGCGCAGGAGGTTGATAAGAGCAGGCCCCATCCTCCAGTCTGGGATTTCCAGCATCAGAAGAATGAATACAAATTCTTTAGCAGTGAAAATGTTGAGTTGTTGTTGTTGTTTGACAAATGGTCACTGCAGTCCTTCAGGAAGTTGAAGTACACTAAATGCCTTACAGCAGAATTCCACTTAGGACATGTGTATCTGTTACTTTATCTAAAAAGAATTCCCTTGTTTTTCCTGAATGCATGCCTGCATTTCAACCCTGGGAGAAGTGTTTTGGAGGTCGATCTCAGCCATGGACAATACTAGAAAAACAGCCCCACAGATGAGCTCACATAAGAACTTTCTCTTCGGCTTCCTGATAAATTGCACTTGTGTCCTTACTAAGAGGTAGAGGCTGCAGATTTCATTAAATGTGTCTCGTTGTCACTTAAACAACAGGTGACCTGGGTTCACCTCTATCATTCAGTTTTCTGAGTCTGTGTCTACTTTGGACTCTGTGTAATGAACTCCTGGCTATTAAATCATTTTCAGAGGGCCTAGCTCCAAAAGTCTCAACTATTCCCTTCCAAAAACTTAGAAGCATTTTCCTTAACATAATTTTTTTTTTTGAACCTCTTAATGGGCTTCTGAACTGGCACAACCAATGGAAACAGTCAGTTACTAAGTTACCTAACTGAAAAGCATAGAGCAGATTCTCAGTCTCTTACCTCCATCTTTTTAATTCAGTAGACTCTCCCCACCACCCCCACCTTGCTTCAGTGTAATAAACCATTTCCTTGTAGGATCACTGCTTCTTAGGCAATAAAACAACCGTGTGCAAAATGACATTTTAGATGTGAGTTTGAAAGATCTGTCTCTCATTAGGCCCCCATAATGTGAGTAACTCCTTGGGTAGTTAGCACAGCAGGGAGCCTGTTTTATAACGGTATATTTGAAAGATATATTTATTGTTCTGCCACCAGAAAAAGCTCAGAAGAGAAGGAAAAATAAGTTAAACTTGAGTCATGGAGTAGACTCCCTTGGGTCCATTTGGGGCCATCAAAAATCTGACCCCTCTTCCCAAACGAAAGCAAAACTTCCAGGAATCCTTAGTCAGCTTATAAACAAAGACGGGCCCATACAGAAGTAATGAAATTTCCAACTGTGGAGAAAAGCACTCATTTATTTTGTTTTTAAATCAAGGAATGATTGATGTGGCTGCAATTTGATGTTTGCTTTTAAAGAGATTCTTTATTTCACTTAACTACCCGCCTGGATTCCCTTTGGCTATAAAACAGCTAGGCGATGCTCACCTTACTGAACTGGGTTCAGGGAGGCTGATGGCTTCTGTTCTTGGTATTTGCTCCTCCTCAGTAATTCCACATTTGTTATTTGGAATAAAAAATGTGACACAGGCTGGTCCACTTTAGCTCCTTTGCTGCTAAGGTTTTTGGTTATTTCCTTCAGCATATTTATTTAGGCAAATGCTTTCAACACATGGAGTTTTATGTTAGAAATCACGAAATTCAAGGAAAATATAAATGGCAAAGTGAGTTTGTTTCAGGATTTCTTAAAAGTCCCACTAAAGAATTTATATGCCGATACAAAACTGGTTTAGCCCCTGGGGGGCTTTTAAATTTTTGATGTGATATTATTATAATTATTTGTGCTTATCAATTGTACACACATACCAAAGCACATGCGTAGAGAGACTGGAGTCTGTTTCTCCTCCTCCCACCATGTGAGTCCCATGGACTGGAGACAAATCATCAGGTTTGGTGGCAAGTGCCTTTACCTACACAGTAATCTCCCAGGCCCTGTTGAGATCTTTTAAAACTACCCATTGACACCTAGACAGGAAGGAGAAGCTGGCACTCCTTTTAAGATTAGTGACTCTACATTTAAGATTTCATGTTGGGGAGACCTCTGCCTGGGCCACCAGGGCTCCATAGCCAAATAACGCCAGGAGAAAGCTACCCTCCCAGGAGTGTGGAAAAGCCATGAGTGGGGTTAAGATGAGTACCATTGCTCAGCGGGACCTGCCCGGAATCCTCGGGACACAGGGAATGAGGAAAAGCCGGGGACAGGAGCTTTCCAGTTTCTATCTGTGGCAATAGACCTCTGCTTGGGCAACCAGGGCTCTATAGTCAAATAGCGCCAGGAGAAAACTAGCCTCCCATGTCCTCGGGACACAGGGACTGAGGAAAAGCCTGGGACAGGAGCCTTCCAGTTTCCATTTGCGGCTGGGGACCTCAGCCTGTGCCACAGGGCTCCATAGCCAAATAGTGCCAGGAGAAAGCTAGACTCCCAGGAGTGTGGACAAGCCTGTCTACTCAGAGGGACCCACCTGGAATCCCAGTACACAGTGACTGAGGAATGGTCTTCTGGTTTCTTTCGGCAGTCAAGGAGCTGATCCTGTGACACAGGGCTCCATACTCAAATAGTGCCAGGAGAGAGCTGGTATCCCAGGAATGCTGACACACCTTCAAGCACAGGCAAGACCACCACTTCTGTTCAAATTCACTGGAACAAGAGGGACCCTTGCAGAGCCATCAGGACACAGGAACCAAGGGACAGCTGGGGACAAGATCCTTCTGGTTTCTGTCTGCTACCCAGAGCTGACCCTGTGCCACAACTCTCCAAACTGAAATTCCTCTCAGAGAGAGCTGGTCTTCAAGGAATATTGACACAGAGGCTTGCAGGAGGGACAAGCCACAGCCAGAGAGAGTAAGACCAGCTAACACCAGAGTTAACCAGATGGCGAAAGGCAAGGGCAAGAACATAAGGAACAGAGGCTACTTGGTGTCATCAGAACCTAGCTCTCCCACCACAACAAGCCCTGGATACCCCAACACACCAGAAAAGCAAGACTCAGATTTAAAATAATTTCTCATGGTGATGATAGAAGATTTTAAGAAGGAAATAAACAACTCCCTTAAACAAATACAAGAGAACACAGGTAAACAACTAGAAGGCCTTAAAAAGGAAACACAAAAATCCATTAAAGAATTACAGGAAAACATAATCAAACAGATGAAGGAAATGAACAAAAGCATCCAGGAACTAAATATAGAAATAGAAAAAATAAAGCGAGGTAACTCAGTCACAAAAGAATGAACATGGTATGAACTCACTGATAAGTGGATATTAGCTCAAAAGTTCAGAATGCCCAAGTTTCACTTTACAGTAACGGCTGGACTGAGAGTGAGGTCCCAGATGGAGGAGTTGGAGAAAGGACTGAAGGAGCTGAGGGAGTTTGCAGCCCCATGGAGGGAGCAACAGCGTCAATGGGCCTGACCCCCACCTCCCCCGCCCCCCGTCGTCCTG
>CM052701.1:58894342-58910375 GCA_028551405.1 Uromys caudimaculatus
AAAGACACATGCTCCACTATGTTCATAGCAGCCATATTTATAATAGCCAGAAGCTGGAAACAACCCAGATGTCCCTCATCAGAGGAATGGATACAGAAAATGTGGTACATTTACACAATGGAGTACTACTCAGCTATTAAAAACAATGATTTAATGGAATTTGCAGGCAAATGGATGGAACTTGAAAATATCATCCTGAGCAAGGTAACTCAGTCACAAAAGAACGAACATGGTATGTACTCACTGATAAGTGGATATTAGCCGAAACATTTGGAATACCCAAGTTTCACTTTACAGTAACTGCTGGACTGAGAATGAGGTCCCAGATGGAGGAGTTGGAGAAGGGACTGAACTGGCTGAGGGAGTCTGCAGCCCCATGGAGGGAGCAACAGTGTCAACTGGCCTGACACCCCCCCCAGGTCCTCATGGAGGCTGGACCATCAACCAAAGAATACACATGGAGGGACCCCTGGTTCGGACCACATATGTGGCAGAGGAGGGCCTTGTTGGCCATCAGGGGGAGGAAAGGCCCCAGTAAAGGGGACTGTCAAGATGGGAATATGGGAGTGGGTGGGCGGGTGGGTGGGAGGTGGAATTCCCTCATAGAGATGGGGGAGGGAGAGGGGATAGGTGGTTTCCAAAGAGGAGACCTAGAAAGGGGGAAACATTGGAAATGTAAATAAAGTATCAAAAAAAAAAAAAAAGATCATAAATAATTATAAAAAAAAAAAAAGAAAAGAAAAGAAAATCCTTTTCCCAAACTATGTAAATGCATCTCTCTGATCTTTCCAGCCACCCTGACTGAGAACCCCAGGGCCATTGCTTTGTCTGACACCATTCACTGCCAGCAGAGTGCAGAGGAGATATTTGTCTGCTGATCTTATGTCTCTTTCTTTGAATCTCATTTCTTCTACTCCCCCAATGCCTGTGTCATCTTAGAGCAGAGTAAGTTCTGCTGTGTTACTTCAGGATCTAGCTCCCCAGAGCTTTAGTGACATGCAGTGTCCCTAGGTCATAGCATGCTTGCAAAAATACTAGGCAAGATTTCAGGACAGTAAGGAGATGGGGACAGGGTTGCAGTAAGAGACAGAGCAACAATTTCATAGTTAAGTATCTGTCTACTAATTCTAGGTCTGCTGTTAACTATCTGGGTTCTTTGTTGTGGACCTAACATTACTCACAAGATGTGTGGGTGACAACAGAGTGGTCCTCAGACTAGCATTTCTCATTGGTAGCTGTGATCTGAATTATCCTTCTATTTACTCCTGTAAGAAAGATATTCCAAAGTACAGAAAAAAATATTTCACACTGACCCAAGTTATGAGTGTTTGGTATAAATAAGACTTAGGGAGACACAAACATTTAACCTTTTGTGGTAGAGTATGTGGTAAGAGTAAAAAAAAAAATCTTCTCAACTACTCAGAATAAAATTATTGGTGAGGAAAAAAATCATTAAAGCTTGAAACTTCTATACATGGTTAAATTAAAGAAGAAATTTTTCTAATTTAGAAATATCACTGTTAAGAGAGTTGGATTTTTTTTACCTGAATGAGAAAGAATAAAATTTACTAGGCAGAGAATCATCAGGAAAATATTAAGCTTTTCTTTATATCCTACCCAATGAATAATGAACTGCTCCACTGGTCGAGAACTTATTTGGGGGCTTGGATTTATTAGAGCATTTTCTGATGGTAGAACTGCAGGCCAGAATTATCCACTGGTAACTGAATACAGAAGTTGGCCTTCATTGTCGGACATGGGAACTGCCACCTCTTCTAAACACAGAACAGAGTTTCCAGTTCATTTTGCAGAAATGGCTTCCATGGGATTTGATAGCACAAGAATTATTCATTAATGTAATTGTCTCCTGCCTAGAAATTATGCTTAGTGTTAGCAATGTGAAGAGAGTGTCTTATCAAATATGAACTGCTATTAAGAATTTCCTGAAAATCCAGCCATTTGATAGCTTAATATACAATTTTTGTAAATTTTAAAAATCGATAGAGGGGGTCATTCAACAATAAATGTAACTAGCCCAGGACTTTATTTACCATTAAATTCTCTTCACTGTCTAAATAACAATAATAGATAGGAATGAGAAAATGTCATCAGAAATTACCGTCTTTGAAATAATGACTATTACTCATTGAAATACTAAAAGAATCTAGTCCTAATCAATATCTTCCCCTGTACTATAATCTAATAGAATCTTGGTATAGGAGAAAAGAAAAGACATTAGTAAAATTGAATTGTGTTATAAAAATATAAGAGGTTTGTTTCCACACCTGTGATTATATTTTGACTTAGTCTCTAGTTTTCTTGTTTTTGAAGCTGTAGATCTCAGACGTTAAAGTAAAAATGTTCCAATTTTTATATCACTTACAGAGGGAATGTCCAAGTTTTCCTATCCTTTCTAAAAAATTTGGATAAAGATTACATATGGACTTAAAATACTTAGAAAACAGAAGTCTGGTTATCTATTTACCTTAGTTTATAAAAGAAGTGTCCATATGTCTGTAGGGTCCAAAATTCCATATTTGCTACCTGTGTTTTTCCCCAAATCTTTTGCGTTTCCATGTAGTGTTTTCTCATCTAAGAATTAGTCCCAAATCGAGGAAAGATGAATGTTTGTTGCCACAAAAAGATGGGGAGAAGGTGGTTTGATCTGTGCACATTGTTCCTTTAGACGCTCTTGTGGGTGGAGAACTCAAGTGAAGGAAATTCCACTTCTGGCACCACCTTGACATTTCCATTTCTTCCACTTCTTTGAGAAACTGACCACAAAATCAAGAAGGACCTCCGGCAAGGGCTCTTCTCATTTGCCACATTTCCTTCCTTCTCTGAAAGTTATTTCACTTATCAGTTGATTGACTGGTGGGAAAATGATAATCCCAAACTCTTTGCTGTGTAATTCGGGTCTTCTAAACTCCCTTGGTGTCTGTCAAAGCTGCCATCACCTGCTCATAGGCAAATGCTACACTTCTGTCTTGAAAGGTCCTCAGAATGAAGCCAAATCTAAACACCAGGCCATCCAGAGCAATGCTGTTCCAGAGCTGGGAGCAAAGCACAGAAGAACAAGGTAAACACAGGAGCAGTATCAAGTGGGGTCCTGGAGTGCCCCTGAGTGCTCTTCAGGAAGGATGTGCTTATTTAGTAGAGCTCCTACTGTTTTACTGTCTTCACCCTGTACCTATTTCCAAGGAGTCGAAGAGTAACTAAAGACAATAGTGATGGCCACAATACATCATCCAGGCTCACATTGATTTAGTGCTGAGGTGAATGTCTTCCGCAGGTTTTCAAAGCGTTCCTCACGCTAATCCTTGCCAATGAGACAAGATTCGGTCTAAGGTTCTGTTTTTAGGAAGCCATGGGTACAGAATCCAAGCTGATACCCTATGGTTACATGGTACTCAACTGGAAAATATAAAAGCAAACTATAGTTTAAAAAAGTGATTTTTCTACCCATAGGTGTTCACAGGAAAAGTAACAAATATAATACCTTGATTTTGTCGTAGAAAAAAAAAACTTTTCCCGTTATTTTTAAAAACTGCAAATCAATACTTGAAAATCTCTTAGAAAATACAGTGAGTGGCAGGAAATAAATAAGAGAAAGATAGTGTGTATTTTTGCTTTCCATTGCTGAGACAAAATGACTGAGAATATTAAGATAGAAGAAAGATTTGTTTTGAGAGATACTTTTAGAGAAGTCAGTCTATGGTTAGTCCACTGTGTTGCTTTTGGGTCTATGGCTAAACTGCACATCATGGTTGGGGAAGCAATGTGGATCAAAGCTGCCTACATCTCCTGAAGATTCTACTAGTTCCCATCAGCACCACAGGCTGGCAAATCAACCTTCATCACATGACCTCCAAGGACACTTTATATCCAAACAACAATGGGTAACAGTGTCTCATTTGTGACACCTATTATGTCAGGACTTGTGCCAACTACTTCCTATTTGTTAGCTTGTGAAATTATCTCCATGGTCCTTACAATGTGAGTTGTTGTGAGTTATTATTTCCATTTTACAGGTGGAGAAGTTGAGGCTTGGATACATTTCTGAGACCTGTTCTGCTTTCTTATTAATACAAAAATACTGATACTTGGCTATCACAGGTAAAACACATTGCCTCTGGAAAACTAAAAGGCATACTTATTTAAGCCCTAACTTCCTCCAGTTATCTTTGTCTTTACCCACCTGATGTCACACAGTAGGAGATATTTTTAACAACTTGTTTCCATGGTGAGAGAGTTAAGGAAGGAAAGAAGAGAGGTAGGGCATCCCTACTGCTTCCCACACTCCTTTTCTCCCAGTGCTTCTCACCAGCAAAGAAACAAGAGACTAACCCCACGGTTGATGCAGACCCAGAAGCGCAGAGAAGCGTGCATGGGAAAGACGAGGCTTGGGCATCAGAAGAAGCTATGCAGTCACCTTTCTTCTAATGGGAAGAAGGAAAGGCATTTGATGTGGCACCTAATATCCACCTAGAAATAGCAAGTGATGTGGGAAAAATCCCTGAGCCTCATGTGTAAAAATGTACCATGATAATGATATGGCCATGATTTAATTCTGCCTGTTTTATAGCAGATGTATACTCGCTATGACTAGATACCTTTACAGTGAGGAATGTATCCTCAGCTCCAGTCTGTTTCTTCTTGCTTAGGTGTAAACTGTAATCAGTCTGGCTCTGGGATGAGGAATAGTTCCCCTCTTCCCCTCACACGGAATATGTGCTACCTTCTGGGAGAAGACAAGCATTTTAAATTTGGGATTAATCACAGAAAGTGAAAATCATTTCCTAAGCACGTTTTGACTTCTGCCTATTTCTGTGTTACTTCATTTTTCCCTATTAACAGCTTCTCTGATAAAGGGTTTCATGTTAACCCTGAGCACAGGAGCACAGTGACACACAACTCTATTCTCACTTAAGTGTTCAATAAATGCTACTTGATTTTAATGAATTGAAAGCCTTCTAAACATTTTTTAAAAGATGGCTTGGTTGCTTTTGTGGACATTTGAGCTGGAGTAAGAGTGGATACTTACATTTATTAAAAGCACTTTAAGAAATTATTGTTTGGGGTCTAATGTACCTGGAAATTTTTTCTTTATTGCCTTTTCTGCTTGCTGAGATGATCTGGTCACACATTTTAAACCAAAGCCTGTTCATATCTCTTGAGCCAGATCTCCAAAGTCAGAGTGAAAGAGAACTAAGAGATAATGACCTAGGCAGTTCTGACCTTCATTAGAGTCGTGTTGCCTACAATTTTCTGCTTTCTTTTCAGTGTGGAGAATGAGCACATGGAAGCCAGAGGGTTACTGCATAGGTCGGAGGTTTATGAGAGAATTATTCTCAGTCACCCTAGCATGGAATGTCTGGAGAAACAATAATCCTGATGTAGATAAAAGTTGGCAATTTGGCAATATCTAGCAAAGACAAAACCATACATGATCTGTGACACAGAAATCCTTCCATAGTTAACTTTATTTGTTTATTTGTATGTGACCCTGGGGAAACATTTATACTAAGGACCAAAGAGACATGCCTACGATTCAAGTATAACCATGTGACAAAATACTATGCAGCCACAACTGAATTCTTTTTGCATTGTTATTAGAACCATGACCAGGCTCTCTTTACATGACTATTGGCAACTCACAACATATAATGCAATGAAACAAGCAAGATGAGAAAGAATTGATCTCCAATACTTTTTAAAGGTGAGCATGCTTACCATGTGCCAGTAATTTCCAGGTGGTAACTGAAAGACCAGGAATTAAAATGACCAGTCTGGGCTACATGAGATCCTGTCTCAAAATATGCCCCATCCAAAAGAAACAAAGTGTGAAACATTTATAAAATAGTATTTTTGTATATAATTGTGAAATATATGCAGCAAAAACAAAGCATGAAATAAAATATTTATGTGCATGAATTCATGACAATCGTTCCATTTGCAGAGAAGGAGAATAGAAAAGAATCGAGCAGAATTGCTTAGACATCCTCAGCTGTATCTATAAATTTATTTCTTTAAAAACACATACACACACATCTGAAGTACAATGTTAAGATTTGATAAAGTTGTGTTATGGGTCCATGGATTTTTATTATATATTATTCTCTATACTTGCCTGCATGTTTGAAATATTTCATTATAAAATATATATTTTTAAATCATTCAAGTACAAGAGTATTTCTCAGAGGAATCACCAAAGCAAGGAAGATAAAACACCCCATTCAACTTCTTTCCCTCTAAGAACCATGAATTATGGCACAAAGAGTGTTTTGTATTTATGAGAGGGATCCTCTAAAGGACGCCTCACATTCAGAAGTGAGCATCCTTGCAAAGGTCACTGCTCATTCATCCTGGATCCCAGACAAGGATATCCCACTTCAGATTTAACACAAGCTCGTGGTCCCTAAAGTATTCAGGTTAGCTCTGCTCAACATTTTATCACCTAACAGAGCATTCAAGAATTCAGAGACAGGATCACTCAGCTAGCTCTGTGTCCCACCCTAGAAGTACAGCAAAGATAACTGTGGAAATGAGTGATGGAAGGCGTGAGCTCTCAGCGTCGATGCGGTGTTTTTCGTTCTTGCAAGACCACAGCCATCAGAACACGTGTGTGCACTTTTCCCTCAAAAAAAAAAATCTTTTGAGGGGTAGTTCTGTGAAACAATGATCTGTTGAATTTAATTCACAGATCAAAGGGGACGGAAATTAACCAACACAGTAATTGATTATTTCATGGGTGACATAACCAAGGAATGATTTATCTTAATAAAGAGCAACTTCCCTCTAGTCCTTAACTGAATTCCAGCCAATGCAATAATACTCGGCTGTTAATGACTTTGATGTTGATGTGGAAAAGTGAATGACTGCGTAATCACTGAAATGGGACCTCATCACAGTTGGAAACGTTTAAGCCAAATCATTTTGGACTGTGAAAAGAGCCCTGAGTGGTGGATATTGGCTGGGTACCAGATCTTCAGTCTTAACTAAACAGGGCCTGAAAACTTTATCATATCACAGTGCTCTGGCTGGACTCTAACTCTGACAGCTCACAGGGACTGGAGCAGAATGTATATGTCTGTGGCCTTGCGGATGAAAAAGAGAATTCCAGGGCTTAGAGCACCGATAATAAATACGTGTCTATCAGCATTGAGCTGGGAGTGTAATTAGTTAAATCCATCTTTGGGAGAGGGAATAGAAGAAAGGAAACAGAAGTCAACTTTAAAAAAAAAAAAAAAAAAAAAAAAAAGAACCAAAAGCTTATTTTTATACCCCACGTTACTAAATATGGCTAAGAGCTTGCAAGACAGCATTAGTCATAGATGGCGGCCTCCACCTCCTCCCCTCCTCCACCCTCACCACTCAATAACACAACGAGCTAAAGTTAGACCTTCTCTTAGTCAGTACACTTGATTATTATCATTTGAGTTACAGCTGAGAAGACTGCAAGAGAGGGAGGACCCTTGGGGACACAGGAGACTCCCTGGTGCCCAGATATTTTATTTCCTAGTGGGAGAAGGAGAGCAATGCTGCTCTCAGCCCAGTCTTCAGTGGTCAACCCAATAGATTTCCTCTTGTTCTAAAATCAAATCGGGTCCTAGATAACATCAGCTTCCTAGAGTTAAATTATTGCATCCGAGTATTATACTTCGGGTCTTCGGCAAGCCTCTGCAGCATGCTCCTATTCTCCCCTCAGCTCCTGGTTTCCAGCCTGCCTTCCTCTGCCTCCCACTGTCCCCAGATGCCCCTAAGCTGAAGTTCCAAGGAGCTTTCCAGTAAGCCTTGTCCAAGCTTTGGGGCCACAGCATGGTGACCCAGACTTACTAAGAAAACAGCTGTAGGCATTTAAATGCCACAAAGCCCCCAGGCTTCAGAGATTCGACATGCCAGATTGTGAGCATTAAAATAAAAGAATAAAAGCTTCAGTTCGGGCAAAGAATTGTTAAACTATTCGTCTGGGCCTGCAGCTGGGGCCGTCTCCAAGCTCAACACTGAAAACGCCCAGGTGGTGAGATCAGGAGTCACCGTGTGGTGCTGCTATCCTTGCTGGGAATAATTTATGTCTTTTAACCTAAGCCTTGCTCACTTATTTCCAAGGTACCTTTTCCCCTCTAGGTACCTAGCATGATGTAGCAGGCAGCTTTACCTCGAATAGAAATGACCCTAGATGCCTTTGCTTCTGTCAGCAATGTCTTAGGTGGGATAATCTGGGAAACACTGAAAGAGCCCTCAGCCTCTCCTCTTTCTTTCCCACTGTGGTGCTCTCCAAACCATCCCTTCGATCACACAACAACTTCTTCTGTTTTATTCCCTCCCATAAAATTCAATCCGAATCCAAGCTCTTTTAATTTTTAGCCACATTTTACAAGCCTGGACTTTCAGGGATATATGTTATGAAAGCACTGAAAGAAAAGTCTTTCTTGTCATCAAAACCATAATAATTATGTGTCAAAGATAATTACTGCTTGGTGTACAGTACATCTAATACCAAGTGACAGAGAGAGTAGTCTACCGGCAGACAGGAGGAACTGCCGGCTGGCTGAAATCTGATATAAAATTAACCACCGGGCTCAAATGCTCTACCCACTGGAATTGTACCAGATAAATGTTAACTCCACCTCCTCGCACAATTTTTTTTTTAATCAATGGTTAGTCTGTTGTTGCTTGTTGTTGGGAAATTTCTAAAAAGTACATTATTCTGTACATGCATGAACATTAGCAATATCTCTCATAATGGTGGAACGCTGTATTCCAAATGCCTGTGCTTCCATAAGGAAAATTGCTGGACAGGAAGGATTGTGAATGCATTAGAGGAAGTCTTGGGCAATAAGGAAGAGAGGATTTCACAGCCACCAACCACGCATGGACTTAGGGCCCGAGTACCATCTGGGAACCTGATGCCTGAGAAGAAAGCATTAACAAGATTCAGAAGATGGGCCACACCAAGATGGAAACAAAGAAAGTCTCAGAAGACACCAGAGTAAAACTTTGATGTGCTTTGAGAAATGTCTTTTCTCTAAGCATGATGATCACTGTTTAAATCCTATGCTGGGAGGATGGTTCAGTAGTTAAAGTGCTTGCTTGCATGAACATAGGACCCTGAGATTGGATGCCAAGAACTCATGTAAAAACCTGGTGTGGCAAGCCTGTGATCCCAGCACACACACACACACACACACACACACACACACACACACACACACACACACACACACTGCCCCTTGTAAGACGGGCAACTTTCTTATTAAGGAAGAGACCAAATTTGGAGGGCTTGGTGGTGCTCTTGACTCCTTTAGACCAGCTCTACCAGAGAAAATCTGGCTTAAGCCCAGCAAAGGGAGGTGTAGGTTACCTGCAGGCAGAGCTGTGTGATTCACACACATCATGGGGGAGGGGGGAGGTTTACATATTGTCTGTGTTGTCAGCCACAGAAGTATCACCAGAAAAGTCAGGAAAGGTCAGAGCTGCTGTAAACTGTCCTCTGATTAGACAAAGTCACTAGAAGCTTTCTAGACACTAATCATTCTCCTGCCCTTGTGTAATAAGCGACTTGTGTGCAGTTAGGACCCGAGATCCATGACCCTCTAAGTATCCAAGGGCACTGCTGGCGTCCTATCCTCTTTGCGAAGACTGAAAACCATCAAGAAGCTTGTGAGCTTATGTGCATCTCCATCAAAGCCCTTTCCATTAGTGAGCACACCTGTGTTCCAGCGCTATGGCGACAGAGACAAGAAGACTGGAAGTTTGAGATATGTCTGTGCTTTAGAGAGACCCTGTCTAAAACTGAGAAAAAGAAAAAGGGAAACACTTGCTACCGATTAATTAAAAGAGGCTATTTAGCAAGGTGGGGAAATAGCTCAGTTTATAAAGTGCTTACCAGGCAAGCATGAGAACTTGAGTTCAATTCCCAGCACCCATGGAAAAAGGCTGGCATGGAAGTAGGCACATGTTTGCAATTCCAGTCAGTGCTGGAGAGGCAGACCCCTTGTGGTGCTCACTGACCAGCCTTTCTAGGTCAGTTGCTCAGCTCCAGGTACCAGTGTGAGACCCTGTCTAAAAATAAAATGAGATAAATGAATGACCCCTTAGGAAAAACACCTGCAGTTGACATTTGACACACACACACACACACTCAAACACACACTCACACACTCTAATACACACATGGAAGGAGGTCATTTTGATGTCATGCTAAATTGCTTGTGTTCTGTATCAAGTCTACAGGAATTCCTTTCGAACCTCAGAGGTTATAGTCTTGAAAAGCACTGAGATTGGGAAAGAAAAAAAACTACAGTTGGCAATGGTATGAGTCAGACAATAATTTAAATGATATTAAGCACATATACCTAATAATAATGAAGTTTCTAAGAGGCGTCTGGCTCTAGGAGCTAGAATAATTAATTCCAAAAATCTCCAGTTGGTGACCATTTATTTTCTTAGGAAACACAGCTTCAGCACCCTGCCAAGCTAATGCAGAGCCTCACAGATTGTATGCAATACAAATTGTACCAGCTCAGAAAAAAACAAAAGAAAAAGAAAGAAAGAAAGAAAGAAAGAAAGAAAGAAAGAAAGAAAGAAAGAAAGAAAGAAAGAAAGAAAGAAAGAAAAGGAAACCATCCCTCCCTGGAAAGAAATCCCACTCCCTTTGGGCCTAAGTTCCCCTTCCCCAATTTGCTGTTACTGGGGAATTCTCACATAACTTTTTTCTGAGTCTGCCTGCTTAAGGACACATGTTGTCAATGGTAGGCCCCATCCTCCACTAACGGGTACAGAGAACCGAAAACTCTACAGATGCTAACATGAGGTCAGCTGTGGGTGTGGTGGGAATAGAAATTGACTGACTTAAATCACACATTAGTGAAAAAGATCATTTCCAAATTATTTGGGCATTCAAATATAACAGTGCTGACCTCAGATCTCAAGCTTGTAATGAGCTGCACATATATCTATTCTCTTTAACACGAAGGTTTTTAGGACTGAAACATATCTTCTGATTTGACCATTAACAGGAGAAGTTTAGAGAGGGGAAGGGAAATGCTTAAACACAAAAGAATAAAGCAGTATTGTCAGGACTAACCACATTTTAATCCCCATGTGTGAGGACTCAGAGTTTCTTCTAAAACATGGCTGGGGGCTGGGGGGAAGTCTACTAGGATTCCTCTTTGCACACTTGTGTTTTAATGTATGCTACTTTTCTGAAGAGTATTTATGATCTAGCTGTGTATAAATATGTGAGACTTTTAATATTCTAAGAATATCACAAATCAAATAGAGTCTGACCAGTTGGCTCACAGGGTAGAGCCCATGCTGCCACAGCTGGGGGCCTGTGTTTGACTCTCTGAATCCCCATAGTAGAAGGAGATGACAGACTCCAGCAAGCTGTCCTCTGACCTCCACACGTGTGCTATGGCATTTGTGCTCTGAAACACAGAGAGAGAGAGAGAGAGAGAAGGAAAGACAGACAGAAAGAAAGATTAAATGGTCCAATAAACTTGTACTTCTTTGTATGTTTAGCAGAAACTAAGGTGGGTTATAATGATAAAATTAACTATATTAACCAAGAAACATGAACATAAATAAATACAAAAAACCTAAAGCAACCAAAATAACTTAATGATTATAGTATTTTATTTATATCTGGTATTCAAATACTACTTAAAATTGTGTATCAAGCATATTTTAGAGAGTCTGCTTTTTAGATGTTAGGTTTTGATTCATCACACATAGACTGTCACCTGTTCAGGAGACCATGAATAGTCTCCCACCCACGTGGAACATGGATCCCACTCCAGACTTCAGTAAATTGGTTACTGCTGGCATCCACTTCCTAGAGGGATCAGTTTAGACTGAAGTCACATAAAGAGGAATAGAAAATATACAGATGGGGGTGTTCTCTCTCTCTCTCTCTCTCTCTCTCTCTCTCTCTCTCTCTCTCTCTCACACACACACACACACACACACACACACACACACACACACAATTCCAACTGGGTTCCTCTTTTCTCTTTGTGATTGAAGAAGAGTTTTCAAATGAAATATATTTATCTTCAGCCACACATAAAAATAGGTAACCCTGGAAAATTGTTAAAGAAGGGGAAGCTGGCAAAAAATGTAAAGTTAACAAATGGCTAAGATGCTTGTTTTTACAAATCAGTGCCACAACACAGCAGAGTATGATGGATGCACATTTTTTGAATTTACTGTTGTCAATACATCATTCAATAAAGACATGCAGGCTTTTTATTAGTTTCTTTCTTTTACTTTCAACAAAAAAGTTCTAACAGCAGCCCTGAAGGGAAGTAGGGTTTTAAGAAAGCTGGTTTTAGACTAGTTTGTTCAGTGTGGTGCCTGCCAAGAAATATGTCGGAATTGGGTATGGTGGTGGTTGCCTTTATCCCAGCACTTAGGAGGCAGAGACAGGCAGAGCTCTGTGAGTTCAAGGTCAGTCTGATCTACATAAGAAGTTCTAGGACACAGCTAAAAATACATAGTAAGATCCTGCCTCAAAAAAAAAAAAATTAAGGAAATAAAAAAAGAAAAGTAACATTTCTGGATAGCACTGAATTTGACCTGAGTCATATATCAGCCAAATGTCCATCAATGCTTCTCTTCCCACAGAACCCTTTGAATACCTGTTTAACTGCATTTAATTATCTTTCAAGTGGTAGATAACTCCGAATTATCCTAGACTCTTTTCATTGCCTCTTAAGGATTAGTGTTGTGTGTCACTCCAGTGTTCTGAGTCTAATAGTGAAGACTAGCCCAGATTCCACCAATGCTCTGCCTTTAGTATTACTCATTGCTTAGAAACTCTTATCTTTCAAGTGATGTTAAATACCATGGAAACTAAAGATAGGAAGCTCTGGGCTGTTTACACTTGCAAGGAGCTGAGCCTGGCTCATTCGTTCACAAAGCCAAAGAGAGGGCCAAATAGGTGAATCTTCCCAAAAGGAAAAATGGGAGCTCTCCTGATTAATAGTTGAGATGCAGGGTATCTGAGAAAAGTAATTAGAGGGATGCATTATCTGGAGATGTTTCCTGCCACCCACGACAGCCGATGACTGAGAAAGCCCAGAAGGCGCTCTTCCTCAAATGTGGGCTATATCAATGGCACATTTCTTCACTGTCAGGCTGAAAGCCATCGATAGTCATAAAGAGAAGGAGGTGTCCTCGTTGGGGGTGTGTTGATGGATCCCATCCAGAACATCAGAGGTGATCCCTGGGTTACTCGGATGTTGGACCTTTTTGAGTCTGGTGACGATGCTTCTGCATCTAAATCAAAACCATCCTCCCTGTGTCGTTCAGCGCATTACATAATACGAGTAGGGCTGTCTACATGCATAATTATCACTGCTCATGAGAAACAGGCCCAAAAGAATTCTCTGACCTTGCACTGATAGATTGTGCTCCAGGAACGAGGGGCTCAGAACTGCCAGTCTTAGTTATGGGCCCTGAAAAATTAAATTGGACTGAAGGAAAATCAGGCTTCTGCGTGGTCCATTTCTCAGTAGGGTGATACTCTAATCTATTAAAGGCTGCTCCCCGAGACCCCAGTTCAGACCCTACCTCTGCTCATCAGTCAGCACATCGTTCCCGGCACTAAACGACATGCTTGTAATTTCCAACCTGACTGGAATTAGCTCCTGAGAAGAGCCGGGAGGCAGAGGCCAGGGGGAAGGAAGTTAGAAAGAAATGGCTCAAAAAGCACTCTTTCTAAATCAGAACCATCTGCTGAAGTCATAAATGGTTTTAAGTAGAACCCAGCGACAAGCGAGTTCACATAGAAGTAAGTGCAATGAAGCCACCCCTCAAGGAACGTTTCCAGGTAACAAAACCATATTGCCATATATTAGAGCAAACTTTTGAACCTGCTTGGTGGCTGACACTTGGCATTTGTATTTGGATCCTATTACAGAGAACCATGTAGTACTAAGGACCTCTGTGTGTCATTATGAAACACTGGGGCAGGACTTGGCTACCTTACATAGACTTGTCATCGTTCATTAATCTCACAGAAGACCCTTCAGACCATGATTCCTCTGGGAGCTTTTCAAAGGGGAGCAAGCAATGGGGACACACCACTCCTCAGCTCTGACAAAACCTCCATTGTAACTTCTGACATCTTCCTAAAGTTCTGAAACACATGAAATCTTTTTTTTTTTATTTTTATTTTTTGATACTTTATTTACATTTCAAATGTTTCCTACTTTCCAGATCTCCACTTTGGAAACCCTCTATCCCCTCCCTCCTCCTCCTGCCTCTATGAGGGTAGTCCCCCACCCACCTACCTGCCCACCAACTCCTGTCTTCTCACCTTGGCATTGCCCTATACTGGGACCTCTAACACCCTCAGGCCCAAGGGCCTCTCCTCCTCCTGATGGACAACAAGGCCCTCCTCTCCACATATATGTGGTCCGAACCATGGGTCCCTCCATGTGTATTCTTTGGTTGGTGGTCGAGTCTCCAGGAGAACCAGGGGTCAGGCCAGTTGAAACTGTTTCTCCCTCCATGGGGTTGCAAACACCCTCAGCCCCTTCAGTCCCTTCTCCAAAACCTCCATCTGGGACCTCACACTCAGTTCAACTGTTACTGTAAAGGAAAATGGGTATTCCGAACTTTTGGGCTAATATTCAATTATCAGTGAGTACATACCATGTTTGTTATTTTGTGACTGAGTTACCTCACTCAGGATGATATTTTTAAGTTCCATCCATTTGCCTGCGAATTTCATGAAGTCATTGTTTTTAATAGCTGAGTAGTACTCCATTGTGTAAATGTACCACATTTTCTGTATCCATTCCTCTGATGAGGGAAATCCGGGTTGTTTCCAGCTTCTGGCTATTTTAAATATGGCTGCTATGAACATAGTGGAGCATGTCTCTTTATTACATGTTGGAGCATCTTCTGGGTATATGCCCAGGAGTGGTATACCTGGGTCCTCAGGTAGTATAATGTCCATTATTCTGAGGGTCCTCCAAACTGATTTCCAGAGTGGTTGTACCAGATTGCAATCCCACCAGCAATGGAGGAGTGTTCCTCTTTCTCCACAGCATCTGCTGTCACCTGAGTTTTTGATCTTAGCCATTCTGACTGGTGTGAGGTGGAATCTCAGACTTGTTTTGATTTGCATTTCCCTGATGACTAAGGATGTTGAGCATTTCTTTAGGTGCCTCTCAGCCCTGCGAATTTCCTCAGTTGAGAATTCTCTGTTTAGCTCTGTTTCCCATTTTTGATAGGATTATTTGGTTCTCTGGAGTCCAACTTCTTGAGTTCTTTTGTATATATTGGATATTATCCCTCTATCAGATGTAGGATTGGTAGAGATCTTTGCCCAATCTGTTGGTTGCTGTTTTGTCCTATTGACAGTGTCCTTTGCATTACAGAAGCTTGGCAATTTCATGAGGTCCCATTTGTGTATTCTTGATCTTAGAGCATAAGCCACTGGTGTTCTGTTCAGGAACTTCTCCCCCGTACCCAGGTGTTCGAGAGTTTTCCCCACTTTCTCTTCTATTAGATTCAGTGTATCTGGTTTTATGTGGAGGTCTTTGATCCACTTGGACTTTAGCTGTGTACAGGGAGATAGAAATGGATCAATTTGCATACTTCTAGATGGAGACGGCCAGTTGAACCAGCACCATTTGTTGAAAATGCTGTCTTTTTTCCACTGAATGGTTTTAGCTCCTATGTCAAAAATCAAGTGAACGTAGGTGTGTGGGTTCATTTCTGGGTCTTCAATTCTATTCCATTGATCTACCTGCCTGTCACTGTACCAATACCATGCAGATTTTATCACTACTGCTCTGTAGTACAGCTTGAGGTCAGGGATGCTGATTCCCCCAGAAGTCCTTTTGTTGTTAAGAATAGCTTTTGCTATCCTGAGTTTTTTGTTGTTCCAAATGAATTTGAGAATTGCTCTTTCTAAGTCTATGAAGAATTGAGTTGGAATTTTGATGGGGATTGCATTGAATCTGTAGATTGCTTTTGGCAGGATGGCCATTTTTACTATATTAATCCTGCCAAT
>CM052701.1:58910875-58921666 GCA_028551405.1 Uromys caudimaculatus
CTGCTAATCCATGAGCACGGGAGAGCTTTCCATCTTCTGAGGTCTTCTTCGATTTCTTTTTTCAGAGACTTGAAGTTCTTCTCATACAGATCTTTCACTTGTTTGATTAGAGTCACACCAAGATACTTTATATTGTTTGTGACAATTGTGAAGGGTGTCATTTCCCCAATTTCTTTCTCAGCCTGTTTATCCTTCTAGTATAGGAAGGATTTGTTTGAGTTAAAGAAATCATAACATAAACGACGGATGGACTTGTAGCATGCACAGACGATAAGCAGAAATTTCTTCAAAACCATAAAACAGTAAGTGAGGTGCCAACATCCCATCTCAGCCTCATCAATACCACTTAGAGACATGCAAAGAGAAACCCAGAGATAAGGATACAGGGGTGTGACACGGTTTTCACTAAGCATGACCAATGCACATCCTCACAAGAAAGCAAATAAATGAAAAAAAATTAAAATATCACTTGAACACCATCTTTTCCATCTAAACAGCTAAAGATAATGAAATATTGAAATATCCTACAAGAAGAACTATGAGAGACCTAGTACATAAAATGCTGCTTGTGCCACTGAGAGGGATGACGTCATCAAAGACAAGCTAGATAGTGTTACTGAAGAGAAATTTACACATCTATCCCAAAAGTCACAAAATGCCTCTCATTTGAGACCAAACAATTCTTCCTCTTGTAATGAGCCCTGAGGTAAAAACAATCAGATATAAAAATCTAAAGATGAAAAAAGGAATATTTGTTGAATAAATTAATATGTATATAACTTGCAAACATGTATATAAATTTCAATATAATTATCAGCATGTATATAATTTATAAAATGTAAATAATATTTGAACATACTGTTAAATTGTTGTGCTTAATTGAGAAAAAGGTGCATGTGAGCCCTCAACATCTGTTGATTTTATAAATATATTTACATTCTTAAACATTTTAGTGTGTTTTAATGTCTTCTATTTTGTGGGGAAGATGGTTCTGAGTGAATAGAAATCCTCACCATCAGTGCGGAAGACTTAGTCAGAAAAGAGGAGGTTAGGGAAACCAGCAAGAACAAGTAATATTGAGAATCACAATGGTGGTGGTGGTGGTGGTGGTGGTGGTGGTGGTGGTGGTGGTGATATTGATGACAATGATGATGGTGGTGATGATGGTAATGGTGATGATGATTTGAGAGAGACTGCTGGAACCAGATCACTTCTGGTCTATTAGGACATGGTAACAACCTGATATTTTATATTTATTCATTCTTTTCCTGTTTTTCCTACAACAGTTAAATGCACCAGAACGAGAATTTATTTTGTTGTTGTCTCTTTGACATTAGAATCTTACAGCTCAGTATAAGAGTCAGTAGCCACAAAAGGATACAAGCACTGCAGAAGTAAGTGATATAAGTTGTAAAAAAGCTATGTCTTTAAGGAACATTGATTTTTGTTAGACACCGAGACAATAATATTTGGACACAGGGAACTGAACTAAATATAAATATTCTTACTTTAAAAAATACGACTAAGTTTATATTCAATATATATTTAAGTTAAATTGAAATTGAATAGACATTTAACAAATATCTTGAATTAGCTATGTGGTTCACACACTATTACTGTTGAAATCACAGACATAGAAGACACATAGCTGTCATTCATTGCTTGCTGAATTAATGAATGAGAAGATAGGGCAGGCCCTTTTTATTTCTTGTGATTTCCAGATTTTATTTTTGATGCTAAGACAGAGGGACTTGTTCTGTGAGAGTTGGTTTCTGTTGCATAGTTATTGAAGTAGCTTCTTCCAGGTCCTTGTTTACCTTGGAGTATTTCTGAGAGGCCCTGCTGACCATTTGGTAGACATGTACTTGGTTGCAGAGAACTCTGGGTTGAGGCAGAAAATTCTGCAGTTGCTGGTATAGTAGTCAAGACTTGGATTTGACAGAATCAACAACAGCTCTCATGGTTTGCAATTTTAAATCCAACATGTTTATCTTACATACAAGTAGAGGCCAGTACTCTTTTCACTGGGAGACATGTATGTATAGAGCAAGATTCTAAATGAGCTGATCTTCAAATTCTTAGTGGTTTAAGAGATATGCTTCTTTTTATGAGTCTGTAAGTGTACGAGATGAAGTTCCTAATTATGCATTTACCTGTAAGGGTTTCATACACATCTGTGTTGGCCAGACATATATTTATAGAAATGAACTTTTCCTATCTATAGAAATGTAGATGAGTAAATTTTCAAGAATTTATAGGCAGCCATAGAAAAGTGTTTTCTAAGTGGATGACAGACACAGAGGCTGAATCCTGCTTCAGGCAATAGCAAGCAAGTTAAGCCATTTCTGATTGACTTTTATTAACTCTGATTTGTAAGGCTGATAGGCTCAGGCTTGTAGCTGATGGACAGGTTTTTGTCACTCAGCCAAGATATGAGTCCTAGAGAAATGCCGAAGAGAAGAGACTGTGTTGTTCTCACAATCCATTGTGATTTGAGATTTGCTACTTTGTTTTTTTCTGTTTTCCATACCCAAGCTGAAATGTTTTTACCAATTATTTTGTCATTCTTTATAAAACGTAGTTTAATCAGACGCTGAGTCTGATCTTTGTGCTTTAGGCTATGGCTGTAAATAGCAACGATGTGGAAATGCTATTTGTTTGAGCAGCTGAACACATTGGTTAAGAGAGCAGGCACAAGAATACGAACAAACGCATGTTCTTTTTTCTTTCTTTCTTTTCTTTTTTCTTTTTCTTTTTTTTTTTTTTTTTTTTTTTTTTTTGCAACTCCTAGCTCCCTCCAAAGGCTATTTGTTTATTGAAAATTTTTCTTTAGTCATTCTTTAAAAATGCCCATTACAAGCTAGTTATGTATAAACTCAAAAGCCCTTTATGTAAATAACATATTCCTTTCTGCTGATTGGCTAGGCAGTAGGCACAGTGGCACAGCTTGTTGCTGATACCTCCGAATGTTGTGTCATCCATTGGCTCTCGTTGACCATTTATTGGAATGGTGCTTGGAGGATACTTTGAAGATACAACGTTTAAGCTTCACAAAGATGTTACATGGCTTATTAGTCCTAATTCAGTGTACACATTCATTTCAAAAGTTTTTATTTTTATTTTATTTTTTGAAGTTTTGAGGCAGAAATAGAATTGAGTCCTGTAAATTGCTCAGTGCTTTTGGTCTTAGCTATAAGTGGGCCCCTAACTTTTCCTTTATGTTCCATTCATTAAAATCTGCTCTGAAATGATCCAATGATCACCTTCTCAGTCAGGTGTAAAGACTGATGAGGTTTAGTGGGCTTCCTGTTTCCTTTGAGACTTCTCTGATCCTTGAGTCATTTAGAAGTTTGTTTTTGTTTGGAAATATTCACAGGTTTTCTAAATGTGTTATTGAATCCTACCAATGTTGTTCTGAATGCAGAACATACTCTATTATTTTGGTTCTTCTCAATGTATTATGGTTTAATGATTTAGACAATGTTGGTAAAATATCCCATGTATCTTGTCTTTTTGTCTACTTTGTGGGTTTTTGGTCAGCTCTTCTGTCTCCTAATAATAATACCTTCTTTGGGTTAACTCTTCTGGATCAAGGGTCTCTAATTTTAGCTCTGTTCAATATTTCTTCTCTCCTCTCCCCTCCCCTCCCTTTCCCTCCCCTCCTCTCCCCTCCCCTCTCCTCCCCTCCCCTCCTCTCCTCCTCTCCTCTCCTCTTCTTCTCCTCTTTCCCTTCCCTTCCCTTCCATTGTCCCCTCTCCTCCCCTTCCCTCTCTTCCCCTCCGCTCCCCTCTTCTTTTTTGCCTACTCAATCTTCTTTCTTCCTGCGTCAACTGTCTTCTCTAACCCTACTCTCTGACCCCTACTTTTCTGCTAGTTGAATCCTACTCTTCTCTGACCTACTCCAATCCTAGTCCAATCTTGCTCTATCTCAGCCTCTGCTGGCTTTTTATATCTTCTCCTGTTCCCAGAATTCCAAGAGGCAACTGATACTGAAGGGCCAACAGTCCTTTAAAGGGCAAGAAACACAAAATAAATCATACTACAATCCCATTTGTGCTTGGTAAGAATGTATGTTTTTCTCCTGTTGTATACAGTGTTCTGTAAAAATTTATCAGGACTTTTTTGGTATTCTTGTTGGAAGGATGAGGAAGTTTCTAATTGTAATTGCTGAATTGTACATTTATTTGTTTCTCACTCAATATTTATTGACACTCAAGTGGGACAAGGGAAGGTCTCCTCCTTATTGCTGGGTGGGGGTGGGGATGAGATACACAGCTTCCAACTCTTCTTCCACTGCTACCAGGCACAGATGGCCTTGCTACAACTAAGAGATGGCAAGAGTTCTTGGTCTCTGGTGGGCTTTCTCTGACTCTGCCACACCCGGCTAGCCAGAAGAGTGACTGGTAGGCACTTCTACAGTGGAGAACTAGGTGTAGGGAGGTGAAGTTCTGGATTGCCATGTGATAGCAAATGGGTGTACAGCATTGGCATTCAGAAAGGATGAGAAACTGTCTAGTCTATCCTGATATCATCCTGGCCAGTGGCATTATTATAAGGATGCTGAGATGACAGACTTCCATTCAGCTTTCCTTCAGAAGCTTTTGGGACCACAGGCTATCTCTGTAGTCTTGGACTGGAATGAAATGTCTGTTTCAATATTTCTGTCTTGCTGTGTCTTCACCTCTCCATGTGGAGATGTGGGGCAATAGGAATTCTTTCTCATTCATAGTTAGTAAGAATGGACGATGGCAAAACTCACCATACTTTTTTTGAAATCACTAAAAAATGAAAATTTATTTTCTGATACAACAAGAAATCAGAAACAAAATACTTTAAGAGGGAAGCTCATTCAGCAATAGAGTGAAGTCACAATGGTCCCTCGAGGGTGTTTCTGCCTACAAAACCAGAGTTCCCCTGTAGAGTTCCAAAGTGCCACAGCCATTCAACAGCGTCTTAGCAGTTTTACTGCTTTAGTAGGCTCCACCCCTTTTATTGACAATAGATTTTTCTCTAATATTATGTATTCTGATTACAGTTTCCTTCTACTATGTTCCTCTCAGTTCCTTCCCACCTCCCCCTCATTCAGATGTACTCTTTTTCTCTTATTGGAAAACAAACAGACTTCTAGTTCTAGGGAATATAATATATGATACGATATGATATGATATGATATGATATGATATGATATAATATAAATTAACACTCTGGAGTAGGACAAAACAAAGAGAAGGAAAAGAACTCAAGAAAAAGCACAAGAATCAGAGACCCTCTTGTTTGCACATTCAGGAATCCCATAAAAACTCAAAACTGAAAGCCATAATTTATACCCAAAGGAAACCCTTTCAGCTGCCATTTCTGTCCAGGGGTTCAGGGAGGTGGGGGCTCTGAGCCTTTAGGGGAAAGATTTGCTGGAGACACTCACTTTAGGATTCTGTGTTCCTAGATCTTTCATTCTCTGTATAACATCTGGCTCTGGGTCTTTTTATTTGTTCCCCTATGCTGCAGGAGGAAGCTTCTCTGATGAAGGCTGAGCAAGGCACTGATCTATGAAAACTCAGGGTACTCTAAATCATGCTGTGCCAAAACAACATCCTTTGGTATTTACTCCAAGAAGATCAACAATTCTGCCCATTCCTAACCTGCACAGGAATGTAGCAGGTTTGTTCATTAATTTCTCCAATTTGTAAACAACTAAGATGTCCTTAGGTGGGTGAATAGATTAATAATCTATGGTACACCCAGGCAACAGAAATGAAATACTATTAATCTCTAAAAAGAAATGAGCTACAGATCCATGAAAAGACAAAGAGGAACCTTGCCACACATTACTAAGTGGAAGATGCTGGCTGAGAAAGTGCACCTATTGAATAATTCCAACTGTATTAAATTCAGTAAAAGGCAAAAGCATGCAGGTAGTACAAGTCCACCATTACTAAGAGTTTCTAGGGGAAAATGGATAGCTCAGCATAGACTAGAAAATTTATAGGGCAGTGAACTTATTTATATATAGGTATAATGATGGATATATATGTTTCTCAATTGAAAATCATTTTTCCCTGAGTCTTTCTTTCTCTTCATTTTTTAATCATTTAGGTGATGTTTAAAACTGGAAAGAAGAAAACACATTACAGTTCTTTTCATCGTTTCTTTTCTTTCTGTTTTGTTTGGTTGGGTTTTAAGATCTGCTGTTGTCTGATGCATCTTAGCATCTTCCCTCCCAACGGCTTGTGAGAGGCGGTTAGGGTACCCCATCCATGGAGTCTTGGCTGGGTCACTTAATACCCAGTTCATCTTGTCTGTGCAGGGCTTAGATAACTGTAAGAAGCAACTGTCTTTCCATCCACGTTTCTCACTCTGCGCTTTCTTAGATGATGCTCTTGCCAGTTAGAGTTCAGAGGAAACAAACTTGAGGAACACGTTATCTGTAGGCAGTGCCCCCAGTATAAACAAAACCCATTGCAAGGGTCTACTTCTAATACTCCTATGGGAAGTATGGTGATAATAAGCCAGATGCAGACATTTCCTTCAACATTTGCCAGATGATGTGGCTCCTTGGAGCAGATTACAATGAATTCTGTACAAAGAGTGTGTTAGAGCCTCCCTCTCGGGAGGAAAAACAGTTCTCAGTCTGAGACTGACCTTGAAAGTGTAGTCAAAATCCAATGTTACATCATCCTCAAAATATTCTACTTAATGCAGAGGCAGCTTATAGACAGACCAAAATCACTGCCTTCAAGTGACATTTGATGTTTTAATTTTCTCTCTAACCTCATTTGATATTTTTTGAAAAAGGTCTGAGAAGCCTTCAAAGGGTAAAACAAAGTTTTTAAATGTTTTTTATCTCTGTTATCTGATTTTCCTTTTTAGACAATGGCTTCATGTTATCTAGCCTTGAACTCTAAATTTCAAGATGATATGCAAAGCGTTTTTCAAGATCATCCTCTATGCTTATGTTGACATGCCTATAACTTTGATAAAAATGAAACTTTTGTCCTAACATTTAGAAAAGATTTATATGTTTTCCATTATAAACATATTTATCATCAAGCAGAATTGTGATTGATTGGCCTTGGAGTTGATTCTGAAAGACATCGAAGAAAGGAAATTTCAACTGAAGACTTGAAACTAAGTCTACCCCATGCTAGAGACTGTTAGGAGAGCAGCAAACAGGATGCATGACTGAAATCACCTGCTAAGTAGCATTTACTGCTGACTAATAGACCAAAATACCATTTGTTATTTATTGTCACTTGGTGTTTGGCACTCCATGAGGCTTTGTGGCTCCCTAGAGTTGGAGAATACACAGGAATAATTAGTGGTGGCCTGCATCTATATGCCGGGCATGTCAAGCGTGTGTCAAGTATCACACATTTCTTCTCGTGTAAAGTTACTCACTGTGCAATGAGATGGTGAGCATAACCTGGGAACTTCCTTAGGAGAACAGCTACCAGGGAAAACACCTCTACCCTTAGATCTGGGTTATGCTGCTTATAACTTGCATGTGAGAACACTGTGATACTGACAGCCCTACTTTTGCCATGGAACTCTCTGGGTTTGGTTTAGAATGTAAAAATCCAAGGACACATAGCAAAAAGAAAGAAGCAATGAGTCCACATAATGTCATTGTTGGAGGTCAGGCACCTTGAATCAGGTGACTAGTTAATTTCCTGATGGCTGAGAGATATGAGGAACCGGTGGAATTGTTGTGAGACATGGGCACTGGCAGGAAGAAGGCCTGTATTTTAAATGTGGTCCTTAGACATTTGGATGTATAGTAGTTAGGAAAACTTAAAGCCGGACTCAGTCTTTATATTTATACAGTGTGCAGTTTAGATAGGAATAACAACAGAAACCCACAATTCTGTTCTTAAAAGCAATTGGATAAAGATTAAAATAATGGAAGCTAGTATGTGGGTTGTTTCTTCAGAAGAGACATGAAATTCCCAGCATGTCCATCTTATCTCCTAGACTTAATATACTTGGCTGATATTCAGAAGTCTCAGGCTTCTTTTGAGGAGAGAAACGGAAATTTTGGTTCCATGAAACATTTAGTAATCGACTCCAGGAAGAAAGCAATAGTGATGCCCCCCGCACTGTGTACTTTGTGCAGGGCAAGCTGACTGAATGGGAAGATTTTAATTGAATTGCTCTAAGAAACATTGTTGTTGGACTTCTCATCGAGGTTAATCTTACATGAAAACACTTCTTCCAAACCACTGCGAACTCCTAGATCATGAAAAGTTTGAGAATTACTGAAATACAAAGTGTGCACTCCCGCCATTGTTTATCTTGCTCAGCTTGGGAAACGACACCAAATTGATGGGTTTTTTTAGACTTTGTCTGTTTCTAATATGCTTCACTTTTGATTTTCTGTGAGATCATCCTAGGGAGGTTTCTTAAATTATTATTATTATTATTATTATTATTATTATTATTATTATTATTATAATATTTTGGTGAGGTTGGGAGGGTAACAGTACTGGCAATATCCATATTCTCAATCCTACGCCTTAAAAGCAAACATTTAAGCACACATGAGGGTTTGTAAAAGTTTGAATACTCTGTTAGATGCAATTCAAATTTTGCCACACAAAATCTTGAACAGGAAAATTGAATAGAATTTCGTGGAAATGGGGTTTATTACAAAATAGGAAAAGTTAAGTCTTCTCAGTCCCTGGATATTTTCTGTGGCCTAATGAATTTAATGAGTCATGCCGAGGTTTGGCCATACACTCCAATATGAATGGAGTTAGTCTTCGATTTTTCTCTGTTGGAGTCTGTTATGGTCCTGGAGATGTATATGTTTAACAAACATGCCTTAGATACAGTGTCTTCTAATGAGTGTGAGACAAGCCTGGTATGAAATTAAACCCTGCCAGCCATTAGATGGTTTTAATATTAATATGGTATCTTTGGTTATTAGATAATTCCTTTGTGCTATTAATTGGTAACATGGATGAATATTCAACAGGCACTTTATTATATGTTCTGATAAAAGACTCACTTGAAATCTTTTAAGGCAAATAATCACAACTGAGTACCAAACAGCACAACCAAGAACTGTACCCCATGTTTCTAGTGATTTGGTATCTGCAGGTAGAAGGCTGCAATGGCAGTTCTCTGGATGGCTGACAGAGTGAGGATTAAGCTGGCAATATTGGTGGCTTATCTCTGGGCTGCAGGATTTGCCTTTCTCACTTTCTCTCTTCTCAGGACTTCTGCCTCATGGCCATTCAACAGTTCATTAGTGCAGGATGAGAAGTATGCAGGTTGAGGTAGCCTCCCTTGCTCTGTCTGCCCCACGTTACTCCTGTCAGCAGTTCTGGTAAAAGGACATGTGGGGGACAAGATTGAAACTAATGGCTGCAGTGAGGCTGGGGGATTACCTGTGGTTTTCATTAGTTCCCCTCACTTGTTAACAAGTGAAGCCAGAGCTGAACGCAGTATTATTTTCTTTATTTACTGGAATATGCAACATGCTGAGTCCCACATAAAAACCCTAGCTTGCTGTTTATGCCGCACTACTAACTGGAACCTAAGGGAAACTAAAATACAGTCAGTAAGGATAACTTAGTTCTGTAAAACTAGTAATGTTTCTCTATGCACACAAATATGGGTAGGTTTAACACATACATACACCACACACACACACACACACACACACACACACACACACACACAGCGCCCTCTTATAATCAATTCTTTTCAAAGACTTTCATTTCCTGTGGGATTTTTCTCAGTTCTTTTATTTTGAACACACATGATTATTTGTGGAGGACACGTTAGTCTGAAACTAACCCAATCAATCGGATAATCAAAGGGGGACAAAGAAATTTAACACAGAATCAGTAAGGATTTCATGAAACATGACCTTAAAATTGCAAGTCTTTGATGTTATTAAATAAACATAGCCATTCAGCAAAAATAATCAGCTTCAATGTAATGTGAATAAGTTCTTTGGGTAAAATAACAAGTGTCAGAATTATACGTGCATTGAAGTTGGGCTATGTTCTCCACAGCTCCGACGGACAGATGTGGAGAGAGCTTGTCTAAAAGCTGTGTGAATGGCTCAGTGGCCTCCGGAATGGAAATTTTTCCTAAACTTAGTGGTACATGCCTTTACTCCCAGCCTGAGAGCCTGAGGCAGGAGGATTCTCAGTTTGAAGCCAGCTGGGGAACACAATGAGACTCTTGTCTTAAGAAAAATAAAATAAGATAAGGGGAATTCCACAAGGTTCTCAAGTAATGTATTTAATATGGCAAACTTCACTTGCAAGTATAACTTAAATCAACGAAATGTTATACATTTCTGATGACTCTAATCTAAATTTCTAGAAACATTGTAGATGCATTCAACACAGTAAAAGTAACTCTGGGATATTCTCATTAGACATGTAAAGGATAATCTTATATTTAAAGCTATTCTTACGTGATAGCATGTGTTTGTTTCATAAAACACACTCAAATTTTATTGTGCTAGCAATTGGATCCACCTTTATCTCCACCCTTGTGGAGAGCAGGAGAGCATTAACCAACACCAAAAGGGAAACAGTATTTGGAAAAAAATTTTATAAATTAGTATATTCCTCAAAAATAGTATGGGTTATTTTTGTGAAATTATATATATAATTAAAAAGGAAATTACATAATACACATTATATATATATATATATATATATATATATATATATATATTTTTTTTTTTTTTTTTTTTTTTAACTGAGACCGACTGAGATTGGAAAGTTCTTGTAATAGCAGACAGTCCTTGAAGATGTGTCTACTGGCTTCTTA
>CM052701.1:58921766-58974112 GCA_028551405.1 Uromys caudimaculatus
CCCTCCTCTCCTCTCCTCTCCTCTGCCCTTCCTTCTCCTCTCTTTCCCTTTCTTTTTTAGTGCTAAGTTGATGTGTCCTTGGTACTCAAACATGATTTACTTTTGTTTCACATATCCTGAGCCACAGAGCTTGGATGCTCAAGTGATTCATTGAGTCCAGCCAATGAGTAGAACCTCCTTCACCTTGTCTGTTTCTTCCTGTCATATATAAACACTTGTGCACTCCCCTCTTTTTGGAATCTTGGCTCCATATTCTGTGAGAAAATGGTGCTCTTTCAGTTAGGTGGCTGGATTGGTTGGTTTTATTTGTCAACTTGACACAAGCTGGAGTTATCACAGAGAAAAGAACTTCAGTTGAGAAAATGCCTCTATGAGATCCAGCTGTAAGGCATTTTCTCAATTAGTGATCAAGGTGGGAGGGCCCCTTGTGGGTGGTGCCATCCCTGTGCTGGTAGTCTTGGGTTCTATAAGAAAGCAAGCTGAGCAAGCCAGGAGAAGCAAGCAAGCCAGTAAGGAGCATCCCTCCATGGCCTCTGCATCAGCTCCTGATTCCTGACCTGCTTGAGTTCCAGTCCTGACTTCCTTTGGTGATGAACAACAGCATGGAAGTGTAAGCTAAATAAACCCTTTCCTCCCCAACTTGTTTGTGCTGGAATAGAAACCCTGACTAAGACAGTGGCCTTGTTGTTCAGAGCCTGTGGGATTTTCACGGCTGATCTATGAGAATCTGCCAGCTACAAGAACCATGTACCTTGAACCAGGTTCCAGGTCTCCAGTTGAGGTCTCCCAAGGATTCTCTTTCTGAAACCAAAGCTTAGCCCAGAACACTAGCACAGGTCAAATAACATCTTTTCTGGGAATGACAGGAAGCTTGTCTTTTCATAGAGATGGCCTTTAAAAACTATTTGACCAAGGTCAAGTTGCTATTTTTATATTTAGGGGAACAGTTTGAAAATCTGAACTGAAATTGGCAATTGGAGGTCGAAGGTGCCCTATCAGCTGAAAGACTAATAATGAATACTGATGGCATCATGAATTTACATTGTATGCATTGTAGAGACAATAGCTTAAATGTCTTAGCAGAGGAAGATGGAACTTAGCGAGGGAGAGAGAGGGGAGGAAGCTGTTGAGTATTGAATTAGGAGACTTACATAGTGCCAGAAGATACTGCCTAGGCTTGTGGGGAGGCAACACATCCATCCCAAAGGTTAGGAGCATGCACTTTGTATGTGCTCTTAATCATGAGAAATTTTTAATTTTCGTTTGGGTTATGAGGCATGTTATAGAGAAAGGTTCCATGTGAAGACCAGAAAGATTGACCAAGCAGTGATGAAGTCAGCTGCCTGGGGAGGCCAATGCTTTTGAGAAGTAAGATTTTCATAATAATGATGCTATAACCAGGATTGAATAAAGTTACTCCCAAGTAATGAGCATCCATCTGGGACAGTATCTAAAAGACATGTGTGCCCATGAATGTGGTACAGATAGCTAGGACTAAGGACACTATAAATGGCAAGCCTTCAGAATGTACCAAATGCCTGTACTTGTCTAGCATAAATACCCAGAGCTGAGAGCATGGTAGTGAAGGGCAGAGAGCCATTGCCTTTGAGGTGGCCACTCAGAACTGATCAACTCCTTGTGGAGTGTGGGCCTTTGGCATTAGAGACAGGGTAGGCAAAAGAAATTAAAGATACAAAATAAGGAAACTAAATCCCAAGGAACAACCCTTTGGAGTAGTAAGGCGGTTTGCTGGTTGTGTGATACATTACTATATACCTGGTGGACAACAACATGCGTTTGATGTCTTACAGTTGTTTTGGTCTAAGGTCCAATGCAGACACCACTGCTAAAATTCACCATTCTGGCTGAGCTGTATTTTTCATCAGAGACTCTCAGTCAATACCTCTTCCCTTATTTTTTCCTGCTGGTTGTGGTCGCCCATCCTTCTTGACTCACAGATCCTTCCTTTATCTTCAAAGCCAGCCACATCTCACCACTTTGTCTTCCTATCACTGTGGGTACAGATTCTATGTTTAAGGCCTGGTGTGATTAGAATGAGCTCATATGAATAATCCAGGGTAATCTCCCTAGCTCAGTGTGTGATCTTAATCACCTCCACAGAGTCTGATTTGTTGTGTGACAGAACTAATTCATGGGCTCTGAGAATTAGGACATGGACAGAATTGCAGGGTCACTATTCTGTCTATCTTGTTAATGTATTATGCATTTCCTTTTATTAAATTCCTTTTGCATAGTCAGGAGATTTTATCTTAAAATATATAGCAAATTAGTCTCTGGTCCTTAGTTTTGTTAATTTAACCATTTGTTCAAAAATTTCCATGTATCATTTTTAATCAATTCAGTAGACAGATTGTGTCACAACTGTTGAAGCCTCACATGATGTCATTTATGTCTAAGTTGTGGGCAACTGTAGTCCACGGGCTGAACCTACTTAGCTGGCTGTTTATCAATGTTTCATTAGAAAACAGTGGCACACATTGATGTATACAATATTGATGGCAGCTTCCATGCTGGAAGTAGTATTAACGACAATACTGCAATAGCAATTAAGTGCTGGCTATATAAAGTAACAGGATGCTATACTAAGAATGGCCTAAGTAATGGGGAAATGTACAATATGAAAAACAAGTGCAAAGTTTGTTAGTTATATGCTTCAAAAGAGTCCCAAGGTCCTAAAACCCTTCTGATTTCTCTGTCTTGCCATGATAATATGTTGGCTCATGATGTAACAAGTTCTTCTAAATAAAGATCAGATGAAATCATTTCAAGGTAACATTTTGTACAGTGGTGGTATATGGAAAGTACCCACTATTTAAGATTTCATCATGCTTTCTCTTCTATCTACTCTGTTTCTTTCATTTCTTGGTGTTTTATATTTCAATTATTTTCTTAACCTGTCTCTTGTTTCTTCTCCTGATTCTCTTTTTGTCATTAGACAATGAGACTGCTCCTGTATATAATCTCCCATTTTTTCACATATATTATTGGGAAGGAATCTGGGGAATATGTAATGAGGAGACTTACATAGTGCCAGAAGATACTAGGCTGGCTTGTGTGAGAGACAACACATCAATGTTCTTACATGACGCTAGAGCTCAATGCTACAATATTACCCTGCCAGCCAAGATGTGCCTACTGCTGCAATAGTGACATGGTTGTTTTGGGATAACTGACTGCTTTATGATGGAATCTGAGGCCTTCTTCATAGGAATAGCCTTATGTCTGGTACTGTAAAATTGGACAAAAGGCTCATGGGTGGGGAAGTCATAGATCCTAGGGTGGAATCTACTATTGTTATTTTGTTAAACAGTGATGTTGTCAAATTGCTTTCCAAATAATTAGGTTTTGCTCATAGACCTCACTGTTCCAACACTGGTCAGAGAAGCTTCTTTTGTATACATTACAGAGACTCATAACAAGTCATAGTGCTTAAAATTAGTAACAGTGAGTACTTAGGCTCAGGGAACTTTGCAAAAGAGGAGACAGAATGAATAAGAGCCAAAGGGTGAGGAAGAAATTTGTGGAAACTATCTTTTGAGCATGATATGGCTATTATACCATGAACTCAGATCAGCCATGCTTACCTGGATAAACCTACACAAGATCAATCCAGCAAAACCTCCAGCATAGATGGGGAGGAGCTGTGAAAACACCAGTCCTAACTATTGAGGAGCTATTGGCGGTTGATAGGGTCTTTAGGTGTACATGGACATATGTGTAACACTAATTGTTCTTAGTGAGTCATTGCAAAAAAAAATGTGAAGTTGTGAAGGCAGCATTGTAGGGGAAGATATGGAGATATTGAAAGGGAAAATGAAGGGTACATATATCCATATTTCATTGTATATGTGTGTGAAATTCTCAAAGAATAAATTAAAAAGAGAAATGTAATTATCAAGAGGAAGGCCAGGAACCCTTCTCTGTCAGTCTCTGAAAAGGAGATGCCAATTTTGATAGCCACCAATGACAAATGACTTCTTGTCTCCTAACTTCTTATAGACTTTTTCTACTCATTTATCCAAGCACTTATGAACTTTCAGGATTTTTGTTTCCATGAATAAAATTTCTTTCCTTTAGTAAAAGTATCACAAAATGGAAACATGCATTTGGACACAAGAAAGTAACTGATATCAGGCTTAATGCTTCCTTGTAAAGAACCGGTGATGTCGGTGGAAATTAGTTCATAGGTGTATTCCAGAAGTTGAAAACATACTATACAGAACTGCGATTCCTGGCAAACAGGGAGATGTATAGAGCAAACTCTACATTTACCTGGCATTCCCATTGAGGAGCCTTTCATAATGGTGGCTGGTAAAGGATAGCACAGTATCAGTCCAGCTCATGACAAAGTAGAGATCAGAATTAAGATATTGAGAGAGTAGAGTTCAAAAGGAAAGGTATTAGAGAGATGACAGTCCAATGAAAGGAAAGTGCATATTTTAACCTGGGAAAGTGTTTTGAGTTATTTCCCAAACGTCAGAGTGAATATAGCCTGGAGAGGACAGTGAGAACTGAGATGACTTCTCAGGAGCTGAGAGGTGAACAAAGCTATCAGATGTCAGGCAGATTTGGGAGACTGTGAATTTCTGAACTTCTAATCGGCAAATACCTATCTTGCTGAGTAGAATAGGCATTGGATGGAGGCTCAAAAGAGGCATAACTAAGCACTGATAATCGTGTTTTAGGGAAATAGCCATATCCTGGGACTAAAGAACATCAAAAAGGCAAGTCCTCACTAAACATAAAACATTGGAAAGGATTGAAACAATCTCCCAAAGACTTTGTTGCTTTACTGAATGGAAAAACATGAAGGCATAATTCATGCTTCCTATAACATAATTAGCATATTGATAGACCTGAAGAAAAATTAAGAAAGTATCACTAATGGTCAATAAGAGTCTAAAGTGATCCAGATGTTATAATTAGCATAAAACTTCTTTTAAGCAACTACTAAAAATGCGTTCTGAGATGCAAAGGGAAATAAAGCATGTGTGTAAATATATAGACTTTGAGCAGAATGGTCGTTTATGAAATACAATCACATCAAAGAACTAAAATTGATAATGTTCAAACAGATAGCAGGTTTGATGTAGAAAAATATGACCAGAGAAATCTAACAAGATCTTTTGTCATAAGCTCAAACGAAAAGACATCAAAAAATAAATTAACAGAGGCTCTGTGATTTGTGAGACAATATTTAATACTTTAAGTTAGTTGTTGCAAGAGTCCTATGAAGAGAAAGAAAACTGAAAATATTTTAAAAAAATAATGATCATGAAATCCACAACATGAGGAAAACCTACTTAATAAAAGCACTGAACATGGAAATTTATATACCAATAAAATCTACATACATTATAGGTAATAAAAAACCAAAAATAATCACTGTCCCCAAAATCTAAAATCACAAGGCTGTCATAAAAGATGTCTGAAAAAAGGCAACATTACACATAGGAAAACGACAATACACACATTATGTCTGGACTCTTATCAGAGAATATGTAGGTTATAATACAACTGAAAAATATTTGAATGTGCTGCATGAAAACAAAACACTAAATCTCTTCTCAGAAAACAGTCTTCAAAGATGAAAGCTAAATAAAGGTATTTATGGATCAAAAGAATCAGAAAGAGTTCTTTGTCAGAAGACTGGAAATATATGATATGCTACATAAGTCTTGAGAAATGATACTAAATAGAAAATCAGATCTACAGAAAGTCATGAAAATAATTGGCCATGGTAAATATCTGAGCAGCTATTAAAAAAACTTTTGATTTTTTGCATTTTTCAAAAGACCAAGCTGATTAATTAAAAAAAGACACTTCCTTTGATTGTAAAGTTAAAAGTAAGATACAAGCAAAGGCATTTCCAGTGAGGTGACATCTCCAGTGAGGTGACATCTCCAGCAAGCATTAGATTCACACAATTCTATAAAGTTCTCAAGCTCCATGTAAAGTGAAGCAATTCATTCTAATTAGTGTGTGATGAGTGTGTCTATTTAATCTTGGATATTAGTTATGAGAAACTGACATAGAAAATACAGAGAAAAGCCTAAGAAGGCCTAATACTGAAAAAAAGTTGGATATCAAAGATGTAAAGAAATGGGAAATGAAACTGGTGTAAAATAGGTGGAAAAGATGGCAGCAGTGCGGTTCACTTAAAGGTAATTATATGTTGGATCTGGAAAGAGGGCTCAGTAGTTAGGAATGCTTATTGCTCTTATAGAGGATCTACTACAGTTCCCAGCATCCACATTTAGAAGCTTACCACTGCCTGTAATTCTAGTTCCCGGGGATCTAATGCCCTCTTTTGGTTTTCATGGACACCTGCAGTAGTGTACATAAAGTCATGTAGGACTGCTCACACATCTAAATAAATAGTTAAACTTAATCCTATCTTTATTAATGTAAACAGACTGAATAATTCTATGAAAATTAAAAGAATTTCTGATTGGACAAAAACATGATTAAACTGTACTTAAATCAATACATTTTAATATAAAGGTATGTAAATGTAACACTAAAGGTATAGACAGTATATTTCACAAAAATAAGCTCAAGGAAGATGGTATGCGTATACAGGTATGGGGGCAGCTGGTAGTTTTAAGAGATGAGATTACCAAGGGAGAAGATTATAAAGGAGGAAGGTAAATTTACGTGAATCTGAGATTGTGAGATTGTTTCAAAGAATTGTATCTTTCCTCCGAGGAAAGCCAGAAAACAGGACAGCATTTACTGGCATTAACAATATATCATTTGTTTCATTAAATTGTATTGAATATGTAAAAGAACATCTAAATAGTATAAAATGATTTGAATAATAATGATATTATTCGATTGGTACAAGCTAGAACTGTTAAACAGGTAGCTATATATTATAATGCATTAAACAAATTGCTTCATTAAAGAAATAAATCAAGCATATAACATGATTTTATACTTAGGAAAATCCAAAGACTCCAAGAGGCAATTGTTAGGAATGATAAATAGTCAGTAAGTTTACAATATACAATGTCATCATACACAATTCAGTAGCCCTTTTACAAACCAATAAAGAAACTGCTGAAAGAGCAATGAGTGGAACAATCCCATTCATAATAGTTATACAAAGAAAAATACATAGGAACAAATTTAACCAATAAAGTAAGTAATCTCTGCAATGAAAATATAACTACCTGTGAAAGCAATTGGAGAGGTCACAGAGCAATAGAAAGTATTCACAGATGAGAATAACCGGCAGTGTCAAAATATCCTCAGTATCCAGAGTGGTTTGCACAGGTTCAATGCAATTCTTATCAAAATATAAATGGCATTCATTATAGGAACAAAAAATACTCTTGAAATTATCAAAGTATAACAAATCTTGAACAGTCAAAGCCAGGAGTATTGTGAAACCTGACTTCAAAACACGCTACAGAGTCAGAGTACAAGACTTCTGCTTGGCTTCACTTTAAAACCAGGAATAGGTAAATGGAAATCAAAAGGAATCCAGAAATAAATTCTTGCATCTATAGCCAAATGGCTTCCAGTAAGGACTCCAGAGCACACACTAGAGAAGAAGACTCTTCAACATCAATTCTGGCAAAACTCATATTGTCTAAGCTACCTGTCTATCGCTATCATCATCAAGGCAACTCGTAAAACAAATGTTTAATTTGGGCTCATGTGTTCAGAAGATAAGAATCCATGATGGCAGAACAATTGTGAGCTCACATCTTGATCTGCAAGAAGGAAGCAGAAGATAGAGAGACACTGGGAATGGTGGAAGTCTTTTGAATCCTCAAAGCCCACCCCCTGTGACACACCTCCTCCAAGGTCACACCTCCTCATCCTGCACCAAAAGTCCACCAACTGGGGACCAAGTAATATTCAAGCATGAGCCTATGGAGGGCACTTTCATTCAAATCACTGTAAGTATTCACATTCAGAAGATTGAACTGAAAGCTGATCTTTATTGCTCACCATGGTGGGGGAGAAATACTGTAGGACATTTTGATCTGAAAATATTTTTAAACAACAATTCATATTCAGAATATATAACTGCTTAACCTTACAAAAATAACAATAAAATTCTCAAATCCAAACCACAAGAAAAAAAGTTTGATTTAAAAATGAGCAAACTATCTCAAAACACCTTCAAAGGATCAGCAAATAGCCACCAGATCTATGAATAAATGCTAACCTCTAACCAGCAGGGACATGGAAAAGAAAGCCTTAAGGGGTAAAGCTCACTTCAGTTATGCTGGTTATCCTCAGAAAGACAAAATGTAGCTAGTTCAAGGAGGGTATGAAGAAGAGAATGCTTCTGCTCCGTTGGAGGAAAGTAATTACCATAACCCTTATAGGAAACAGTATGACAGCTCTCTTAATCACTAGAACTAGAACTGCCATTTACCCATTCAAGTCACTCCAGATTGTGTATCCAGAGGAAATGACATCAATGTGGCAAAGAAATATTTGTACTTGCATGTTTACTCTAGCACTTACTCATAATGCCCAGAGACTGAGTAAGGAAAACAATAGAGAAATAAATGTGCTATTTGTGCACAGTGGAACATTTGAAACAAAAGGAATACAATTCTGTCCTTGGAAGTAACATGGATAGAGCTGGAGATACTATGTTAAATGAAATAAGCCAGATACAGGAAGACAAACACTGAATTAGTTTTGCTCATATGTAATATATGAGCTAAAGGGTGTGCCTTATGTGGGTAGACAGTGGAATAGTGGTTACCAGAGCCTGGCAACAGTATAGAAAACAGAACAGAAATAGTTTGCATTGGAGCATAGGATAGCGTTGGAAAGGAGGATTAACTTCTAATGTCTTACAGCATAGTATGATATCTGTGGTAGAAAACAATTAACTGTGTATGGCTGCTAGGAGATTTATTTGTTTGTTTATTTATTTATTTATTTATTTTGATACTTTATTTGTATTTCAAATGTTCCCACTTTCCAGATCTCACCTTTGGGACCCCCCTATCTCCTCCCCCTTCCCCCTGCCTCTATGAGGGTATTTCCCCCACACACACTCTCATCTTCCCTCCTTGGTATTCCCCTATACTGGAGCATCTAACACCCTCAGGCCCAAGGGCCTCTCCTCCCCCAATGGCTAACAAGATCCTCCTCTGCCACATATGTGGCCAGCACCATGGGTCCCTCCACGTAAATTCTTTGGTTGGTGGATCCAGTCTCTAGGAGCATTGGAAGGTCAGGCCAGTTGACACTGTTGCTCCCTCCTGGGGCTGCAAACTCTCTCAGCTCCTTCAGTCACTTCTCCAACTCCTTCATCTGGGACCCCACGCTCAGCCCAATGGTTGCTGTGAAGTGAATCTTGGGTATTCCAAACGTTTGGGCTAATATCCGCTTATCAGTGAGTACATACCGTGTTCATTCTTTTGTGACTGAGTTACTTCTCTCAGGATGATATTTTCAAGTTCCATCCATTTGCCTGCTAATTTCATGAAGTCATTTTAATAGCTGAGTAGTATATGCGAGGACATTTTTAAATGTTTCTGGCATAAAGAAATAATAATCATTTGAGGTGATGGATATGCCAGTCACCCTGAACTGATGGCTATACGAAATAGTTTTGTGTCCTATAACTATGTACAATACTTATTTGATCATTAATTGCATTTAAATAAGTAGAGCCAAGACTTTGATGGTTTGATTTTGACTAGATTGTAAGGTCCACTGTCACTGGATTTGGCCATTTCCCCCTAAACCATATTAGTGAAAAAAATAAACACTTGTGTACAATATCTAGCTTGGTATCTAGTTGGTAAATTACTTTAAAAATATGTATAAGAAAATGGGAAGTAGTTCATTAAATATTTATGCAAGGAGAAAATATTTCTCCTAGAATAGTGACTGCCCAGAGAAACCATCCCATAATTGCTCTGGAAATGTTTGCCCTTAGAATGTAGGTAAACTTCAAAGCTGGTTGGAAAAGTCAAATTTGAAGCATCATTTACACGCATTATCTCTCCCTGGCATTTGTTCTTCCAAATACGTTTCTGATCAGATGACTTAGTCCTCCATAAAATTCCTGACATGCTGGCTTTGCTATTAGCATCTCATCATAAGATTTTCATTAGTGTCTGGAATATGACCTTAGATGTATTTATATGAAAAATCTGCAGTCTTTGTCTCAGGTTTTATTGACTATTTGTTCAGGCTTACAGTCTTCAATAATAACTATAATTAGGAATGAAAACAACAGAGCCAACTTCATATTCTAGCTATTATTAGTTTTTCCTAAAAAACAAAATAGGCATCTACTTCAAGTAAAAAATTATGGAACTTTATTTGCATTTCCTAAATGTCTGTAAACACTGATGATCTCTAACATGTGGTATGGTTTTAGTATTTCAACTGCACTGGATCCGACTCTGAGTGTACAGCGTGGACCAGAACAACAGGACAGGAAGGTTGAAGGAATGGAGGGAGGTGAGAATTACATATGATTGGAAGCCAGCTCCCAGACCTGCTACTGCAGGCCCTGGCCTGGAGAAATAAAACTGACACTCACTGTTTATCAGGTTTCAAGACCAGAATGTAAAATGAAAACCATTACTACCTCTCAGGATGCAAGGAATGTACAAGAAAGGATTAAATCAATTGAAGATGTTATCTCCATGGGAAAAGGAATTCTAATTAAATGGAAGTCTTTTAAAAATAGGCTGTCTGTTTCAAAAGACTGATAGAGACATATATTTGATGAGTCAAGCCGATCTTTTCAAGGCCCTACTCTGGCTTCTCTTCTATTTATTCTTGTGATTAGAGGGATAAACAGCCCAGAAGGGCTTCCTATCTACCAGATCCAACCAACTGGTCTTAACAATCACTTCTGGGCTTACAGATAATTCTTGTATCAAATGAGTTGATAAAAGACACTAAGAATTAGTAGGGTTGGACTAGGGTCTTACATACTGCATTTGTTAAAGTGCTACCAGATCTTACTGCACAAGAGTGTGTGTGGCCATCTAAGGAAACCTAGAAATACATGACACTATCTCCACCCTTAGCTAAAATAACATGGCATGCTGCCAAGAGACAAATGCAACAGTGAAAAACAATGGGGTATTGTGGAGTCATTTGGGGGCCTGATTGTTTTCTCTCACAGTATGACTTTGGGTAATTTTTTTTTTTTAAGAAAAAAAACAAAACTTGAGGGTTTTATATCTGAGAAGTGAAAAGAGATCAAAATTATAGGGAAGAAGATGGATGGATGTGAATTTGCCACGGTAGAGCATCACACACACTAAGCATTGAATTATGAGGATGGGGTCATAATGCTACTGGCAGAATAAGAAGTCTATTAACATGAATGCCTCCATGGCCTGGAGCAGTCAAGATGAGCGCTGAGTGGACCGTGAGTGTGAACAAGTTGGGAAGGGTGTAAAAATGTTACATGTTTAGAGGTCACTGAGGGACCACCTTTCAGAGTCATGGGCCATTGATGCTTTTACCTTGGGAACAGGTGATTTATACTTAACACATTTGTCCATATTCTCTGAATATGGTTCCGATTGCGTTGGAGCTGGAGTCAGATTTGCCCCATGAGAGTTCCAGGTAACATAACTGTAATGGGTTTCATTGTGTTTGAGGTGTCCTTGCCAGGCGACAGCATCTTATCTACCATTTAAAGTGATTTCAGCACACTAATGAAGGCTAATTGTTCATTGGTTAAGGAAACATGAATCACTTTAATCCTTTTGTGAATTTTCTGTCCTAAGGTAAAAATGTATTGAGCTTCAGAAGTACTGGCCCAGGGACAGTATGAGCCCCCATTAGTTGTCTTATCCCCCAGGTAAGTTGAGAGCCCCTCCCCCCATTCATTTGTCTTTTACCTCTTGGAAAAAAGTAACTGGCTGTGTTTTTTGCTGAGTCACCATATGGGATGAACTGAGTTCCCCATGAGGCAGACTCAGAAAGCTTCATATTTCAGGGACTACATTAAACTACAATGAAGAGAAAATTGACTATAGTGGCTTCACCGAAAAATAAGTAGTATTTGTTTTTTACCTAATGGAAACTGTGGAACTCTGCCTTAGTCCCCTCATCTCAGTGCGTGATACTAGTTCTTTGGTCTGAAGGATGGCTGGTGTGTCAGTGCTATACATAGTAATGGACCACTATGTTTGCATGTTGGGAGGATAGAAAGGGCAGGGCAAGGGGCAGTACCACACAAGTCATCTGAATAAGTCCTCTTTATTGTATAATAAGGAAAGCAACATTTTATGTGACCAACATATTTACTGGACATCTCTACCTCTCATAGAATCCCATAATTATTTAGTTGGGTACATTGTTTTACATCAAAAAAAGTAGAGTTTACTTTGGAAAGAAGTATGGGGGTATGGCTTATTGATTCATAGAGATAATGGAGTGCATTTCTTAAGAGTCTTCTCTTTTAGTGGAAGGATCTAGAGAAATGGAGTTCTATGTTAGGGTGGTTTGCATGCTTTCCCTAAGTGTTTCTACATTAGAAACTGTGCATTCAGAGTGGTACTGGTGAGTGATGGAGGGCTCCTTGGAAGGTGGAGTCAAGTGAGAAGAGATTGGATAATTAGAGACAGTGTCTTAGGGAGGAATTAATGTAGGTCATGTGGGAAGCAAGTTAGTTCCCACGAGAATGAGTTATAAGGAGAGCTATACTGACACATTAGTTTCTGGGTTCATGTTTCATCATGTGGTCTCTTTTTCTTATGCTTCTGCAGTTGTGATGCTATCTGTTACAAGGATTCACCAGAGGTCAAACAAATGGTGGCACCCAATCATGGAATTTCACCATTGCAAACTGTGCTAAATAGACTTCTTTATTCAGTATATAGTCTCAGGTATTTTCATATAGCAACAAAAAATAGGCTAATATAGTAGACATGACCTATGAGGACTTCATGCAACATATGGACAAACAGTGGTATGGAAAGCAAGAACCATATCATTGCTAAAATTTAGAATACACCAGTGAAGTCAGAGAACTAGCCTGTAACCTATCCTTCCTTCTCACAGGCTTCAACAGTCTCCTTGTTTTTCCAGAAAAATTTATATATTTTTAAATAGAGATTTTTGTCTCTACATTTAATTTTTCTTGTAGGATCAGCATAAAGTTTCTGAGTTTGGGCACTGTATCCTCTAATCTCTTTGTGTCTGTGGAGTCCAGATTAAATCTCAGGCACGTGTAGACACTCATTACAAATTCATTGACAATGATTATATATATAAAATTAAATTAATAGAAATATTGGTGTAGATTGGAGTCATAATCACAAGAGCTATGGTATGGAAGTAATTCTAAAAATTATTTGGAAAAATATTAAGAAAAGGTTATTGTGGCAGGAGTGGATAAGTAACATGGGATGGAATTTTATGCTAAAAGTTTTCATGGCAGTAATGAGTAAAACGTACAGAGTGCATTGGTTCTTTTGGCCAAGGCTTGATGGAAGAGGAAAAGAAGAAGGTTTTGGCTCTTGGCTAACAATTTAAAGATCTGCTAAATACTTATGGATATCAAATTTAATCTGAGAGTCAGTAAAAAAAATTATAGATTCCCTCAAGAGAAAACATCATAAGAATATTATATCTTAAGAAGATTAAGCAGTAAAGTGTATAATTAATAAAATTTGAACAGAAAAAAATGTAGGGGTAATAAGAGCGCATAGGGCATGATTAAAGTCCAGCGGGGAGGTCTTAGGGAGGGCAGCTTCTCTTCAAAGGCCTTAGATTAGAAGTGCAGTCTCAATTTCTTCTTGATGGCCTACTGACAGCTTCAAAAGGCATCCCAGTCGCCTCCTAAATTCCCTAAGGAATCCTAAGCATTTTTCTAAACACTCCAAATCACTTAAGAATGAATTACTTGTTCCAAATACAGAAGAAAAAATTGTGTAAGTGTACAGAAAAAAATTTAAAAACTTTATTTTGAAGTTATTTAGTTGCTTTCTGAAGTAGCCCAGTGCTTTGAAAACTCACTCCTACACAGATGCAGTGGTGAAACTATGTGAAAGTATTTTGTGTCCTTCATAACACAATCTATTTCATCTTCCATACTAGTCTTTTTTACTTTGAAATAAGATAATAGCCACTTTATTTTTACCTTCTGCATTATTGGTAGATAATGATAGATTTAATGAATACTACAGCTTCCAATGGAACTTGTCTGCTTGCAGTCTTCCAAAATTCTCTTGTGAGGTCGCTTATCAGCGTGCAACAAACAAACAAGCAAAGTTGAGTGGTATGTGTTCTGCTACTTGTTGATTACATAGTGATGGATGGCCACAGTTTAAATCTACACGGGATTTATTATCCTCGCTGTTAGACTGACAAAGATCAGGTAAACAGATAAACAATAAGTATTGACAAGTTATGAAGGCTGGATAAAAGTCTGAGATATAATATGGCGTGTGGTGCAGTATGTGAGGAACGTGCTTGTCTATAGAGGGAGAATTTCAGTGGAGGCTGACAATAAAATGGAAGAGCCTCACTCTACAGGTTCTTCAGAGAAAATCACTAGCAGAGAAAACAGCATGTATAGAAGTCTGAAGTCTGTGTATTTCTGAAGTCATACCTAAACATAGGGATTGAAAAGAATTATATTGAAAATGTAAAGAGAATTATTTATAAGGGTTGAGAGACAATGAAGGACAAATGGCAAGAGACAAGGGAACTATTAGTTGTTGTCATTTCTGCATGCAAGGGGAAGGCACCTAGGACAGACAATGCACACTATGAATAATGAGAGCTGCACAAAAATGCACAACAAGAAGGAAGTATGCCTCGGTATGATGGAGGCATTCTGGGAAAGTGCAGCCAAGCAGAAAGCTAGATGAAGGATCTAACACCTCTTTGAAATACCTGGCTTCCTAATTTTTTGCTTCTTATTGGCCAAACCCAGCTGAAAGGAAGAAGGCCAGAGAGGCCTGCTTCTGTAGTCCACAATATGCACCTCATAGAGTGATGAAGACAGGTTAGTCAACAAGAGGGCAAGCACTGACCAGCTAGTGCGACTATTTTGTTATTTTGGTTCTACAGTGCTATTTTGGAGGTGAATGAGTCTTCAGAAAACAGGCCGTAGATGTGGGATGTGAAGGCTAAACTCACTTCTGGCTTGATCATGCTCTTCTCCTGGTCTGCACCACATGAAGTTGCTGCGGACCGAAGCCCTTTTATGCTTTTTCCCACCATGATGGACTAAATTCTTGCTTGTATCATTAGCCAAAACAAACTTGTTTTTTACGTTGTTTCGACTACGTGTTTTGTCACAGTTATGAGAAAGCCAATGCAAGATTTACAGCATTTTAAAATTTGCTCATGAAATCACTTCTCATGAATAGCAGACCAGCTCCCTTACCTGCATGACTACTAACAATAATTATAGAAACAGAAAATCTCCAATTTTCTTTGCTAAATATATTTGAACAACTTGGAGTTTATTAAAGTTTAAACATTTTACATGTGGAGATTTTATTTCTGGTAACAAGAGTCTTTTCCTATCTGACATATTGCTACTTTTTGCTGGATAAATAGCTATAATTAGCAAATGCTGGCTGAAACTCAGAAGACAAATCTTCTAGGCCCGATGGCCCAAAGAAGATTCCAAAGTTACTGTTGTAGCTGGAACCTTAGGGAAAGGATCTTGGAAATAAGAATGAAAGGCACAGAACACTAAGTTCTCTGAGTAAACTGTGTCAGCCACATTTCTGTTCCATCCTTCTAGATTTCCTGGGGCTCCAAGCAGTACAGCTAAGGCTATAGTAACCAGCCAGAACTGGCAGCCGCTGCCCACCATTTGAAAAAATGGAAACTAGATGTTTATTTCATATAAGTTAACTGCCTCCTAAAGTAAGCAAAATATTCAACAATCTTTGGTGGGATATAACTGAATCCAAAAATCTTTACAGGATGCAAAATTCTTAACTATCATAAATATTTTTTTAGAAAATCAGAAACTATAAACTGTATTCAAGAGAAGAGAGAAACTATGGAGTTTGTGCAGGTTTCCTAGGTAATAGAACCAAGAAACATGTTTTTAGTGCATGTGTATGTAAGAAGTGTGTGTGTCTGTGATTGTGTCTGTGTGTTGTATGTGTGCATGTGTGTGGAGACCTGCGGTGTCATCTGAGGAAGGCTGTACACTCCTATGAGACAAGATCTTGCAGTGACCTGAAGCCATGACCCTTCATTTCCACACTTTTCGCCAAGTAGATTAGACCGACTGGCCAGAGAGGACCGGGATTCTTCTGTTCCTACCTCTTCCGAGCTGGGGTTACAAGTGTGCATTTTTATGTGAGTTTTGCAGATTAAACTCTGATCCTTACACCTTACTGATTAAGTTATTTAAATTCAAACACAAAGAAGAAAATGCTTGTGGTAGGTACAAAATTCAAAGACAAAAGCAGAAACGGGAACAATAACGACTATGGAAAAAAATAGTGAAATGGCATGCAAATACCTATTTATAATAAATGCATTAAACATAGATTGAAGACTCCAAGTACATTGCAGAATCTGCACATCACCAATCAGAGGTAAATTTTAATATACTAACACAGGTTAAAAAGGCTAAAGCAATTTTTAAAAAGTCTGGCTAGGAAAACTTATATATGCACATTTATACATTATATCTATTATAGTGAATTTCTTTTTATTACTTCTTTCATTTCTTGAGATCATAATTTTATCATTTCCTCTCACATTTTCTTCTTCTAAACTCTCCCGTATTAGTTCTTGCTTTCCTTCAAAGTTATGGCCTTTGTTTTCATTAATTATTGTTACATGTGTATGCATATGTATTCCCAAATATGACATCCTCAGTCTCTGCAGTGTTGCTGTGTTTATGTTTCCAGGGTTGGCCATTTATTACTGGATAGCCAGTTACTGTGTTGTTCCCTGGAAGATTATTTCTTCCCTCAGTGTTCCCTAGTTGCCTGTAGTCCTTTATGTAGAGTTGATGCCTCTGTCCACCTTTGCATGTCTCTTGTTGTCCTTGTTCAGTTAACATTAAGGCAATTGTGTTGGTGAAACTTTATGAGTGTGACCGCTGACATTCCAAGGAGACACAGTCTCACAGCAAACTCCTCGATCCTCTGGCTCTTACCAATTGTTCTGTCCCCTCTTTCCCAATGATCCCTGAACCTTAAGTGCAGCACTACTTTGTAGGTGTATCCATTGGGATTGAGCCCCCCAGTTCTGCACGTTCATTGGTTGCTGATTTCTGCAACGGCCTCTGTCTGTTGTAAGAGAAGTTTCCTTGGTGATGAATGAGGAATACACTTGCCTGTGAGTGGAAGGACAAATTGTAGTTAGGGATTATGCTATTTTAGTACAGTGGTGGCTGGAGGTTCTCCATCAAGATCCATGACTTCTGTAGTGAATTTCCTAATCATGTTAGTGTCTGAATAATCAAAGTCAAATCCCTTCACAGCGCTAGTGTGAGAATGCATCAACAGGCTGTACCTGGTCTACTGTTTCCTTGCCATTCTCAGTTCTAGTCAAAATATGCTTCTATATCCTCCATAGCTAGAAATCTACTGGGGAGTTCTTAGGACAACAGAGCAATGCAGTCAAGTTGAAATGTCAAAAACCGTCCCAGCACTTACACTGCAAACTTTTTTTTTTTTTTTTTTTGGTTTTTCGAGACAGGGTTTCTCTGTGTAGCCCTAGCGGTCCTGGAACTCACTCTGTAGACCAGGCTGGCCTCGAACTCAGAAATCCACCTGCCTCTGCCTCCCAAGTGCTGGGATTAAAGGCGTGCGCCACCGCTGCCCGGCTTACACTGCAAACTTAAAAGGACCATTCATAAGATCTAATACTATGTCCAAGAAGAGCTATTCAAAGTACAATGAACCAGAACTTACATAACATTATAGGTAAATGTAGACAATGCCACAGTAATTTTTAGTGATTTTAATACTTCATTCTCAATAATAGATAAAACAATTACCCTACCCCACCCCAAATAATAGCAAATCCAAAAGACATGAATACTTGCATTCAGTTCTTATCCTAGTTGGTAGTCATAGACCATTACACCAAAAAGAGCATGCTTACATTTAGGGAAAGATAAAAACCTCTACTTTCAGCATTGTATTTCAATATTAGATTTAAGTTGGAGCCAGTGTAAACTTGGAAAGAGAGTAAACAAATTCATGAAAAGAAATACTGTGTACACACATGTGTGCATGAGTGCACACACACACTCACACATACACACACACTCGCAGTTACAATCACCTAATTATTCACTTCACAAATACATAAGGAGTCGGCAGAGTCTGTAGAGTAACTAACAGAAGTATAAATGAATAAGGGAGAATAAAGACTAGAGTTCAGCATGCAAAAATCTCAGGTATTTTTATATACTTTCAGCAATTAGAAGATCAAATTAGAAAAGATCTATTTCGATCAAAATAGTATAAATCAGACATAACATTCTGAGATAATTTCTTAAAATATGCATTATTATTGAAAGTAATGTATCATTGTTGGGAGAAAGAATAGGCAATCTCAATAAATGGAGAAACAAACTATATTCAATGATCCAGAGATCTAATATTGTTAATATCATAGTTTCAAGGCAATTCGAATTAAAATTCTCACAGAAATTTGCAAGCTATTTCTAAAGTTTGTGAAAGTAAAAGGCATAGAATCTATAATTTTAAGAAATAATGTTTAAAAGAAGAAAATTGAGATATTTAGTCTTAGTCTAGGAAAAAGCCATGGAAATGTAATGAGACATATCCAAGAGTAGATATATGAATGCACACTGTGCGGTATAAAGGTTGTATTATGTAAAGATCATGAGCCAGGTCGTTCATTTATATACATTTTCAAGGTAGGTAAAACCTGTATGAACTGAAAATGGTCAGCTCAGCGGTTCCCTCTGCAGGGATTGTTAGTGAAGACTGGCTGGAAAGGAACATGAAGGAGCTTTCTGCATTCGTATAAGGGCTTGGAATATCCAAATATATGATTTTCACACTGATAGGTTTGTAATTTTAAGTTTTGTGAAATTTATAGTTTACAAATTTAATTTTAAAAAGAGACATTTTGAGTGTATATAAACTCTAGCTTGTGCTGTGCATGCCTCGTTCAGAGATGATATACACTGATGTTGTCAATACGTGGCAGGTTGGTATGCGTTGACCTATGAAACATACAATGTGGCCAAATGACCATTGTGATGTGTCTTAGGGTTTTTATTGCTGTGAAGAGACACCATGGCCGTGACAACTATTATAAATGAAAACATTTAATTGGAGCTGGCTTAGAGGTTCACAAGCTTGGTCCATTATCATCAGGGTGGGAAGTATGGCAGTGTGCAGGCAGGCATGTCGCAGAAGGAGGGCCAGAGAGAGAGAGAGAGAGAGAGAGAGGGAGACTGGCCTAACTTGGCACTTGAAATCCCAAAGTCCATTTCCAGTGACGCTCTTCCTCCAGTAAGAATGTACCTACTCCAACAAGGCCACATCTCGAATGTCACTGCCTTAAGCATTCAAATATATGAGTCTATGACGCCATTCTTATTCAAAACACCATATGATGTATCAGAGAAAGATACGTTGGTGATCAATATTCAACACCTTCAACTATTCTATATTTTTATGATTAAACTTTGGAAACACTAAACACCAAGGGGATGATTAGAGGAACCCAAAGGTAATCCTTCCTTTCAGTGCTAAACTAACGTTTATGCCATTTCAGGGATGTATTGAACGTTGAAGCACAAGAATGGGCAATTTCCCTAAGTATGATCATTTTGGGGTTCCACATTAGTGTCCCATCCCTATTCCACCAGTCTGCCCAGTGTACTATTATTTAAAATTCTCTTCTGATTGTTGAATTATTTTATTTTTATTAGAGTATATTTGTATACACACGATACTACAGAATAGTGGATTTCATCATGACATTTTCATTCACTTATAATGTATACTTTTATAAAGGAATCTAGATTCTCTGTATGACAATAAAGTGAAGTTCTGCCCTGAGTCTGGCTGGCTTCACCTAAGAGGGTGATCTCAAATTCTGTTCATTCCCCTTCAAATAACTTAATGCCATAATTCTTTATGTGTCAATAAAACTCCACTATGGAGACTCTCCATGTTTTCTTATCCATACTTTGATGGACACCTACATGAACTTCCATAATTTGAGTTCTTGGAACAGATCCACAGTGAACACGGACATACAGTTTCCTTTATTTTTAACCCGTGGGATTGACAATGGTGCCGTGACTGAGCAGCATTTGAGCTTCATAGCCTGTGCAAACCCTGAAAGCTAGGCTGCTGCATTTAGAGCGACTGGACTAAAGGGGACGCATACTCATTCCTAAGGTTTGCTATTGTCTCAAACAGATCTACTCCTTGCATAGTTGAAAGGCCATAAATGTGCCAATTCACTCCTGTTTTCTGATCTTACATAGTTCTGCTTGTAGGAGGTGGTTGCTTCTGAGCACTCTGCTGTTTAAAGCTTACATAATTAATTTACCTCCACTTAGTAGCACTTGATATAATCACATCACACACTTGGTGTTTTCTCACAATATTAAATGAGAATTCTAAAAGATGGGATACTATCTTTTGTTGTTGTTGTTGTTGTTGTTGTTGTTGTTTTGGGGTGGGTTTTGTTTCTTTTGGTTGGTTTGTTTGTTTGTTTGTTTTCACAGTGTCTCCATTGTTCTCTCTGGCTTGGAACTCACAATATAGATCAGGCTGGCCTTCAGTTCTTAGAGACCCACCTGCCTCTGCTGGGATTAAAGGTATGTACTGTCACGCCCAGCCTACTCTATTTGGTTTTGAAGAGTCAAGTTCCAGGCTGCTGAATTCAGGTTTACTGGCTCGCTGTTGCCAAGAGCTTCAGCTGAGCAGATCTTCAGGACAGCAGTATTCCACTTCTCACCGTGGACCCCTCTGCAGGCATTTGTTTTCTCTTCAAAGAGATGGTCTTTGAAATGGAGCCCATAATTGCACTGAAAATATCATGTTTCCGTGGTTGTTGCGTTAAATGCTTTCATTCACTAACACCATTTTTATTAAAGCTACAGCCCTTTTGGAGAAAAACAGTAAGTCAGAAAAGGGCAGCAGCACAAAGGGATGAAAACAGCCCGGGAATCCTCTTAGCACATCCACAGGGCAGAGTGCTTCCTGGCAACCTGCCAGGTGTCTTTCCCCTCTGTGCTGCAGGTGGCTGGAGTCGTAACCAGATGCCCCAAATCGTAAAGTTAAAAATGTTGCATCTGGAGACCAAAAGTTAAAAAAAAAAGTGTTACTTATCAATAGGCTTGGATTAAGAGCATCCTTTGGCCAGGTGAATGAATTTAAAGGCATTCAACAAGGAAACAATCCACCAGTTTCCTTTTTGTCCAGTTCTTGTTCAATCTGAAGAAAAACAGAATTGACTTTATTATTTAAATATGATGTTTTCTGTTTAAAAAAAAAGAAAAGATGATTTCTATCTTGTGTAATGCTCTGCATCAAAATAAATGCTGTTAATATATAGTAAAAAAAAAAATAAAAATAAAGACCATGTAAAAGAAAGCGATTATGTTGGCCAACTAAGACATTCTCAAGTTCATGAAAGCAAACAAAGGAACACAGAACCTTTGTTCCTCTGGCAGACTTAGACTCTAGCAATACATTTACTTTAGCCATTGTTTCGGGATTGTATCAAGAGAAGGGTTTTGTTGCTGTTCTTCTGAGTTTATTTCCCTTCACAGTAGTCCATCCTGAGTCTTTCCTAAGTAGGTCACAAATAAGTCATGATGCTGTTCACTCTAACAGCAGCCAGAGAACAGTCAAAGCAGATCTTCTAGGGAGGGCTTCTGGGTACCAGTTGGAACCAATGTAACAGCCCCAGCCTGATGAGTTCTGCTTTATTCTTTACCCCCCACAGGAAAAGTACTTAGCCTCCAGCCTTGCCTCAGGCCAAAGCCAAGAGGCGTAGCCTAAAGCTGCATAGAATCCTTGAGGACATCTGTGGTCAGAGTTACTGAGCAAATGCTGATCACTTGATGTCTGTCTTTGCAAGCTTGAGGCAAAGATGTTTCTTTGCAAAAAAAAAAAAAATATATATTTTTTAATTGAAATTATGCTTATAAGGCTATGTTTCATCTCTTGCCATTTGTGTGTGTAACAGCAAAACACTAAATATTGTATTGCCTAGCAGGAAGTCAAGAGCAAGTGCCCAGTGTGTCTTAAATAAAATAAGAGGCTTGTTCATTTAGAGATTGTGAGTGATAATTCAACATGAAAATCTGGGAGTAAAGAAATGATCTTGGGAGCCCCTGGGCTAACCTGGAGATCTAGTACTTGGGCAGTCAGCAACCTAGCTTTCCTCCCATACCAATGGGATGCGCTTTGCCTTTTTTCTCCTCTCTCTCTTGTCTTTATTCATTTTTCAACAGCCTGCCACATGCAATATGCCAAGTCTCATATAAAAAAAAGCCTTCTACACACACACACACACACACACACACACACGCGCACACACACACACACACACACATACACACACACAGACCCTGTGTCTTGCTGTGTCCCTGTCTCTCTCTGTCCCTGTCTCTCTCTGTCCCTGTCTCTCTCTGTGTCTCTGTCTCTGTCTCTCTCCCTCTCCCTCTCCCCCCCCTCTCTCTTTCTCTCTCTCTCTCTCTCTCTCATACACTAAAGCAACTTCAGCATACCCCGGCAGACACAGACAGTAAAAACAACCATCTGCAGCGAAGCCCGGGATTTATTTAATTATACTTGCCCGAGTTATTTGTTTGGCTTTGCCATGTAAAGAGTTCTGTTTTATTGTTGGAACCTTTCAGGCTGTCGAATTGTTTTCAAAACTCTTCTTCTTCCAGATGCGTTTGGCATTTACCAACAGTGAGCAAGCAGCAGCTGTGTGACACAAGAATGTGTGTGCATCCAGTGGGCATTAACATCCTTTGCTTGGGTCAGCTGCCAGAACCAGACTAAGGTTCCTGGAATTTAATGAAAAGGTTAAGTGAAGTTTACAGGTTTAATGCCTGGGGCACACATTAGTTTTCAAGGTTTTGAGGATTAGAGTGTATGACATTCTTCTAAACAAGTTCGAACAAGTGTGTTGGGAAGTAGATGGCAGGTGGCACATCTACAAAATGTCATCCAAGTTCAAGCTCAGAACCTGATGTTATCAGCAGCCAACTCAGATTTCAGGCTTTTAAATTTTTTTTATGACATTTTGGGATTTTTCTTTCTTTGACAGTTTCATAGATATATAACATGAGTTCTGATCATCACCGGCTCCCTTTCCAAGCTCCAGTCTCCCTTCCATCCTGTTAACTCTGCTCCTCTTTATAAATCAGACCCAGATTTCTTGTTTGTTCTCAGTGATTATAACAGGGCTGCCTTCAGGTTGGTGTAGCAAGTTCAATCTGCAAAGCACAGATATTTGATGTTGTATGTGTTTTCAGTTAAATTACACAATTGGTTCTATAGAGTAAGATTTATGCATATAAATGATTGTTAACATTTATATAAACTTATAAACTATAATAATTATCAAGGTTCTCCATTCGAAGCCTCTTTTCTTAATGACCATAGTGCTGGTGCCCTTCATATCAAAGCAGAATGATTCCCTGCTCTGCTTCAGATTAGAAGGCACTAAAGCATTGGGAGTCTACCACATACAATTTTAAATTTAATGTACAAGTCGTCTAAAACTGCCATAAGCTTAGGGTTTTTTATGATCAGAGATGAATCCTGTGTTTTGTTTGCAAGCCCTGTTTGATATGAACCTGCTGTAATGTTTCACACATAAACAGATGGTTATGTATTCATGTCTGTGCCTATGCCTTTCTATCTAACTCAGAAAAATGACCACCTCTGTAAGCTTTTATCTAAAGTCTTACAGCACTGAAATTATACACTCATTTCTTTTAATTTATCTGCAGTCAAATGTTTCAAACATCTGTTAGTTTGTTTCAGTTAGGAACATTTTACTAAATAAAAAATCAAACAGAAGACAACTTTCAGCTTATTTAATTATGGAAAGTAAAAATATCCCCCTCCAAATATTTAGCATTCAGATGTCCTTCTCTCCTCCTTCCCTTCTCTCTCTTCCCTCCCTCCTCTGTCCCTCCCTCCCTCCCTCCTTCCTTCCTTCCTTCCTTCTTCCCTCTTCTCTCCCTTCTCCCTTCCTGCCTCCCCCTTCCCTCCTTCCTTCTTCCCTCTTCTCTCCCTTCTCCCTTCCTGCCTCCCCCTTCCCTCCTTCCTTCCTCCCTCTTCTCTCCCTTCTCCCTTCCTGCCTCCTCCCTCCCTCCTCCTTCCTTCCATTACTCTTTCCTTCTTTTCTCCTCACTCCCTCAGTTTCTCTTCCTCTTCCTTTTCCTCTCTTCTTTCTTCTTTCCCGTTCCTCTCATTCATTTCCTGTCTCCTTCCTTTCCTCTTCTATACCTCCTTTAATCCTCCCCTTCTTCATTTTCTCCATCTCTCAGTCTTCCTTCCTGTCCTCCTTTTCTCTAAGCTTTGGTACCTGGCTAGGATTTGAAAGCAAATGGCCTTCCTTTCACCGTTTCCAAAAGAGAATGACACACTGCAGGTGACCTCACTCTCTTCTTGTTTCCACCTATGCTTCTCTGAGGAAAATGCTGGCAGGCCTTTCTCTCTCTCTCTCTCTCTCTCTCTCTCTCTCTCTCTCTGTGTGTGTGTGTGTGTGTGTGTGTGTGAGAGAGAGAGAGAGAGAGAGAGAGAGAGAGAGAGAGAGAGAGAGAAGGTGTGTGTTTTGTTTTGAGAAAGTTGATGCTGGGTTGTTGGAAAGTTCTCTGCAGGTTCAGAACAAAGCTTTTACTTCCAAGAAAACACAAATCTAGAAGGTTCTCTGTTTGATAAAGGAAACAGTAAAATTACTGTCAGGCTTAACCTAAATTCAGGACATCTCCCCTCCTGACTCCCCTTCCCCCCATACCCCCCAGGTTCCTTTCCTCAGCCTTTAGTGGTGTCATAATCTGTCTGGGGTTAAATACTCAAAACTACTCTAGACATAGTGACTTTGGAGTCCTGTCAAAAGGCAGCGAATATTCAGTGTTTCAGCCTCATGATTTTCATGTGCCCCTGCAGTGCATGTCCTTCTCAGCATTTGTTCATCTCTGTTTTCTTAAAAATATAAAGACCTTTATTTATTTCAGAGCTTGCTGAAAATATGGCTTTATTGGATATAGATTTGTTTCCTTTGTATTGCAATGCTTCTGCGGCCAGACAGATGCCTGGTTTGCATGTATCAGCCTAACATTAAACCAAGAAAGACAGTGAATTAACTCTATTTTAGATAAGATTCAAGTCATACAACTTGAGCTAGATCTAGGGAAGAGACTGGAATGCAAAAGGATTTTTAAAATTGTTTAATTAGTTTAGTGTTTTATGTATATCATAGCTGCTACTGTGTAAACGCTGCCATTTACTCATTTCCTCAAAAACATAAGCTATATGCTGATGATGGTCCAAGAGTGGTGTCAGATGTCTGTATTCCAGTGATGGATGGAATTGGAGTTGTTGGACTGGAATGGTTACACGTGAGGAAATCCCAGGAAGATTCCAGAGGAAAGTCAGACCAAACTAAAAGATGAGGAGACTGACTCATCTCTGTATTACTAAACACTATGGAACCTGAGACTGTTCAACAAGTAGAGCTAAGGACGGCTTTATAAATGTTTTCCAGTGTTGAACAGGCCATGTATTTTAGAGGATACTACATGTCCACAGAGCTAAGGGGCTAGGACCATAGCAAAGAGAATGAGTCTTACATGACAAGCCTCAATGTTAAAATGAGCATGACCTTTTAAAGAGATGATCTGAACCGTAGTTCAAAGAGTCAGCTTTGGGGTATAACCTACCTCCTCTCTCACAGGTTTACTGGGTTTTATTTGCTGTGGACAGAGGTGCAGATCACATGGTTATTTTGTTCCTTTCTAGGGGCTCAGATCATTTGAGGTACATGCTATAAATTATTTCTTCTGAAAAGCAACTTGTCATAACCCAGGTCTTTATGACTTCCATGGTTTTGGACTTGGTTTCTCTTTTATCTGGGTCTGTGTTGGAGGCTCAGTCCTCAGTATGAGCATGTCCAGTGAATGGTTCATACATTATTGAAAGGGACTGTGTGGGTCCTGAGTCTCTGTAGCCTCTTGTTTCAAGATGTAACTCCTCTATATGTGCTGTATGTTCATGTGCCTTCACCTGTGGCATAATGTGACACAGCAAAGGTGGTTCTGAGGACAAAGAGCTGAGCCAGTGCCTGCATCTTACCCTCCATCCTCGGAAACAATGAGCCTCCTTTTCTTTAGGATGTCACCAGCCTTATTTGCTAGAGAGACAAAGGGTAACTAACAGGAGACCTTTTCAGGATATTTCAAAGAGAAGGACAGTCTAGGGAGTCAAGAAAATGTCCAAGGTGACAGCAAGACCCATGAGTTGCATGCAGGGTTCTCAGCAATGGGTGACAAGCGAAGACACGGGTAGTTCTTTCTTTACCTGCACTGCTCCTTAATATTCACTCTACAGACTTTCTTTATGATTTAGCTGCTATTTGCTTCTCTTGTAAACTTTTAAAACTTATTGCCGAAACCTCCCTGTAGATGAAATTCTGAGTCTGCAATATGGATCGTTTCACTTGTTAGGCCCTTTTGACTTGTTTGTTTGCTTGTGTAAAGGAGAAGTCTAACTAAACTCAGTGAGGGCCTATTGTGCTGAAATTTCGAAAGGAAATTTAATTTATTTTTTTAAATTGAAAATTCATACAATATATTCTAATGACAGTTCCCCTCCCCAGGCTCTTCCCAGGTCCTCCCCACCTCTCCATCCATCCAACTCCACAACATCTTTCTCTCTTTCTAGAAAATAAACAGGCAAATAAAAAAAATGAGAACTAAAAAAAAAAAAAAAAAAAAAAAAGGTACAAGAAAGTGAGATTTAAAAAAAATACCCAAATAAGGAAATAGGAAACAAAACAAAATCTACAAAACTCTGAGTTCACTTCATGCTGGGTATCTACTTCTGGGCAAATAGTTTCAATTCTACTTTGCTTCGTGAGCTTCTAGCTTGTAGATTGAGGCTTAAAACGGGTATACAATAAACAACTATCTAGAACTCTTCAGAAAAGAGTGAGAAGGCTGTGAGATCTTTTCTTTGTTGACAAAAGTGTGAAGGATTAAACAATAAGCAATCCCTGAAATGAGTGAACTTTTATTACTAATATTTACATTCTTTCTGAGGGTTCACACCCATTAGCTTAGGTATGATCTAAGGAACATCTGCTGCTGACAAACTGAGCAAGGAGTCAAGCAAAAGTGAAGGACAGTGGATACTGTGCCCACCCCTTGCCGTTTTGTCAGAAGGAAACTGTGCAAAACGAGCTGATAGCCTACTGCGCTCAGTAAAGGGGCTTGCTGAACTATGGCCATAGTCTCATTGATCCTTCAGAATCAGAAGCTAATTCTGAATCAACTAAATTTGACTCTGTTTAAGATAACAGACTCCCCTTAAAAAATACTTCTCTTGAAGACTGAAAATGGTAGACTATAATCAGAAAGTTGGCCAGAGTCTCCAGGTAATAAATAAGTCTGGGAGGAGCTGAAAAAATCAGGCAGACTAAATCAATGGATACTCTCAACAGTTGGGGGGAAAAGGCCATACTTAGGTAGAAGCAGCCTTAATGCTGGGTACTTAGCATTGGCAACTGACAGAGCAGAGTCAAGATACCTTTTCAAAAAGACTTCTGCTCATGTGTCAGACTGGCAGCCAGAGAACCTCTGAGAATCACGCTCAGGAATTTCAGACTAAGGGGTAAAGGACTATAGACAGAAACCTGACAAGCAGAACGCAGGAGACTGCAGAAAAGAAGCTGACTTAGATCTGCACAGCCTTTAGTGGCCTGAAAACCTGGTGAAAACCAAAAAATACACCAGAACGTTCACAAAGACTTCACATAGCATGCAGGGATAGCTGCATGTGGGCTGGGCCAACAGTAGCAAGCAAGGAGCAGAAGGAAGTCGTGGAGTCATGACCAGATCTGAGACTCCTGGGAAGCATGGCCCATGACGATAATCGGATCTCATCAGCCAAAGGAAGAAGCAGAGAGGAGGTGGATGGGATCCACCACAGAGGATCTCCCAACTATGAGCAGAGAACATAAGTGATTCTAGAAAAGAGCTACCAGAATAAGGACACGCTCAGCCTTAGTCAGAGTGCATCTTCCTTCAGCAGACATAGGCCAAAGCCGAGAATCATAACAGGTCAAAGTGGGAATAGTAACTGTTGAGTGCTTAGCACTAAATGGGGGCTTTGTATCAACCACTCTAAAGCAGGGAACACAGTGGAAGAGGAGGCAGAGAGAATATAAGAGCAGGAGAGTGAGGAGGACGCCGTGGCATGCTGCCTAATGAATATGACATTGCCACCACACTTTCTAACTCATGGGGCTCCAATCGTTTGCCCAAGACCTGCACAAGATGAGGCCTGTCCATAGTTTACCATAGATGGGGGACAGGTCATATTTTTAGTGGTTGAGTAAATAACCATGCTCACACGAGTGACCCTAATTAAACTCAGTGGATCACAAAAATAAAAACAAACCAAAGACATTGAAAGGGGAGAGGGTGTGCTTCGGGAGAAGAAGGTGTCCAGTAAGAGTAGGAGGGGATGAAAATGACCAAAAGACACATCTACATGTATGGAGTTAAGCTGTCAAAGATTTAAAAACTAAATGAAGATTTACAAGCATAATGTTGTTATTCAAGGCACACAAGTGCAGACAGAGCTGAGCCAAACTCACACGGGTATGGAAGCCTTAAAAGAACCTTAGCTCCTGCATCTGTGCCCGCCTGACCTCAGGATAAAAACGGGAGCAAAAAATACCAAAGGCAAACAAATATCAGACTCCATATACCAGTCCCCCAGGTACATAACATCTGCATTAAATGTGAATCTGCTTGCTCTGGGGGTTCTGGAGCCTCTGTTTCTCCACATATAAAACATATTATTTAAAGGTGGGTTTCTTTCTACTTTAAAAATAACTGCATTTTTTTAACGCCAGAAGGAAGGTGTTTTATGTTTCTTTTATGTGCTCTTCTTTTCATTCCACATGAATAGGCTTCCCAATTTTATTTTTTATTTTCAACCCAATACATTCTCATGTTAAGCTGGGCAAATTTATTCAACCTCAGCTCAAGCACTGATTTAAAAAAAATAAATAAAGCAAGGTCAGGCTAGCTTTGGTTTTTTTTTTTTTTATATTTTCTTTTATAATAAATTCTCTCTCAAATGATGCCTATGTGTATGTTTTGACATAATCATGGGTACAAATGTACAATGTCTGAAATCTAAAATGACACTGGAATATCTTTTCTCACATTAGCATTATTTTAGCATTCCTACAACAGGGGGTGGTTCGGAGAAATGCAGAGACTTTCAGTTTATATATACACCTCTGATTATTATTCTGGGACCCAGAGCTACGGATCCAATCTCATATTATGATGGATGCATCTCTCTGAGTTCAAAAGTATTGGCAAAGGGAAGAGCTTTAAATAAGACGACCATGAGAGTCAAGATATGCGATTCAAAATTGAATGCCACAGTGTTAAAAGATGACCTAGTTTTCCCTAAGATTGCTGCAGCAGCAAGAGAGGTAGATATGGGGTCCCCTGGTGTTCTGTCATGTTTGAAAACAGGAATAGTTATCGAGGCCACAAAGGCTGTGATGTGTATGTTCCTTCTCAGCTAGTAGTCCATTTTAATCAATGACTTCTAAAGCTTTGCCTTGGAGGGTAGAGTAGTTCTCATTTTGGAAAAATAGAGAAGCCATCACATGCCAGAGAGGTATAAGAATTAGACAAAATGTTGGAAGAGATGAGGGAAAAACATCCACTGCTCTGGTGTTAATTTAGATGCTTTGATGTTTGGGTAGAGTAAAAAAGTATCAGAGATTTGAAGGGCAGGCATCAGTGGTCCATAACACACCCTCCAAGGGTAATTTCATCCAAGGGAGCACTGGCACTGCCAACAGCTGTGGATGACTTTATTCAGTGTGGAAGAAGAGGCAGGTCATTACTTGAGTCTCTTGCGCTCTTGATGAAATGTTTGGTATGTATCGGAAGTTAGCTGACAATTTTGACAGATTAGATTTCATCCCTGGTTAGGAATGAAAGCAACAGCAGGAGAGGAATGAAAGAAAGGATTCCATTACCTGGGAGGTGAAGTCGCACCCTCGAGATTTCAAGGTAAAACCAGAACGGTCTTCATGAGTATAAAATGTAATTGATAATGAATGAGTTGTTTAAGTTAATGTAATGAGAGTATGAATATAGGTGGGATTCAGAGATTCTCACTGGGATAAAACAGTCCAAAAAAGTAGAGGAAAGAGAAGAGACCAAAGATCTATTTGTCACTTGTTCTTGAATTTGCCTAAGACTGGCCTTGAACATAGCTGTAAGTGCTATCAAATATTCCATAAGAAGTTAATCTCTTCAATCATAAATGCTGACAATTTTCTTTGGTGGATAAACACTCACTTAAATGAAGTACTGATCCTGGATCCTGGATCCTAGATCCTAAATCCTGGAGCCTGGAGCCCGGAGCCCGGAGCCCAGAGCCTGGATGCCTCTTGGAACTTCCTTGTGGTTTTCTAATTATTTTGTTAAATGGTAGGCATTTCTGGTATCTTCTATCTCTTGGCCTTACAATATACATTGTATTAGAGGAGACCTTGTCCTCTGGTTCTAGGAATTCCAAGTGGACACTCTTACAATTCCCTCTACTACCCAGATGTAGAAATGGATAGTTCATTTTGTAATATTAATTTGAAAATATGTTTTGATCAGAATAAAGAGTCAAGTTTAAAGCCATTTTTAAAAGATCTTACTTTTTTTTTTTTTTACCAGTTCTTTGAAATGGGTCATTATGGTTTTTTTTGTTTGTTTTGTTTTGTTTTGTTTTTTAAATGTGGTAGTCATACAATTTAGGGAGAAATCTGGGTAAAGATAGCTGAAGGGAATATTTTTCCTCAAAAATTTGTATTTCCATTTAGAGTAAGCCTAAGTAGTTTTCAAAGGGGCAAACACTGGAAGCAAAAATGAAAAGGCTATAGTTCCTTTTTTTAATTAATAAGAAAAATCATATTCTTTTTATGACTTTTGTTGTCATATACCAAAAAGCAAATTATAATTTAATATTTTCTTAATCGTACATTCTCCTTGTCTCAAATTCACAGAGTTCTCAACTTGAGAATTTATTTTTCCCTTTCAAATTGTTCATTAAAGCACAAATGACTTTGTCTCTTTTAATGTTGCCAGAGAAACTCGAGCACTATGTAATTAGCTTCTGGTTTAAAGTATTTCTCTCAACAAACACAGGCTTCCAGGACAAAGACTGCATAATAGATGTTATTAACCATACGTATAAATAGGAAATGTGTCTTGTACAGCCTTACATTTGCAGAATGAGCTTACCTTCATTCCAAAGTCATCTCTTCATTAATGACTTATGGGTTTCTTCCCATTATTTAAAAATAATGTAATTACAGGCTATTCGGTAATAATTTGACATATCTTATATTCATATCTGAACCTATTAATTAGAAACAACATATGCATTTATAATGTGCCTTTATTATTCCAGTTAATCCTTTAATCCTATCTGAATGGCCAGATGAAGATAAATCCCTTCAAACATCTTTGTAAACAAACAGCTAAATTCACCTAGTTTTGTCTTTGTTCTCAGCATCTACAACCGAAACACTCATGATTGACACCAAGAGAAGTCATAAACAAGCAATGGGGAAAGAATAATAGGAAAATTATTTTTCTTTGTCAAGAAGGGATATGTATTTACAAAAGACTTCTTCTCATCTACGGAGGTTTGAAATCACAGGGAATTGCTTTGGAGACTGTGGTAATAACCTTAGAAATTAATGAGCCAATCGTTCCTACGGCTTAGGGTAGTCATATGGGTTCTTGACTCCTACTATGAGCCCTCTTGTAAGATAAACAGGTGTCTATGGAAGACTTTTAACCCAAGAGAACGGCGGTCATATAAGCCTTGAGGTTTCTCAGAGGGTCCCTTTCCTGTGAATTTGCTAAAGTAAAAACAACACAGGGAAGCCACGTGGGAGGCAATTCTGGATCCTTTTTAAGACACTGTGCTCCTAACCCCTAGGTCACTGGAAGTGGAAGAGGCAGCAATTGTTTTTCCCTGCTGTGAGCAATGGATTTGAACACGTCTCACACTGTTCTCATGCTGGGCTTTCTTCCCCTCTCTGTCTCCCCGTAACACAAGTGCAAACTGAGCAAACAAAAGTCCTCTGGGCACTAAGAATAACACAGCCTGTTCACAGATCAACTGATTATTTCATTCACTTTTCTGAAGCAGATGTGTGTACAGCATATCTGTTAAGTAGTGGAGATTTTTGTTTTTAATGAGAGGGATGGAAGAACTAGCTTACTTTTTAAAATACACTTTTTAATAAAATGTATTAAAAACTTCAAAAGTAGAGTGAATTAAAAAATAAAATAAAAATGCCCCAAACCCTGAAACCAAAAATAATCATAATTAATACTTAGCTTTATCTCCTTCTGCGTTTTAATATGGACTTAATAATTGTGATCTTGTATTTGATATAGCAATATCTTTTTTTTCTCTTATGAATTTTATTTCATGTAACAGAAGGAAAAATGATTTATTGTGCACATTTTAGTATTCTATGATCTCCCTGGGTTGATTAATCAATGCAGGATTATTGGATTGTTAGATAGTAAAGCTGTTTTTTACTTTTCTTGCTAATAATATTTTGGCAATGAGTCTACTTTACATAATAGTTTTTACTTTTATCAGTGGTTATTCCCTTAGATTCTATTCCTTGAAATGGAAATGATAATGTCATTTTGAACATCAGTCTTAAAACTTTTGGTATAAAATTAAGTATTTCTTTAAATAATGAGTGTAACTTGGCATTCCCGGCAGCAGGATATGCCTGAAGAAGACCCTTTCCATTTTCACCTCTGCTTTCGGTTCTGAAAACCTTGCAAAGCATTACACATAAGCATCTGTTACTCGGCCGATTGAACTTTCACTTCTGTGGATTGTTCTCTGTTTGTGTTTCTTGCTAATTTTTCTATCAATTGTGCTGTGCTTTGATACTCATTTCTAAGAACTCTTTACATAATAAGGATGTCTACCATCCCTGAGCATCAGTTACAGAATATAGTATGTTCAAGTTTCATTTGCCTTTTAATTTAACTTTACCTAGTATAAAGGAGCTGCTACCATTAGAAGACAGACAGTTCTTCATGTTGATAACTTATATTTACATCATGACTAATTTTGTTGTACAATAGTTTCTAAAAATAGATGTGGTGGTTCCATTAGGACACTAGGGATGTACTTAACTGCTTAGCCTAGCAGATGAGGGCTTCTCACCTCTGGGTTTTCTCTGTCACTTGATCTACTGATCACCTGAGTTGTCCACTCTTCTTTGTTCTTTGTGGATATGTGGTATTTGCCAGCACCTTCATCCTGTATCTTAAATATTTTCCAATTTATAATGATAAGTGATCTAACATGTTTCTTCATAACTAATGCATGTTAGATTCTGTTGTATGTTTTGTCTGTGAACATCAAAAGAATGTCTTAATTTATTGACTAGGCCTGAAAGAAATAACTTCTACAATATTGTGAAAGAAGTAACATTCTACAGCGTGTGGTTTATTGCATTGTTTGATATTCACTTTTTTAACAGTTAATTTCATTCTCTTATTTTGTATTATTTCACGTATCTTTCCTGAGATTTGAATTAAGTTATTAGTTTTATTTTATTTTTACTTTAAGTTTTTTTATTATTTATTTATTTAGCTATTGTATCAATTATATTGCTTTTGTCAGCAAGGATGGAATCCAAGTTTATCATGTTAAGTGAAATAATAGCAAGTACGGAAAGACAAGTACCAAATGCTTTCTTTCTATCGATGCAGAATCTGAAAAGGCCAACTTCATAGAGACTGAGAGTGGATTTGTAGCTATCAGGTGCTGGGAAGAGTGGGAACTGCAGGCAGCATAGCTAATAGATACAAAATTGCACTTTGATAAGAACAGGAAGTAATATGTGTGGTCTTGAAGTTGGTCTTATGCTCTGTGTATTCAGATGCTGAGTTCTGTGCCCCAAGATCAGGTTGCAGTCTGAATATGGCCATTGTATTGACAAACCTGCCATTGAGAATGGAATAATAAAAACCTTGAGCCTGTGACTGGACAGGGAAGAGAGCAAGGCAGAACTTTGGATCTAGGAGGGGAATCTCAAGTAAGGACCATGAGGAGAGGGGAGGACAAAGAGAGTAGAAGAAGGAGATTGCCATGAAGCAGGGTGAACCATGAGAATGTGGCCAAGAGAAGCTCGCCCTGAGGACACACACAGAAGGGAGCACAACTCAGTTGGTATGTAAAGGATCATTTATCTGGTTATTAATAGACAAGTCAGGTTTGAATAGCTCAGAACAAGCCCAGCACAGTGCCAGCAGCTTATTAATAAAAATCTGATGTCTTTGTGTCATTTACTCAGAGCTAAACAGGATAGAGTGGGGCAGAACCCGCACCCCTCCCCCATTAAAAATAACTTAATAGCACAGCTTAGGTGACTATGCACAATAATAAAATACTGTAAAAAACTTAGGTTTTAGTTGTTTTGCCATAAAATGATAAATATTTGAGAAGAGAGATATATGTGAACTGATTTAAACATTATGCAAAATGTATACACATTTAAATACCAGATGGTAGCCCATAAATATATAAAAATTTTATGTCTTTTTTTGTATTAGCTAAAAGTGAACTTAAGGTTAAAGTAGTAGGAATTAGATAATAGTATAAACAAAAATAACTCAAACTATGCTTGCTAATGACAAATATTTGTAATTTACCAAGTGCCAGCTACTTTTTAAGTTTCTTTGCAATTTAAATTTTATCCTAACTCAATTCTCTCAGCACTCCTATGAGGCAATTCCTGTTGCTACTTCATCATCCAGGTGTCACAGACAGAAGTAGGGGTCGCTAATGGTCCCACAGCTAGCAAGTTTCCATTCTCAGATCAGAACATAAACAGCGTGTTCCAGGGGGCTTTTGCATGATCTCAGACTATCTAGCAATCAATAAAAGGAAAAATGGTGAGGGTGGAATTTGCAAGAACTGAATGGTCCTCACTTGCCCGTCTGCTACCAAACAAAACAACTAAAGCAATATGTAACACAGGGAGGGGAAATGGCATTTCTTATTTCTTATTACTGATGTGTAGCTTGTTAAAATCTTCAAAACATGGAGCCTATGGATAAACTCAGGATATGGCATGATTCACTGCCCATTTCCCATGTGACTACTAGGAAAAGCAGACATGAGTTTAAAATGCATAGGAATCTCACTGATGAAAGCATGACTTGAGAGGGCTCTTGGGGGAGGGGAGAATAAACAATTTTGTACATAGAAACCATGAACGCTTAACAAAGACCCTCACAGAATAAGGGAATACATTTTTGTATCAGCTTCTCATCATGGAGACAAACTGGAGCCAGAAGGTAAAAGCATCTCTTACCTCCCTCACAGGGCATCAGTCTTTTTCCAAAGGGAACATGGTGGCTATGCTGACATCCTAAGCATGTGAGACAAAGTCCTCTAAGAAAAATGGAAGTTGTGGTGAAAATCCTTCTAAGCACCCCCAAGAGTTTCCTAATGTGTTCCATGTATATGGGCCACATCACATTTGTATTATGTCTAAAAATTCCTATAACTCTTTACCTTCTGTGTCTTAATTTAATTAGAAAGAGGCTTGTATACTCAAGGATAACTTCTCTGGGTGGGTATGAGAGACTGTACCCCAAACAATAGGATATAAGACATTGAACAACTATACTGAGAAATTAAAGTGAAGACAAGAACCCATCAGCTCTATATGTATAGCTTCATCCAAATCTCAGTGTGCAAGTATCTTGTTTTATCTTTAAATACTGATTTGGGCTTGGTGTTGCACAGTGTTGAGGAAACACATCCGTCTGTTGGAAAGGTCTGTGCAACACCAAGACCAGGAAATCCAGTCTTCAGTTCGAGGCAGTGCTGTACAGGATATAAGGTTTTGTTCCTCTTGGTCAGGGGGATCTGGGAGAGAATACAAGGATTTGCAGGTGATGATAAATCTGAGCACCTGAGTGGAGACTAGGCAGTCTGTAAGCTGTTTATCCTATCATCTCCCCAGGACTCACCGATACATCATGTTCTCTGTCTTCCTGTTGTTTTCAAGTCAAGGGACAGCATTCTACTCAATGGGACAGGGGTGGAAGAATTGAGTCATCTCCAGGCTGACCTCAATCCACTTCCACAAACCTTTCTCCAAATCGTGCTTGAGGCCCAGGTAGCTGTGGGTGATACACGCTTGAGGGACAGGACCTCTTGCAACCTGAGGTCTGACTTGCTATTTGGACCAGGCTCTTTTCCACCATTTCTTTTTATGAAACAACTAAAACTTTTCTGTCAGCAATTCATAACTTCTGTTTGAACTGTTATTAGTGGATCTATGCAGTGGTTAGTATGTCAAAATATATAGAAAAGGATCTCTCTCTCTCTCTCTCTCTCTCTCTCTCTCTCTGTGTGTGTGTATGTGTGTGTGTGTGTGTGGTGTGTGCTTCTTTTTTAGAAAGGAGGCAAAGACAATTGAAAGAAAACCTGAAGGAAAAAAATAAGCTTTATTTAATTTGGCATTTTATATCTGTCTAGATTTATCTGAAAATATAAACCAGATATACATGTTATTTCAGTCATTTCTTCTTAAATATCAACACATTGGCATTGTAAGTAATTTTTTCTTATTCCATTATCTTAAATATAAAATAAAATTAAAATACTATGAAACAAGTAATGTTTGGATAATTTTTCTTACATAATAAGATCATGGATATGGCTGGTTACTTTTCTATTTCAGCAACAGTTTCCTGTGGTGCTGATATTCTCTGAAGTATGAAGTTATAATTAATTATTAAGTGGTTACTTCTAATGTTAGATGAGAACTCTTACGATATCATTTACTTTATATTCAATTTATGCTTAATGCATTCATAGATACGCTCTTATTTAGTGAAGTTAATACTCATTTTAACCTATACTCTGACTTTTTTTTCTTTGATTCAATGAATAGTTATGAGAAATAAGATTTTTGAGTAAGGTTTTCTGCACCATTATAATTCTCAGCTTCCTGTGGGAGTGTCCCTCCCCCCATGGTAGTTCATAGAATTCTTTCCTGTTCAGAACCTCAAGATGAACCTGGTGTCTTCTGACCCTCAACATCTGTGAGCAAATCTGAAGCTGGCCTCATTTCTATTCATCTCTTGTTCTTGTTTTCTTCATCATTGCTAAGAGAATTCTATATTTACCTTACTATTAAAGTCTGCTGCCACAGTGTTCCTGGGTACGGTTGTTTATCACAGACAGTGTTCTGTATAGCGCCAGATGCACCTCCCTCCCTCCTCGTAACATCTCTTATGCTGAGATACAGTTGTAATCATTGATTATAGAGAGCACATCATGCTTTAACTGGCAACACGTTTTCTTAGTTGCATAGCTGGTAACAGTATGTTTTAAGAGTATATTTTAAGATTTGAAGAGAGAGCATTCCTTCCAGTGTTCTCTGTTTGTGTTCTCCTCCCCTATCACAGCATGAGGGGTCCGCACGCACCAACCGAATGCACTTCTACCGCTCTCCTTCCGCAAACGCCCTTTTCCCCTCCTCGTTGCTTCTTCCTGTCTACCATGTAATTTGTATTTCACATTGCACCCATATCACAAAGCACACTTTTGATTTAACTTACTTCAATGACTTTTATTATTTCTTTTTGAGTATTTAAAAGCTAATGCTCTGATGTAAACTTTCACAAAATATCAAGGACATATAAGAACAAAATAATTGTAATTTTTCTTTTTAAAAACATATTATTTTATTCTTTCTTGTTTAAGTTCAGAAGGAAAACCAGTGCTAACATCTGGAAGTGTTTTTTTTAATTTCTTTGAATAAAATTACATTCGTAAGAATCTCTACAAACTATATAGCAAACTATATATAACACAGCAAAGTGTGGACTAAGACACACACAGACCTGACTGACTTCAACAGTAATATCTGCAGAACTATCAGCAAGCATGATTATTTCTGAGCCAGTGGACTAGTAAGAAACAATTCCCCAATTTACAATTATTTTCAAACAATCAGGACATGGTTTTCTGGAGAAAATACTATCAGAGTGTTAGTAAATCCTTGAGTAGTATGTACATTTTTACTAGAATTTTCTTGCTCATCACCACAGAGAGCCACTTGCTTCACCGATTAGTGTTTCCTGGATGCTAGACATGGAGCTCCTGTTTGTTGTCATTGGATCCTCTGTCCAGTTCTGTACTATCTCCTGTGTCCATGGCTTTTCTTTTCATATTTCTGAGATGTTTGCTCTTGGGTTTCTGTGCCTGGGATGAGCTCCATCCATACACAGAGCAGAGTGAACAGGTTGAGTTCAGAAAGTCTTGATATTTGACTGGTCACACTGCCAGTCTGCATGCTGGCTAACAGTCTGGACGCTGTCCCATGTAGATCTTGTATCTACTTGATAAAACCATAAAAAACAAGCTTGTCCCCATGACTTCCACTCTCACAAGTAGTAACTTTCAAATCACTTCTAGAGGTGAACTGATGTGAAAAGCTAGCCTGCAATTTAAATGCACTTGAGTGTTGTCGTCTGTCTTCTAAAGAATTGATGAATGTTGTCATTTCTGACTGGCCTTTCATATTTTTGCCCCTGTTTGCCAGCATTAGGTATTATTAAATTTAATCTCTTTTTCTGAATTTAATCTATAAACCCCATATAGTTTTTATATGTATCCATGGTTTTATTATCATTTTCAAAATCATTGTGTTTTACTCATTGTTCACTCTGATTAGTGTGCTTTTATTAATTTGTACAGATTATGCATTGAGATTTTTATTTTCATGAAATAATATAGCAAGTTTTAAATGTTTTCTTAGATTTATGACTGCTTAAGGAACCTCTGTCTTGGCCTGTTTTATGTTGCAAAATGGATAATTTAGAATCAATAGGCATTCATTTGGCTGCCAGTTCTGGAGGACAGGTACTCCAATGTCAAGACACTGGCATGTGGCAAGAGCCTTCATGTTCTGCCATTCCTGGGAGGAACACAGAAGGGTGGAAGTACTGTATCGTAGAGAGGGGAAGTAGCTGGAACTCTTTCTTTGGTCTAGAATCCTGTCCTGCTACAACCAACTCCTCTTCCATTTAATGTAGATGTCTTGTTAGTGTTTGACTGCTGTGAACAGACACCATGACCAAGGCAAGTCTTATAAGGACAAATTTTTAAAAAAGATTTTATTTATTTATTTATTTATTTATTTATTTATTTATTTATTTATTTATTTATTTATTTATTTATTTATTTATTTATTATGTGTGATGAGTACACTGTAGCTGTCTTCAGACACACCAGAAGAGGGCACCAGATCCGGTTATAGATGGTTGTGAACCACCATGTGGTTGCTGGGAATTGAACTTAGGACCTTTGGAAGAGCAGTCGGTGCTCTTAACCGAGTCATCCCTCCAGCCCAAGGACAACATTTAATTGGAGCTAGCTTACAGATTCAGATGTTCAGTGCATTATCATCAAGGCAGGAACATGGTGGCATCCAGGCAGGCATGGTACAGGAGGAGCTGAGAGTTCTACATCTTCATCTGAAGGCTGCTAGCAGAATACTGACTTCCAGGCAGCTAGGATGAGGGTCTTAAAGCCCACACCCACAGTGACACACCTACTCCAACAAGGCCACACCTACTCCAACAGGGCCACACCTTCTAATAGTGCCACTCCCCGGGACAAGCATATACAAACCATAACAGTAGACTGGACTGATCTTGAACTCATGGTAATCCTCCTGCCTCAGCCTCCTAAGTGCTGGGGTTACAACTGTGAATCATGACATATAGCATTCAGCTATCCCTTAAAGATCCCTCTTCTCTACACTGCTCCACTAGCAATTAGATTTCAGTTAAGGAATTTCAAGGATATATTCCAATACAGCATAGCAAGGATTAAAAACAAAACAAAACAAATGTGTTCTAATAATTTTTATGGTATTTCCATGTTGTTGTTTAATCTGGAATAATGGGCACATCTGAAACTTACTTTATTTAGGAATTAGAAATACATGTAGCCTTATTTATGCTTTTTTATAACCATAAACTGAGCATTCCAACATCATTTATTAAATATTCCCTCTTCCCACAGTGCCCAGATTTTTAGCATCATATCAATTATAGACTAATATTGAATAATGTATTTAGTCCCGCTTCTAAACTGTTTTTTAATTGCTTTGCTATCTATTTCTGGAAACACAAGTTTCAGTTTCTGTAGCCCTAAAATAGATCTTCTATCTTGGATAAATGCCTTACTTCCCCAACTCTCTTCTAAATTTTCATCACTGATTTAATGGATCATCCCCTTTATTAATCATGCTGTAATTATACTGAAATTACAGTTGACTTATATGCTAGTTTACAGAGAATTTAATCCATATATTATTAATTTTTTAAATTAAAAAATTTATCTCTATCTCAAGAGTTTTTGAAAATTTTAGGTGTTTTCTCAGTGTTTTTTCTAAATAAATCACACTTTTTTTGTATTAAATCCCTAGTCATCTCAGTTTTTTTTCTGTTATTTCTTAAAATGTGATATTTTTGAAAGTAAAAAGTTTTTATGAATCGTTTTTATAGATGTGATTTGTGTGTGTGTTTGCATCTGGGTATGCACATCTATGTGCAGGTACCTCTGGAGGTCAACAGAGGGCATTGGATGCCAGGGAGCCAGAATTACAGGAATGAGCTGCTCAGTGTGGGTACTTGGGAACCAAACTCGGGAGCCATTTTCTTCCTTGTTTTTCCTAACTCCTCTATGTCTGGGGAAATTATTCATTTTTGTATACAGCAACTTGCTGAATAATTGCGGTGTTCTCCTTGTGAGTTTGGTTGATTCTTCTGATGTTTCTCTGTATCCAGTCACATCATGGATGGTTAGGAATGCTTTCATCCCCTACATTCCAAGTATGTAGACTTTCTTTTTTCTGATTTTGACTGGCCATTGTGATAACTGGTTGACGCATGAGCTATGCTAGTGTGTAAGCATTTTGTCTACCTTCTAAGCCTTCTAAGCATATATTTATTTCTCTGCAATGTGATGGAGTAGAAGACATAGGTGCTACCTGATCATTGGGATGTATTTCATGGTACGATTTAGCATCTATTTCTTTTGTTTTCATACACCGATTCCCACTTGCTGGGTCTTACAATTGATATCATATCCATAGAACTGATTTCTTTGAAGGTAGGATATTGAGAGGGTTCTCTTGGTCTTGCTTCCAGTGGTGCCAATGGCAGAAAGTATGATCAAAATCCGACTGTGTTTTAACTACAATATTGTTTCTCAGTGTTGAAACTAAAGGACAGCTGACTGGTCCTTCATTTAGAACCTTTAGGCAATGCTGTATTTTGTAAATGGTACTTGGAACCTTTAAATTATACTGTCTTTAATAAAAAATGGGAAGATTTTGTGCACGCTGTCAGAGTTCTTCTCTCTCACCACGAATTCAGTGTAGTTGGCAGCTGTTTCTATAACTTGAGACCTGGTGTCATGACTGAGTCTTAATTTGTAGCAATAAGGATGGTTGTTTTTGTCTTTTTATGTGCTTACTTTATTAATATGAGTAAGAGAAATGCAGAAAATGACACTATGAACTTCCTACCAAATACAGCTGGCTTGCTTTACACATTCGCCTGTGATAACACTCCTTTTCATCGTATCTTCTTTGGTAATGTTTATCTAGTCTTTTATTTTATGAAGAACACAAAGTAAGTCCTTTCTATCATAAACACATTCTTAATTTTTCTTATGTTTTATTTTTCTAATTCCCCTTTTAAGATTAGATCCTTCCTATCTCATTAGGCCATTTTTTTATACTTAAAAATATTTCATCCTTATCTACTTTGCTTGCTTGCTTATAATTAAAAGCAAAGAAAAATTTCTACAATTTGCAAAATCACCAGCTATGTGTAGTGTCTTTGAAAGTATCTATGATTGCTGTGGAGGTAAGGAAACTGTAGAGTATGCTGATCAGGGTTATGCTGCAGGCTAACTCAGTGTCCAGGGCTGCTACTTAAATAGATGCAGCCTAGCTGACATATATTTAAAGCGGCCTGTTGAATCTGAGATGAATGTAGCATCATTGTTGAGATTGTCTATCTTTCTCATTGTTAGCTGGGTCTGTAGCTGATGCCAAACACTGGTTTACAGTATTTTTTTATTTTCTGAATATTTGAATATTATTTTAATTCCCATTTTAGAAAGTTACTTAGTGTCATGGAAGCCAAGTAATTATTTTCATATATGAATTGTAAATAATGCTTATGACCCTCCACATACTGGAGCTGGTGAAGAACAAAATACCTATCTGTGTTTGAGGATTATATTGGCATGAATGATTAACACTAAAAATAAAGTCTATTGTTTATGGATCCTTTTAGTTCTATATTGTAAAATTAAAGATTTGAAAAGTTTTCTGACTTTTAACAAGTTTCATTGGGGAAATTACAAGTTGAATCAGTGTTAATAATGACTATTTTAAGGTTCAGAATTTTTTCATCTTATAATTACCTCTTTTTTTCTATTTATTTAGTAATCAATTATCTATATTGTGTTTTGGCTCAGTTTTTTGCCTATGAAGTTTGTTCATACTCCTTGAACTATTTTATTGTTACACAGCTTGAATTTACATCTTAGTTGAGCAAAGGAAGAAAGAAGGGAGGGGTTTGTAATAATTACGTTCACATGCTAAGTTATGGCCCTGTTTGGTCTTGTCCACATTTTGAAATACATGGACCTGTTTCTGTGCTATGAAGAATATCAAAGGCGGGGCAGAAGAGAAGGCGCAGGGTTCAAGATCGCTTCCTAAGACGATGCACAACAGCCTGCAGCCCCAGGTCTGCAGTGTCTAATGCCATTTTTTTATTTTCACTGGTATTTTCATACAAGTGGAACATGTGCACATATGTACACATATGCAAAATGAAAATAAACCTTCAAAAAGGAAGGAAGAATGTGTTTTCTTATGTTGACTCTTGATACTTCCATTTCTCAGCAAGCATTGTACTTTTATCTGGACTTGGAAATGTTGAAATAATTCACAGAAGTGTGAGAACTGAAGCTCAGCCATATTCAACAGAACACTTCTTCCAAAGGGAAGTTTTCAAAATATTCGAGTTGGTGTCAAATCTGGGTCCCTTTCAGGTGTTTGTGTTTTAAGGTAATCTGTACTAGGGCACAATCTCATTTTCCTACATAGTCAAAAGCTATTAGAGCATGTAAGTTAGTGAGTATGCATTTACTGAATTATGATGTCATTCTGAGAACTGTAATACAGATTAAATATGAGATCATAGCCCCAGATGGAGTTTCATAACTGAATATGGAAGTTACAATGAGCTTGGTGAGAGTTAATAGTTCTGACTCAAAACTGCTAAAACCTAATTCAAAATAAAATGCACAACACATCTGAGGCACTTCTGTCTGCACTCTCCCGTCACATCATGCAAAGATAATGTCGCTTTGTTCTGAGCACACAACACACACTTGGCACTAAGTATGTCCCCACCATCCAAAGCCAGGGAACACCACCTGAAACACCATGGTTTAGATTTAAGTGTGTTGTGAACTGCAGTGCTTTTATTATTATAGAGATGTTCTTGGAATTATGTTATGATGATGACACAGGCACTTGTATCTATTTCTCACCACTGTTGCTCATCATGTTAAGCACTGCATGAGGATGTCTCTGGACTGTATTCACTTAGAATGTTGAAGTTTGAATTTTTTGATTGAGCTACTGACTTGAATTTTGTAAAAAAAAAAAAAAAAACTTAAACTTTGTTCAGGAATCAATACATAGTTTTCAGTATTTTTAAAAATAACTCAAAACATGCATGTGACTCTGTACTGTATATCTTTGTAAAGTGGTTTTCTCAGTAGTGATCATTATAGAGTAAAAATATTGATCAACTTTGAGAAATGATGAAGATATTGTATAATCTGTAGTTTTATATCTACCAATATCTGATTCTTTATGTAAAAACAAACTTGCAGAGGACTCAAGGTCAGTTCTAAGCACCCACACTGGATCATTTACAACAGTTCCTAAATCTACTCTCAGCGAGAATTCCTGACTTCCTTAGGTATCTGCAGTCACATGTGAACACACACACAGAGAGAGAGAGAGAGAGAGAGAGAGAGAGAGAGAGAGAGAGAGAGAGAAAGGGAGATTTAAAACATTAAATTGTATACCAAGAAGTCATGCACGGAGAAAAGTTTAAAAAGCCTTAGTTTAGACAATAATCTCTAACATCTTCCTAGCTCTGGGAATCGAATCAAAATATAACATTCAACCTCTGTCTACACCAGCAGAAAGAAGTATTGAACTGAATTTATTAGCCAGATATTTCAGACAAAAAGACTCACTAGTGAGGAAGCTCAGAATTGAATCTAGAATATTTTTGAATGAATTGCTCCATTAACTAGACAACAGGCAGTTCCTGTGCATGTTGCTGTCTGTGCTTAGTCCTTTAAATATTCAAATTCTTGAGCTAAAACCCCTACTAAGTGCTTCTGTTTTTAAAATCCTATGTATTCTTGATGAATGTAGACACTTTCTATCCTGTAGATCCTTTTTCTTCTTTTTATTATGTAATTTAGCAAGAAGAGCCACTTTGTGAAAATAAAGGAGGCTCTTCTGTTTACTGTTGTTTTAAAGTGTCCACAAACAACCACCTCTGCCCTGTATGTATATTTTTTGGTAGTTAAAGTCAATATCTATGAACATTTTCTTTGCTTAAGTTTATAAAGGAAAACTATCCACTCCATTAAATAATACAAGTTGAGTTCTTGAGTTTAAAAACAGTTATAGGGCCAGTAAGACCTCAAGCAGTTGGTCACTGAGAAGAAATGGAAATAGAAGGTTGTTGATAAGAACCGGATAGTTTATATTCAGTCTTTACCCTCTGACTGAAGTGGAAGCCTGTACTGGCTAGTTTTGTGTGTCAACTCGACACAAGTTGGAGTTATCACAGAGAAAGGAGCTTCAGTTGAGAAAAATGCCTCTATGAGATACAGGTGTAAGGCATTTTCTCAATTAGTGATCAAGGGTGGATGGTCCATTGTGGGTGGTACCATCTGTGGGCTGGTAGTCTTGGGTTCTATAAGAAAGCAGGCTGAGCAAGCCAGGAGAAGCAGCAAGCCAGTAAGCAGCATTCCTCCATGGTCTCTGCATCAGCTCCTGCTCCTTGACCTGCTTGAGTTCCAGTCCTGACTTCCTTTCCTGATGAACAGCAATTGGAAGCATAAGTCAAATAAACCCTTTCCTCCTCAACTTGCATCTTGGTCATGATGTTTGTGCAGGAATAGAAACCCTGACTAAGACAAATTGGTACCAGCGAAGTGGGGTATTCCTGTGACAACCCGACCATGTTTTGGGGAGGACTGTGGAAGGACTTTGGAACTTTGAGCTAGAGGAGCCACTGGGATGTTAAGAGCTCTGTGGGGTGTTCTGTAGGAGCTTGGAAGATAATGCTGAGAACAGTGCAGAAGATGGAGGCCTGGCTTGTGAAATTTCAGAGGGAAGATTAAAGACTCTTATCAGGGCCATTGATAGTTTGATTTAAGATTCTGTAGTTGTGGTTAACTGGGGCTGAAGAAATCATCTATGATTAACAAGATATTAGAACTACTAAAGCAAAACTATTGCATTGCTGGGACTATTGATGCTGGTTAGCTGGAGCTGGGAAATTGGTGGTGATTGGGAAGAGACCAGCATCACTGAGGTGAAATCTTCTGAGAAGTGTTTTCTGAGAGCACAGAGGCTGTGTTCCAGAGATAGCCAGGGTTGTACCTTGTGCTGTGGCTGGACTTGGTAATGTGTAAGAGTCACCCAGGTGGTACTGGTTTTGAAGGCATGAAGAAGTCATGAGGAGCAGCTGAGGCCTGGGCACTGTGAGAGGCCGTGGAAGGCCATTGGTGAAGGTGCAGCCTCAGTTGCAATTGATGGCCCAGGACTGAAGGGGTCAGGCAAAGGAGGTGAGGCTTGACACTATTAAGAGAGCCTATGAGAGGCTGTTGGTAAAGCCTAGTTGTAGCAGAAGGCAGCAGTGTTTTGGAGATGCCAGTACCATGAGATGACCACCAAGAACAGCAGCAGCAGTGGAGTACAGGCATCTGGAGCCTAGAAGACAAGGTGTGTGCTACAAAGGGCAGAGCTGGAGAAGTAACTCAAGCCCTTTGAGGAATCCAGAAGATCTTGAGTGGATCCCAGACATGGATCCCAGGCTGTTAGAGTTTGATTTTGCTTTGGACTGTGACTGTGGTCTGATATTTTTCCCTCTTGAAGAAAAAGATATTTTAGTGGAGCCCACAGTTAAGAGACTTTGAATTTTTAAAAGACTTTGAATTTTAAGAGATTGGATATTTAAAAGGGACTGAAATGTTAATATGTAAGAATTTGCAAAGACTGTGGGACTTTTAAAGTTATTTAGATCTTGGGGATGAATAAGAAAGTAAGGGTCAAGGTTTAATGGTGATGTGTTTGTGTGTCAAGTTGACAAGGGGTCAATTGTACTGGCTAGTTTTGTGTGTCAACTTGACACAAGCTGGAGTTATCACAGAGAAAAGAGCTTCAGTTGAGAAAATGTCTCTATGAGATCCAGGTGTAAGGCATTTTCTCAATTAGTGATCAAGAGCGGAGGTTCCCTAGTGGGTGGTACCATCTGTGGGCTAGTAGTCTTGGGTTCTATCAGAAAGCAGGCTGAGCAAGCCAGAAGAGCAGCAAGCCAGTAAGCAGCATCCCTCCATGGTCTCTGCAACAGCTCCTGCTCCTTGACCTGCTTGAGTTCTAGTCCTGACTTCCTTTTCGTGATGAACAGCAATTGGAAGCTTAAGCCGAATAAACCCTTTCCTCCCCAACCTGCATCTTGGTCATGATGTTTGTGCAGGAATAGAAACCCTGACTAAGACAAAGCCCAAAAGGTATGAATCCAGCTGTTCTCATGAAAAGCTTATTTACCAGACTGACTTAGAGAAGGAGTGCAGTTGATCAATGTGGATCAAAGGAACACAGCCATGCAGCATGGTATTAGGAAGATTAGGGACATAGCTTATCTGATAGTGTGTGTGTGTGTGTGTGTGTGTGTGTGTGTGTGTGTGTGTGAATATATATGTGTGTATGTATACATGTGTGTGTGGTATGTGTATGTGTGTATCTGCATGTATGCTGTGTGTATGTGTGGTGTGTATATGTATATATCTGTATATGGTATATGTGTAGATTTGCATGTGCTTTGTGTGTGGTATGTGTGGTGTGTATGTGTGTGTGTATGTGTATTTGTGGCATGTGTATTGGAATGTCATTGGAAAATGTGAGACAGGAAGATGGCAACCAGACTATGAAAGAAATCATAGAAAAGTTAGTCTAATTTACTTCGAGGAAAATGAAGGGCGGAGACACGGAGGTCAGGAAGAGGTGCACTTCTGGCTTTCCCGTGGTCTCAGGAGCTTTCCCCGGGGGATTTAAAGCACAATTTCCAAAGTGTCCATTGAGTAGCACAGTGTCGCCACTCCCCGTTGATGACAGGGAGAGCTGCAGGTGCTGCCGTAAATTCACAGGATCTGGTCATAAATGCCTACAGGACAATTCCTTGGAGCTTAGTTTCTTCCTCACTGGGTCAGTTTGAAATGAAGATGGCTCATTTTAATTTCTTTGGGGTATAAAGCTATTAGAAATGGATATTCTGGGAACTGATTTAAGCCTACAGCCAACAAAACAGCAGGTCTCTTCAAAATATACTCACGCATGATGGATGCTTACAGCATGAAATATCCTGAAAGGACCATGGAAATCAGAGGCAACAACTGCCTACCATATTTATATAGTAGATGTCAAAAAAAGAAAATATTATCTTCTATAACGGAACTGGCAAGGCAAGCAATGAGAAAACAGTTTCCAATTATTGCTATTTACAGGTTTTCTTTTAAATGACTGGGGCTAGGGTGATGGTGTTCCTGGTAAAGCCCCAGGTACACAAGGACATACGTTCAGATTCCCAGAACTCATGGAGGAGCTGTGCAAATTGGTACATTTTGATTCTATTTAAAAAAAAATATTGAGAACACCTGGCATCAATATCTGGCTTCCAGACAAATGTTCACACAGGCACACACAGATACACACATGTATACACACTCTAAAAAGCACATATAGCACTCACATAACACGAATGTGCACACACATGAACTGGCATGGCGTGTGTGAATAGCAGCAGCATTATTTGTTTTTAACAAAATAAAGAGCATTGTGTTACATTGGCAGACAGCCTAGGTTTAAAGATGGACTCTTATAAAATAGCTTTTGTCTCAGGTTTGTATTTCCAGACAGTTTAAAGGAAAATGACTCTATTCATTTAATGTTTAAAGCATATACTTACTAATCTTAAACCCCATGGGAATATCATCATGAATCACACACAAACCTGTCCTACGTAGACCCACTAGTATCAGAAGTCAAAAGAGGTAGAACATGATTGAATACTATAAAAAAGTACACTGTATCATGTTCAGAACTCACGATAGGCAATTGTGTCTTTCAACTGGATAGATTCTGGAAAATACCATGGATCAAATACATTTGAGCTATATTTCAACTGCTAAGAAGCCTTTAAAATTATCTTTGAGATCCCATTCGTGCATCCAATCAATTTTGATCATATTCAGCCCTTCCTTTCCCCCATAACTCCTCCCAGGTCCGTCTCCCACTTCCATACTGTCTCAGTTATAGCTTGGAGTGCTGTGAAGAGACACTGTAATCATGTCGACTGTTATGAAGGAAAACATTCAGCTGGGGACTGGCTTGCAGTTAGGGGTTTAGTCCATTGTCCTCATGGTGGAAGCATGCTGACACGAAGCAGACAATGTACTGAAGAAGAAGCTGAGAGTTCTATATTGGATCTGAAAGCAGCAGGAAGAGAGAATGATAATGGGCCTGACTTGAGCATCTGAAACCATCAAACCCCAGTGACACACTTCCTCCAAGAAGGCCACATATACTCCAAGTCTGCATTCTCATAGTACATTTCCCTATGAGTCTGTGGAGGGTCATTTTCAGTCAGACTACCACACCCACCTCACCCACCTCTTACTGTACCCTCTCTATAACCCCCCAAGTCCAATTTGTTCTGCTTGTATACTATACCATGTGAGGCCATGCACTGGATCATGGTCAGCTTATCAGGAGCTATGCCACTCAAAAACCCGACAAACCCTCCCTCAGAAGCTATCAACTGTCAATAGCACCTCAGGCAGGGGTTGGAGTTCATGACTCTCTCCGACCTCCTTGCTAGAATATTGCCATGGTTCATGTAGTGCAGACAACCATGGCTGTTGTAGGTTCATAAGGGCAGCAGCCCTGTCATGTCTTAAAGACAATGTGTTATTCTCTTCCTCCCTGACCTCTGCCTGTCTCCATCCCTTCTACAAGGGTCCCTGAGACATGGCTGGAGGAAATGTGACCTAGACATCACATTTGTGGCTAAGCACTTTACTTCATTCTGTCCACACTGGCCAGGTTTGAATTTCTGCATTCATCACCATCTACTGCAGAGACAGAGAAACTTCTGTCATGAGGCCTGAGAGCTGCACTGATCTATGAGTATAGGGCTATAAATTTAGAAGGCATTTTGATACTATATAAATTCAGCAAAATAATAGTAAGTCTTCACCTCTGGAACCAATAAACCTCCTAATTATTGAATTTTGGTCAGATTACAGTATCGGGTATGCATTTCCTCCTTAAATCTGATCAGAAAGTGATTGGTTACCTCATAACATTTGTGCCATTATTACATCCATTGGCATATATTGCCAGTCATGATAGTGGCTCATAAGATTGACAGCTTGGTGTTTTACAAAACTGTTGATAGCTTTTCTTCTATAACAGCCTATAAGACATCATCAGTTACTATGGAAGACAGGAAGTAAGTAAAAGCTTCTACTTGAATTTCTCCATGTCTTGTGACTAATGTGTGTGGTGTCTTCAGGAGTAGAGTCAAGTTTTTATGGGAAATCTAGAGCAATAGCAATAGCTTGTATTGTTTTGGGGATTTGGGGGATTTGGGGACATAAAGGGGAACAGATAGGGAGGCGTAAGTACAGAAAAAGGTGGGAGGGTAAGGCAGATGAGGGACTATGGGTAGAGCTAATGATCACTAAGGATACTTGAAACAGAGGTCAATTTGGAGTTACCCTAAATTGCTTTTAAGTAAACAAATGGAGCATGTATTCCTTTTCAGGCTTAGGGCACACGCGTGGCCAGTGAGCTCCTATATAATAATTAAACACACACTGTGTTTGATATGTATTTGTATATCAGCTGAATGCATGACTAAACTAAATATTATGCTTGGTAAGAGCACAAAGTAAAGTCAAAAGAGACACAGCCAACAAACAGGAAATTCAGGCCTTCTATATCACCAGAAAGTTGATTTTTAGGACCCATACTCAAGGCAACACTGAACCAATTTGGTTTTATATTTTGAAGTGGTATTATTTAAGCAAGCAACAGTGAGTGATTGTGACTTTATAACTGTCTGCCTTATATGGTGGGGAAGTGGTTACCAATTATTTGGAACCTGGCAGCAAGGAAATAAGGATCCCATCTGTGGATAAACTGTAAAACAACAAGCGTCTGAAGGGTCAAGTACTATCTATAATGTCCCAGAGAAGAGCAGGCAGCAGTTTTAAATATTCCTCTTCCTCATGAATGACCATTCCTATCACAGAACTTGGTTTAGCTTAGGCTTGGGGCATTCTTGGCACAGACTTTTAAAGCCAGTCTGCACATTATCATTAGCCTTCATATGCTGGACCTGTCTAATAGACTGCATATTCCTGAGGACAAGAAACAGGCCTGGTTCCCTTGGAATTTTGCATCTTTACACATTTAACACTTGAAGCCCATCGCATAACTAAGTAAATAATAGACTCTTTGTATTTCACAATTTTAAGGCTCTATATATTTAGGAAGAGAAAGTGCTAAGTTCCCTAGAGGACTGGTTATGCTGTTGGGAAGAGAAGCTTCCGTGCCAGACTTGGTTACTTGGCTTACTAATGGCCTTCCACAGTAGGTCTCTCCATCCTCCCCTTTCTGACCCTGAGTGACAAGGATGCTTCAAGGCAAAGGGCCTTGTGTGTGGAGGGAATAGCCATCTTGTAGTTACACAGTTTTCATCTTGTAGTTACACTCTTTTCATCTCATTTCCTAAAGCCTTCATGTTAGAGATGGTGACAATTTCTCTTATAAACAAAGCCACCTGACTTCCCAAAGCAACACCTTGAGGTTCTATCAAAAGAAGAATCTTCTAATAATTGTCACATTCAAGTATTACTGTTACGACATTAAAAATGTTTCCTTTGGCCTGTAAGGACTCAAGTAACTAAAAATGATATTGGGAAGGCCTGGTTCGTACTTATATTTTAATCATATGAGAGAATCCTCTCACCCCTCCATGAATTGATTTTCATGTTTTACCAAAGAAGGAAGGTGGGATTTATAAATTCAGGAGCAACAAAGCAGGTGCCAAGACCAGTAAAATCTCCATTCACCACGACAGTGAAGTTCACACACTGAAGAAAGAGACCATTTTATTAAATATCACCCGAAGACAGCAGAATTGAAAGCAGCAGAAAAGACAAATGGCCACTGAAAAATTTAGTGCTGTGGCACACACACTGTATTTTTCAGCCTTTGCCATATTTACTGAAAAATCAATGGCAGATCTCCTGTCGTGTGACTGCGGTGTGACAAACCCTTATTACAGGTTAACATCCTATTACACCAGTTCATTTGTGTAAAACTTTCTGCCAGCTGGGCAAGTATTCATCGCTGAGAAGAACAAAGAGCAGAATCTTCTGAGGACGCGAGGAAAAGGAGCTTGTCTCAAAGTGGAGACAATGACTGCTTTCTGTTTCCACGTTCATTTTCTACCCAACAAACTTAAGTTTCCCCAAGAAAAGATAGTCTCAACAGTGAGAATGGATGCTGGGTGGGGATACGGGGAAAGACAATGAGAATTAAAAAGTTAGAAGTGAGAGGAAGCTGTGTACCCAGTGAGGCCAGTTTTCAATTCTTGAGTAAATAAGGCC
>CM052701.1:58974212-58985914 GCA_028551405.1 Uromys caudimaculatus
GGAGAAGGAGAGGGAGAGGGAGAGGGAGAGGGAGAGGGAGAGAATGTGTGTAAAGAGAGAGACAGAGAGACACACAGATACACATAGAGAGAGACACACAGTGAGAGACATACAGAGAGACAGAAAGACACAGAGACAGTGACACAGAGAGTGACAAAGAGACATACAGAGAGAGGACATATGCTGGAATATGGAAGATACTATATATACTTTCACAATGAACTTATAGTTTTCTTCTACATGACCTGATAACCTGACATAAGTACAACCCTAGAAGAGCGATGTAATGAATCTTTCGGGCAACTCTGAGGCTAGCTGGAGGGATGGTACTCGTGTTGGAGCAGGCTCAGGAAAGCTATACTTTAATGTATGCTAAGGACTGGATGAACACTACAGTCTGTAGGATGGTCTCTCTGTGTGTCTTACTCTTTTTCTCTGTCTCTATGTCTCTGTCTGTCTGTCTTTCTGACTCCCCCTCTTTTATACATGCCTGTGTGTATTCTCCTTTATTTCCTCCCTTTCTCTCATTTTTTCTTTTTATTCAAGCTTAGGATTTTACAATACCTTTTGTAGATACCTGACTGATCTGATTAAGCCACATGGCTCAGATGTTAGTCCTGCCTGTAATATAGTTGCCATGGTTTCATGAAAACATAGAAGCCTGATAACAAATTGTACCCAAATAGAAACCATTCTGCTACCCGACGGAGGTCACCCCAGGATTCTCAAAGTTCTTCCGAAGAAGAATCCTTTTTCTCAAGACGTTCGAAGAGCGTATCATATTTAGAAGGGATGGCAGTACTGGGCTGAAAGTGTATATACTACAGTTGAGTTACATTCTTGTACATTTCTCAGTGTGATATGTCACATGGATCGAGTAGAAATGATTTGAATCTCTGAAACCCGTGCTGGTAAATTAATAGTACAAATTTCTGTAAGATATGGAGAATGCGAGAAATTCATCAGAAGGGCCTGGGGCAGGACAAGTCCCCAGTGCCATGGGCATGGCCCTCCTGGTGGCCAGCACACACCCTGCCTCCCTTAGCTCACCTCACCAAGTGATCTCTCGCCCAGCTTCAGATCGTTCCACTCAGCTTCTGCCTTTTCAGGTATTATGGTTGGCAATCAATGCTGAGCGAAGGAACTGATACTGCTATCATAACCTTCTGTGTAAGTCAAAATCACTTTGCTAGTTGTGCATTAACCATTATATGCTGATCAATTAATGAAATACTATATTTTTTATTATAAATGTAGGAGCTTGGATAAAGAAAAGAGAAAAGTTGTGGGGAATGTTTGACCTGAAGAAAAGAACCTTGAATCTGATAGAAAAAAGTAGTATCAATATTACTATATTGATACTACTATATAATAGATTATACATAATAATAATGGATTTTAAAAATCAATTATTTTAAATAATAATAGATTTTAAATAGTAATAGTAGATTTTAAAGCAATAATAGATTGTTAAAAAGTTGCTCCATATATAAATATACATCATGTACATATACATAAACGCCTACACTTACATCAACATCAACATCTCCATCTACATATACACCTACACTTACACATACGTAGACATGCAACACAGTAACGGCCAAGTCATTTATCTTTTATGTCGTGCTCTTTTATGGGATTGTTGTCATGTGCATTACACAGCATTTAATTGTTTGAATCCAGATTGACACAAGTGGACAGACACTCTGTTAAAGGCCTTTGAATTCCATGCCATCCACAGTCTGCAGGGCACATGCAGTTGCAAAGGCAGTAGAGATGAGGATTACAAAGACTGGAGTGGAGACTGCAGCTCCATCAGTTACCCCTGAGTGGGGGCAGGGCCATGTGGGGAATTAGGCACATTTGCCCTGATCCTCAGCCTGTAAATGGGTACCCTCCTGACAGTTTCAAAGTGGTTCTGGCCATGTTTAACTTCTCTCCCTGTGGGGGGCTAATCTTATAAAGATTTCAGCCACACAAGCAACAGTGTCTGGGGTGTAATGATCACTTTGAAGTTTGTTTGCTCGCCAGTGCATTTAAACAGTTTAAATGTTCCAGGAATAGGATTAGATGCCCCAGTGAATTCATTTCATTTACCCCCAGCAGTGGTTCCCCAATACTCGGAGAGCTTTACATGGTATCAATTTAGAGGCATGCTGCTTCTGAAGATTTTCCCCTTCACCCTCTCAATTTTCTACTTCTCTCAAGGTCTCACTTAGAAAAATATTAGAGGTCAAATCTCAGTAGAGATTATTATTATTATATTATTATTATTATTATTATTATTATTATTATTATGCCTTTTGGGCATGTAAAAGATAATTTTCCTTAATTATCTTATAAAATATAAGATAAATATGAATAAAGCTGAAAATGAGAGCAAAATTAAGGGCAATTCTGCACTCGCTTGAAGATTAAACAGAAGTATTGGATTTCTGTCTAACTCCAACCCTGATCAACCATGCTACTTGGAAGTAGGGTCCCTGATCACTGCTCTTCCTATGAATTGTGGATTTAATTAACACCAGATCACATTTTGGAACTTTGACATGTAGATACTACAGAGAATGTAAATATCCTTCAGCCAAGCCCAAAGCTGTATTTGGAAGTACTGACTTACAGTGTCTCTCGATGATCAACCATTCTTTCACGTCCACTGCTGGTATGGTAACTCACCACAATCCAAGAGCGGAGTGAACTTTGCAGTCATTTGGTATAGAATAGAAAATGTGCTCCCAAGCTACCATATGCCTTAAAATGATCTCTGGGACAAGGAGGGGGGCGGTTAATGCAAATATTTAATATTCTACCTTTGAAAATTTCATGACAAGATAAAAAATACTTTGACATAAGAATTTCTCATCAGGGGTGTAAGTATTAGTAGGCCACATATTTAACATGTTTTAGCTGAATTAGCTGAATTAGAAGTTTAAATTAAAGAAATCCTTTGAGATTGAAGAATAGCTTAGCACACAGATTTATATTGTGATGTGTCTTTATCCTTGTATTTCTAATGGGTAAGAAGAAGGCCCAATGAGCCCAGGCCCAGCAGTAGATGGCCAACACAAAAAGAACTCATTGGTCTTTTTGGAGGATATTTTATATTATAGTGCTCTGTGTCTGTGTTTCTGTGTCTGTGTGTCTATGTCCTCTCTCTCTCTCTCTCTCTCTCTCTCTCTCTCTCTCTCTCCCCCTCCCTTTCTCCGTCTCTCCCTCTCTTCCCCCTTATTTAGCCATACAGACCTTTTTGCTTATGCTATTCTTTTCAATTTTGCAGGTTTTGTGGGATTTCTGTGCATGTGAGTCTGTGTCTATGCTTCTGCATCTGTATGTGTTTCTTGTGCCTTTCCGTTGGCTTTTTTTTCCCATTTGTTTTGTTCTAGTCTGTTTTATTTTGTTGCTGTTACCCATTTGTTTTCTAATGAGAGAAAGAAATCAACAGCGTGCATGTGGGTTTGTGAATGGGGTGGGTCTGGGAGGAGTTGGTGGGGGGCAAATCATGGTCAGAATATATTGTTTGAAAGATAATCTATTTTCTAAAAGAAAATATGATTAGCTATCAAAATAGTTAAGCAAGGTATACTACCAGTTTAATTTAAAATATTTAAAAAATAAGGCCCAAGACAATATTGTAAACTTACTTAAAACATAAGTGTATTTAATGTAATCATTTTTAGTAACTTGGTGTTGTTTTTGAGTTTGAACTTTGTAGATGTCAATGTCATCTCACAATTTTAAAAGGTTAAACACACCTCAGATGATTTATGCATGCCTTAGCTATCTAGTTTAATCTCTATTCTTAAAATTAAGTTAGAAACAAGACATTTTCATTGTTAAGAATTCAGCAAAATCAGGGCGGTATAAAGAATCAGTTACCCAGAGTTCTGCAGTGTTTCTCTAAGTAACATTAAGATATTGAAATATTTAATTTTTTGTGTTCTATGTGTATTTTCTACCATCATGCTTGCAATATAATAAATTTTTTCTCTATTTTCTCAGGTAGGTCATATACCAAGCACTTGCCTATGCTACCAGCTTCATACAATGTTGATGTCTGGACAAAACAGTGTCAGTGTCATAATTTATTTCAGTATCTTATTTGTTAGGATATTTAGAATCTCCCTAATCTTGTATATATAGGTTCTACATATTGGAAATAGTTGTAGTGTTTTTATTAAAATATATTTCTACATGAGAAATTAGAAGCTAAAGTTGCAAATAGCTTAAGAATTCTGAGAGAATATTTATATATAATCAACTATTTTCACTGATGCATTATAAAGTTATTACAGAATGTAATGTTTTAGGATATATTTATGAGCATTCATTCTTTTCATATTTACTTTTGACCATATATCCAAATTTGTTGATGATGTTCATGTAATTCTTCCAGTCTTTTTCTTTTCGAAGCTCATCATATGGGGAACTGTCCCTTTCTCTGTGTTTGTTATACGTATTTCCCCAGGCTAAGAATCACTACGCTGTTTCATTTCAAATCACTTCTGTATCTTGCTGCTATTGTATCTGAATAAGCCCATTTAAATGACCCATTTTAGAGCTCTATAGATTATTACAATTAAACTACTTTTGTGCTTAGAAATTATGACTAATCACTCAATGTTTGGGAGGGCCAATCACACAATGGCTAAAGGAATAGTACATTTGTAAAGAAAACAGGTTTCTCGAATTTAATCTTCATTGGGTGATCACACATTTCCTTACATATACACGCGCTCTGAGCCCCTCACCTCACCTCTATCACCATGCTCCTTTACTTTCCCCGAAGCAGAAAACTTTCTGTTCTTTGGAGGAGAGTTAGAAGTCAATTGATCTTCTCTTCCCACTCTGGTAAGATTACCTAGGGACCTGCAGCCCATCTCTTATACTATGGTTTGTTTGCCACACACAAAAGGCTTCACGTGCACAAACTGCTTCTCTCTCTCTCTCTCTCTCTCTCTCTCTCTCTCTCTCTCTCTCTCTCTCTCTCTCTCCTTGATCCTATTTTAAGGGACATGATGCATCCCACACTTGGTGCTTCGTCAGCCAAGCGATGGTGCTTGCTACTCTTTACTTCTTTTGCACTTTGTTTAGTTCCTGACAATAAGTTCTCAGAACCTCTCACTCCAGTTATTTTATAATTTCTCATTTACTTAAAGACTGTCCTAAGCAATGAGCAATTTTTATTTTGTTTTTTTTTTTCAGTTGATACATAGAAATATAGCTTGGATCTACTCCTCCTTTTTCTTAAAGATTTCTTTTTCCTCACAGTTAACACCATCTTGTGATCAAGACGCATTTTGTTTTCACTTGAGAATTGAACTTGCTGTTTTGCTAGCCCCATATGGAGAATTAATAAGAAACACCCTAAAAGATATAATCCCAGATACCAGAAGAATTAGAATTATTTTTGCCTTTCCTGCACTTATTAATTTTGGATGCATTTATAACAATTGCCATAAACTCAATTATGCAATTATAGACATGCATGCATGTTCTGCTTCAGGCTTGTCCTATGGTGTGACCTATGAGAGTGCTTACTGAGGCCTTCAACTGTGCATGCTGTAGGAACAAGGACCACTTAAGCTGGGCTCTGCTTTCTAAACAAGTATCTAATCTTCTCATTAATGATATATGAAACTAAAAATCAATGGGCTCCGGTGGTTAGAGCTTTTTAGTGGAACTAATGGATACACCTTGTCTAACATTAGAAACTTCACTTGTGGTTTACAGCTGTATACAATGAGAAAACACGAATGGAGAAATAAAGTCTCTGGCTAAAGTGGTAATTGGGCTGTGAGTTCTGGATAAGCAGGGTCTCATAAATATATAACATGTGGAGTAAAGTATCTCCAGCTCACATTCCCTCACACTAAATAGATATGGTGAACTTTGACTAGAAAGTTCAAGATTAAAGACAGTAAAATTTTGCTTGGATGGATGCCCTATTGAGCCTCGTTAAAAAGACTCTTAACAGTGATTTTAAGCCTCTGACCTGCTGATATCATGAACTATTTAAAATAAGCAACATTCCACAAGACTTGTTTGGAGGCATAAAAAAAAAAGCACTCCATCAGGCAAATGGGGCCAAAATACTGGTATACTTCTGATAAATCATAAACAAGAATATGTTGGACATTTGAACAAACACCTAACACCTGAAACAACTACATATACATGTCACGGGACATTTTAAACCCACTCACAGGCATTCATCCTTTGCCTAATTTTGATTCTTTTCCTTTTCTTGTTTAAAACAATGAAAGAAAATGTGAGCACACAGGAAAATATTGTAAACCCTTTGAATCAGAACGTATGTTTGGCTTCTCTAAATACACTATAAAGCATTCACTTCATTCAGGTTAAATCAGGGAAGGGCCACAGTGGACATATGTAAAGTTGGGCCTTGTTTCTAATTAATGGAGCAGTCTACCTGACTTTAAGTGAATCATGGTACACCACTGCATAAAGTTCAAACCTATATCTTTTCCAAATCTGTGCCTAATTAATTTCTGCATAGATGAATTACTATACATTTCATTCATGTCTCTGTAGCCACCACCAAATAGAAAAAAAATGGCTTACTGAGAAACTTTATAAAAGTTTCTGTCTGACCAAACAGATTCGTTTTGAATTCTAAGCACACACCAGGTGGCACATTTCTGGGGTCCCGCTTTTAGACAAAGAACAGGCCAAGTATTGACTGCCAGGAGGAGGATTAGGTTGTCCCAGGAATAACTCCCCTTATTGGATGCCCACCACAGTGGTCAGCCTTGACGTCATACATATATATATGTGTGTATGTGTGCGTGTGTGCGTGCGTGTGTGTGTGTGTGTGTGTGTGTGTGTGTGTGTCTTGCCTCAGCATGTGTAAATCTGCCTTAGCAAAACTCTACGTGAGTCTGTCTCAGCTGACATCACTCTGCCAATAGACTGTCTGAGGAAGCAGCAAGAAACTACAGCATACCACCAGAAGTTGTTTAATGTGCTCCTCTCTTTGGAGTCAACTATGCAGTGTAAGGCTGACCAATACATGTGAGTAGTTAGCAAAGAACGTGTTATCACACGTCCTTTTGCATGCTTGCTCTAGCAAAACATCCTTCCACTTGTGTTCGCTTCAGGAAAACACTCCTTCACCTGTTTGTCCCAGCAAAACACCATCCAACACAATTAGCTTTCCAACGGACCCTTAAGTTTCCATTTTAATGATTGAAAGGGAGAGAAAAGAATTACAGAGCAAATGTGAAACAAAATAGGTCATATATACTATGTGGCACTGAAATCTGGAAGTCCCGTTCCTTCTCTCTGGATACTAGAAAAACTTCTACAACTTCAAGTACAAAAGTATTACTAGAAATTCTTCAGAGCAAATTTCTGAGAAGTCTAAAAGAAAAATCTATTTCTTTCAGTTCTAATGTTATAGAAGCTTACAAGAACAAACTGATGAGATTATACACAGTTGCAAGACTGTAGCTGTGGTTTCAGCTACAGGGACTTAGGCTCTACCCAAAGTCCTAGTTCATGGTTCACTTGTATGGTCCTTGTGGTTGCCAGTCCGAATGTTTATACACAACCTTCATGACTTTTTCTCTTTTAGATAGATTGTTCGTCATTTTCGTGTGAATGCTGCCATAACATACACATCTATACTATTAAGGAATTTTTGCTTGTTGTTATAAAACTCCAATTGAAACTACTTGGCCAGGAGAACTGAAGTAGTTGACCCAGATGATAGCTTTGTCATGGTCTTGCAAAGTGCAGCTGAAGCCACCTGCCAAAACAGTAAACTTTGAATAACTCACACGGGGACTGTGTGACATGATGCAACACCACTTGGAATTCTTCATTACAGGAAAGATGTCCTGGAGAAAACAAGCAGCTCGTTGGACACAGAAGTCAACTCAGCTTGAGATGGGCTTTGTTTCTCAAGCTAAGAAGGAAGGGAGCACCCTTGAATAATTGCTCACGGCAATATCTTAGGCTTGAGCAGGAGCCTGGCTTTTTGTTGGACAGCAGTGGACCAAACATTAATAACGAAGATGCTAAATATGCCTGATATAGCTTTCATTCTTTGAGTCGTAAGGAGGGCAGGAAGCAGAACCTTACTGAGGAGAATTTGACATCCTTACTGGAATCGGCCTCACCGTTCCTCATCTAAATAACACTACCTGTAAGATAATCATTAGAAGAGGCTCCTAGTTTAATGGTAATTTTGTATGAGTTTGTGTTACTTTTCTACTGGTACTTAAAAAAATAATCACAGTCTTCATGAGCAGTTGCTCTTGTTTTATGTATTTTAACCTAGCTACTCTCTGATTTTCTTTCTTTTTTCTTCTTTCTTTTCTTTCTTTCTTTCTTTCTTTCTTTCTTTCTTTCTTTCTTTCTTTCTTTCTTTCTTTTCTTTTTTTCTTTTTTTTTTTAATTTTCGAGACAGGGTTTGTCTGTGTAGCCCTGGATGTCCTGGAATTCACTCTGTAGACCAGGCTGGCCTCGAACTCAGAAATCCACCTGCCTCTGCCTCCCAAGTGCTGGGATTAAAGACGTGCGCCACCACTGCCCGGCTCTCCCAGAGTTTTAAGTGAGGAATCAACGAAAGTAGTGGAAACAGACATTGCTCATCGTGAAGTATTGAAAGGAAAAATGATAAAGTAGCCTTTATAGGTACCCTGAGGCTATGAACTGTATAAAAGTGGATCTACTCCCTTCTCTGTTCTCATTCAAGCTCAGCTGAGCTCCTTGATGTTGGTTGAGTGTGCTGCCTGCTCCTGTGTTAGCACCAGCCATGCTCTCTATTGGTGACTGCACTGACATCTCAGCTCCACTAGCCTCCAATGAGCAAGGCCTTTCCTGACTACTTCATAAAGTAGATCAAGAAACTTTTCTGCTGCGAGCCTCCTGCCTGCTTAGTGCTTTCTTTCTTGGCAGACTCAAATGTTTGCCTGTTGCTTCCCACTATAATAAAACGGTATAAAATAGTGTGATGTTTTTGGGTTGTTAGACCTTTGCTTGATGCATAGTTGGTGATCAATACATTTTGTTGAGCAAATAAGTTATGGGTAGATGTAAGTAAAAAATTCTTATGTAAAATATTATTAGAAAATGAATGTGAATTTTGGCCACCCTCACAGTAAATACTTATCTGCCTAACCAAGTATTTTGTTGATGGGCCTGACACTTCATCTTCAATGATAATAATTATTGTCATGCAAAATAAAGTATTGGTACTAAAAATGATAAGATTCATTTTTGGCATCGAATTAGCATTTTCCTTATTAAAAAATAGCCATTTTTGTCAGAAATAAAAGGGGTCATAGCCTTCATGTTACTAGTTGAAGATAAACACAGAGTGGAAATATATGTAAGAACTGAATGTCCTGCTTGAACATTTCTTTAAAAGAAAACCTATACATCACGGAAATGTTACAACATATTGAAAAACACTAAAATGTAAATTACATTTTATTTTATCATCGCTGGTGACATTTTAATTTAATATATGCTTTATATACATGTTTTAGATGAGATTCTTAAATATTGGCATTATATCACATCATTACTTGAATACTTTGAAACTTATTTATTTTTATCTAGTTAGTAATGAATAAAATCTACTCCTATATCATTAAACACTGCTTTATAAACATTTTAGTAGCTTCATATTCTTTCATTTTGTGGGTGAAAATTATTTATGTAGGGACCCCCTGTTGTTGAAATTTACTTTGATGGTTTCTTACAGCTATGCATAATAGTGTGAAGAGCATCCATAGATCAAACCATTTCTACCTGTGATCATTTCCAAAGGATGAATTTCTAAAAGTGGGAATTTGATCGTAGCAAGTGTGCCTTTCACTACCCACCTTCCTTCTAGTAATTTCCCAGAGGCTAGAGTACGTTGGTCTTTCAACATCAATGGACCAGATCAATGGAACAGGGACATCAATGCACCTGTTATACTCCTCTTTCAATGAGGAGACTGTTATTTTGGCAGAATTAAATTTTATTTTATAATAAAATTGTCTGTGAAACTCACTTTAATTTGTGCTTTCAGGAAAGATTATTTACCACAGTGCTTAGAAGGTGTCTGCTTCATTTGTGCCCATGCCTTGGGGAAGTGGGAATAGCTGATTCACATAAGACAAGGGAGAAAAAACCCACATGCTCATTTTTAATTCGGTAGGATTGTGTATTATTGAAGCTTCTAGAGCTATTATCCAATGCCTGTCAGAGCAACCTAAGTGAGGAATAACTGTCTTGGTTCACAGTTTCTGAAGGTTCCATTCTTAGTCGTTTGGGCCTGTGTTACTGGGCCTCTAGGGAGGCGTCAGTAGTGAGGGTATGTGGCAAGGATGCTCAGCTTATAGCAGACAGGACTGAGTGACTGAGGATGAAAGAGGGATGAAGGATGACCTTAAAAGGCACTGCCCCCTTCCCCTGTAACTTACTTCCTCCAACTAGAGTCTACCTCTTAACATTTCCAGAAACTACCCAAAATAGTCCCGCTAGCTGGAGGCCAAGGGTCCAGCCCATGAGCTTGTAGCAGACATTTCATATTTAACCACAGCAGGTGGTGAAAGTCCTGGGCCATTGGAAAGCCATGCAGAGTTTGTACGTTTCAATGGTACATGCATATCTTTACTTAAAACCAAAACATGATTGTCTGCATTATTCTTATAAGAACTCATCTATGTAAAGTTAAGCTCTGTGCACAGCTTTTCAGTAAATGTAGAAAGGAAGGACAACTAATTACTTTGGGGACTCAGTGGTACAGCATTTGTGTTCATAAACACAGAGATAAGTTTCCAGTCTTGAAAGAGGGAGTCTTGTAAGTTAAGTCCTTAGGAATGTGTGAAATGCTTGCAAAAAGGTTATTTTTGCTATTTAATTCAGAGAAAGGAGAGAGAAGAATCACTGACTTAAGGTCATGGGCTTTGACTATGTTAACAGTGCCAGGTATGAACTCCTATGGAGTGGGCATTAAATCCAAGGAGGGAGGGGCTTGTTACTCTTGTAACAGTTATGTTACTATTACACTAGTGGGCGTATCTTCCTGGTAAGTTGGTTTTGTAGTTCATAAAGCTCACAACTGGGCAAAACTTTTTTTCTCCTAGCAGCCTTCATAGAACCTTCCAGAACTAAAGTTCATTTCCTAAAAATTATATGTACTGGTGTATCATTGATTGTATACAAGCACCATGTGCATGCAATGCCCACAGGAGCCAGAAAAGAACACTGGATCCCTGGAACTACAGTTATATGTGATTGTAAGTAGCGTGAGATAGTTGCTTGGAACCAAATCCATGTCCTTTACACGAAAAACATATCCTCTTAACTGAAGAGCCATCTTTCCAGCCCCTAATTTATTTGTATTTTAGAGATACTAACTGAGGAAATTTGCAGGGCTGAGAAGCACCTAAAGAAATGCTCAACATCCTTAGTCATCAGGGAAATGTAAATCAAAACAAGTCTGAGATTCCACCTCACACCAGTCAGATTGGCTAAGATCAAAAACTCAGGTGACAGCAGATGCTGGCGAGGATGTGGAGAAAGAGGAACAATCTTCCATTGTTGGTAGGATTGCAGGCTGGTACAACCACTCTGGAAATCAGTTTGGCGCACCCTCAGAAAAATGGACATAATACTACCTGAGGACCCAGCTATACCACTCCTGGGCATATACCCAGAAGATGCTCCAACATGTAATA